>BLSH010279152.1:713330-758729 GCA_018402905.1 Glandirana rugosa
GGTGTTACGTTTCATGACAGTTTCGGTGTTCGTTTGGTGTTAGAATTCCCTTCTTTTCGTGGACGTATACTTATAAACCGTTCTTTACTGGTACACTTTACAAAATGTAAATAAGAGCCATAAAATGTGCATTGTGTAATTTTTTTTTTGAGAAATTGGTGAACGGCTGGCGGTTGGCGTCCAACTGCCGCTGTTCCACCAAGCAATAAAATCATTGGCCTGGCGCTGTGGAGTGATCTTCCCTGAAGCCAATGCCGCTGCAGTACACACGCCCAGGGGGCGCGCGCGCGCGCATTGCTCGTTATCGCGGCCGCCGTCGTATGACGGCGTTTTGCGATAACGAACCACCTTGTCGCCGTCAACCTGCGGTTGGCGGTCGGCAAGTGGTTAAAGAGTTTTTTTTTTAATGTGTTACGTGTAAAATACCGAGAATAAATGTAAAACATTTCACATGGTCATTTCTTGCCAAATATTCATATGCAGGTGCTTTTCTTCCCTTAAGATTGTGGTTTGCTTGTGGCTTTGACAGTACTTTGCATTGTGGACTTGATTTCCACCATTTCCCTTTGTATAAACAGAGCTGAAGAAAGTATTTAATTTACCATGTCAGCAGGTTTTAATTTTGTGGGGTCGGCAGGCATCATTTATCATAATTGATGTGGATCTGCATTGCTGGATGACATGATAATCAATGGATTTGCATCATGGAATATTTTGTTTTCTTTAATAAAGGACATGTCAAAATCATTCATCTTTACATATGTACTATCTGCATTTTTTTTCTGTGAATGAGGTAGCGATACTATGTACCCTTTACGCATTCCTGTAGGAGAACCAGTATATGGGGGCCTATCCTATATTTAAAGGGGGCTTTTAGATTCCAATAAGGCACCACCCTAAGACCCCCACAACCCTTATCAATGAGAGGATAAGGTGCTTTGCCAGGGAGGACCCCCCTGACAAGGTACCCTCCCCATGTTGAGGGCATGTGGAATGGTATAGTTCAGGAGAGGGGGGCACCTGCCAGGCTTCAGAGAAAGGTCTGGTATGTATTTCTAAGGGGAACCCCATTATTTTGTGTGTGTGCGTGGGGGGGGGGTCTCCCATTAACATCTATACAAGGCCCTCATCTAGAATAAGGGTCTGGTATCAATGAAGGGAATCCTGAGCCATTTTGTTTACAAGCAGCCAGGAGCTGTCATTTACCAGCAATTTAACCTGCATTTTTTTTTGCTGTTGAAGGTTTTATACATCATACAGATACCTGTGAAAGCTGGAAATCACTGTACTAGTCTCTGCTACTACATTCATTGCTGCAACTTTCCAGGTCCTGTGCCGAGCAGCTGCCCTACTGAATAGTAACCAGAGGAAATACAATTCACAGAATGCCTTACTATTTTCTCAGTGAATGCAAGGCATTCTCTGATAGGATGCAATAAAGAGGTGTGGTGGTGATGACACAATTTCCACCTAGTCCAATCAGAAAACTCCATGCACTCATTGAGAAAAATGCAAGGAGTTCCATGACTGGCAACAGTCCCAAGTGACCCCCTGTGTTAATGTTTATTGTCACATTTTTTGGGGTTTTGTTCGATATGCGCAAAGATTGATCACACAGATACTTAAAAGTATAACATTTATTAAAAGTAATGATCGATACAGATAAAGATAAAGAAAATATCAAGAATACTTAACTATAGTTGCTTTTCCTCCCTCACCATGGAGTCTCTTACATGGCACAGGTAAACAGGAGCAGACACTGGCCTCATGGCCGTTCTGCGTGAAACTAAACTATTCCAGCTTGCGCTGTGGTAGATACAGGCTGGTATTTGAGTACATGACCAATCCAAGTTGTTTGGACAGTGATTTATTCTTTTAAGGGGGATAGTGGGCTCGGCCATCCTGCATTCCTCAAGCTATAGGTAAAACAATACATATGACCTTATATGGGTCCTTGACTAAGATCAGGAGGCTTGGAATTTATTAGTGATCCACAATATGAAGCAACAATAGTAGGGAAATATGAAATATGCAATTCCCCTAACGCAACTTCCCCAACACTCCACCCATTGGCTCACAAATCATATAATGCCTCCAACTGTACATAAACGTAACATCAACAATGAAGAAAGCACCTGGCTATTTGTAACTAAAAGAATAATTCTCCCCCCCCCCCAGTTTACCTTAAATGAAAAATGGGAGATGTAAAGTGTATCTAATCTAAATTGTAGATACCTACTTTCCTTTCCCTGTCTGATTTACCTGCACAGAAAATATCATTCAGCTATGTTAGGGCTGAAAAATATAATATATCCAAAATTCAAACATATATAAAAAAAAGCTATATGTTGGCCTAACAGAAGAACACCAGACTTTTCCTTTCAAAAGCACAGGAGCGGGTATGATCAAACTTTCCTTTCCAGGTGTTAGAAACTTGTCAAAGTCTTCCATAACTAGTGATGGACAGCAGAATCTTAGACATCCGGTGATCAGATTGCAGCTGCATCACAACAATTGCAACACTGTAGAACTGAAAGAACTATAGAATACAAAGTCCATATCCTCAGGACTATTGCAGCTCGCAAGTCATAGATGTGCAGGCACATAACCACATGGTAGCTGGAACTTTACAGACAGTTCAGGCACTTGACTATCAGAGCAAATAAAGCAGTTCAGGTACTTCACCATCAGATTCAGGTACTTGACCATGATAGTGGATGGAACAGTTCAGGTACTTAACCATCAGAACAGGTGAAACTTGCACCAACAGTTCAGCTGCTGATCATTGGCAAAGTCTTTATAGATGGTTGCTGCTGTGAAAAATGTTTGTCTCTTTTCTCCAATATGCTTGTGGTTGATGTCAAGGCAGGTGTGTTACCAAGACTGTCAGTCCAACCTTCCATAACAATAATGCCCATATGGCCCATCATGGATTTCTGAACAGTTAAATCCACAATCCCTAGTGACCTGGCCTAATGCTAAAAGGAAAACTCAGCTCTTTCTCCTTCAGGGTGAAAAATTGGTACAGGAACACCACCAGCCATTTCCCATCTGAACTCTACTTTACTTTATATCTTAACTTAACAATGTCCAACCATAGGCCCAATTTCAAACCACCTAATGTGGGTATTTCCTCTGTGTACTCCAGTCTCCTCCTACACTGTAAAGACATTCTTGCAGGCTAACTGGCTCTTGTTTACACTGACCCCGATATGTGTGTACAAACTACCCACACCTAATGTGTTACCCAAGCAATCGGGGAGAATTGAGGAAAACCAAACCTGGGAACCTATTTAATTTCATAAACATTTACCAAGAAAAGTGTATCAAACATGGTGGCCAAAAGATCACTAAGTGTCAGATATACAGCATATATCAATTTTTACAGCACCTTATTTTGAAGGACTTGGAATGATAATTATCTTTGATTGAAAGCAACAATTATGAGTGGACATAAAATTACTTTTTCCATAATGTATGACATGATTGGCTTGAATTCATATGGTCATTCATATAGAAAAATATACTTCAAACCAAACACCAGTTGTATAAAACCTTTAACTTTTAGTATCACCCGTTCTCTTCCTGTACAGTGCACATCCTGTGGATTCAGTTTTTTTCCGCACACTCAACAGTGGGTCTGCATTACAGGCCACTACAATGATTATAGCTGAATTTACCAAAGTAGATGCTGCTATAAATCAAGCTAAATACACACAGGATGGGCCAGTAGAGAAAGATAAAGAACATTATTTTATACCCTCCAAATCATTAAAAATATGTAAACCATTCCAAATCTAATATAATATTATTATTGATCAAAGGCTAGTATTTTTCTCTATTGTTTCAGATTCAATTTAATCAGAGGAAAAAACTTGAATATCCATCATGCAGCATCAAAATTATTAGCTGCTCTGTTTACAATCAGTTATAACAAAAAATGTCATTACATTTACATAAACAAACAAAATATCAACAATTAAGACGATGCAAGTTATCAATGTATGCTGTAATCTTCGTCTTTAGTTCTTGGGCATTAAGCCATATCAGTCAGGTAGATTGATGCTGTATAGCACTATCTAGGAACTAAACAAAATGAAAGGTCTTAGTGGGTTATCATTACATTTCCCACCTAGAAATAAACAAATGGTTAGCACAAAACACATATTCAAAACACTTTCCAGACAAAACATATGGCTATTTTGTTTAACCGGTTCCCGACCGGCTACTGTCTTTTTACGGCGACAGTGTGGATGTGTCCCACAAATCGCTGTAAATAGGCGGCGATTGTGGGCAAGGCTAGGGGGCGCACCCCCAGTGCGGTCTCGGCGATCCCATTCACTACAGGACCGTTCAATCTACAGGAATAGACCAATGGATTTTGATATATTCCTGTTGATCGGTCCAGTGAATGGGATGCCTTCCCCTGTCTGTGAAATGTAAACACAAGCAGGGGAAGTGATGTCATCTCCCCTCTCTGCTTTCTTTTCCATTGCAGAGAGGAGAGAGAGACATCTAAAACATGAGTTGCACAACACTACACTGACACCAACACAGTTAGGCACACTTTTATCCCTTTAATCGCCCCCTGATCGCCCCCAGTTAACCCCTTCACTCCCTAATCACTAATCAGTGTAAGGGTAGGTAGTATTAGGCCTAGGTAGGTGTAAATACCCCCCCTTGCCCCCCAATAACGTTTTTAACCCCTTCATTGCCCCTGTCACCTGTGATCACTGTATAAGTGTCACGGTGACGCTAGCTAGATAGTTTGTTTTATCTTTCATCACATTACCCACCGTATATTATTTTATGTAGCTTTTATAGGTTTTAACCCCCGATCGCCCGGCGGTGACCCCAGTTAGGTTTTAGCGTGCGTTAGGGTCAGTGTAAACACCAGGCAGGGCCAGTTAGTTAGGTACTCTGACACGCACGCACAAACATTAGATAGGTGTTAGATACTATTGCAGTATCTAATTAGATCAATATCTGAGATCTGATCAGATATATATTAGCGTCCCCACTAGATTAGTGTTCTAAAAAAAACGAAGCGTTAGCGGGATCAGCTCAGATACCCGCTAGCACCTGCGTTTAGCCTCTCTGCCCAGCCCAGCCCACCCAAGTGCAGGGTCAATAGATCGCTGTCACTTACAAAACACAGAACACATGCCTGCAGCGTTCACAGAAATCACACCCAATCCCTGAGAAATCTGACATTGATTTTGGTAGTGTTTGAAATAGGCTCTGACAACCAGGTGCAGTGTTTTGCCTGTGAGTCTCACTTGTGTACCTATAAATTTAGAAGCCATGTCAAATCCGAGGTACACTAGTGAAGAGGCCTACGCGTTGGTGAGTATGACAGATGAGAGCGATGGGGAAGCCTCACTGTCAGATTCAGACTCATCATATGAGCTCGTAGATGACAGCCGCTCCATGACAGATAGCTCTGATGACGGAGTGGTCCCTGCTAATGTCAGGCATACCGGATCCAGTTTAGCTGTCGCTGAGGTGCATGAAGTGCAGGGCTCTCATATGGAGCAGAGAGCCAGTACTAGCGCCACTACTGCTTCTGGTGACCTGGCAAGCACCAGCGGCCTAGTACATCCTGGTCATACAACCAGCACTGCAGTAACACTTGGTGATGTGGCGAGTCCCATAAGTGCAGTTCAAGCTGGTGTGGCTAGCACAAGTAATGTCCCACAGCCACGAAGACGAAGAACACAGGCCCGCAGAGCCCATAGTGCCCTTCCTGACGTGCTTGCAAACCCTGATTGGCAACCCACCACTGATGCAGCGCCTGTACTTTCCCCATTCACTGCCCAACCCGGAATTTATTTTTTTTCGCTGTATTTCACCGAAGATCTCTATAGATCTATTGTGGACCAAAGCAATTTATATGCTGGTCAATACATCGCTGCTAATCCACATTTGTCACTTTCCAGATATTGGAAACCAATTACAGTTTCCGAATTTAAGACCTTTCTGGGCCTTACCCTCAACATGGGTATACATAAAGCACCTGAATTGCGGCTATATTGGTCCACTGACTCAATTCATCATATGTATGATTTTTCTGCTTCCATGGCCAGGACACGATATGAGCAGATCCTGCCGTTCATGCACTTAAGTGACAATGAACTCGGTCGCCCACATGGGGACCCTGAATTTGACCGGCTCTATAAAATTCGGTCCCTCATAAACCACTTCAACACCCAGTTTGCAGCACATTTTATTCCCAATCAAGTTGTGTTCGTGGACGAGTCCCTGATTAAATTTGCTGGCCGTCTTGCTTTCAAACAGTAGTCCTCAGCAAGCATGCCAGATACGGTGTCAAGATGTATAAGCTCTGTGACAGGGCCACAGGCTATACATGTAGTTTTATGGTTTATGAGGGCAAAGATAGTCACGTAGAGCCAGAAGGATGCCCAGACTACATGGAGAGTGCTGGCAAAATTGTGTGGAGCTTGGTGTTACCCTTATCCGGAAAGGATTACCATTTGTACGTGGACAATTACTACTTACTTGATCACCAAATTGGCGCATGTGGCACTGTGCGACCTAATCACCGGGGCTTCCCCCAACGGCTGGTAGAATTCCGACTTAATTGGGGGGAGAGAGCCTGCTTGAGATGTAGTAATTTGCTCACAATGAAGTGGAGGGATACAAAGGATGTTTTCGTTCTTTCCTCCATTCATGCAGACATGGCTGTCCAAATTAGAATGGCGACTGGTGTTGTGGAGAAACCCCTTTGTGTCTACAAATATAACCAAAATATGGGAGGGGTGGACCTCAATGACCAGTTATCGGCGCCGTACTTAACCACTTCAGCCCCGGAAGAATTTCACACTTTAGGACCAGAGCACTTTTTGCGATTCGCACTGCGTCGCTTTAACTGACAATTGCGTGGTCGTGCGACGTTGTACCCAAACAAAATTTGTGTCCTTTTTTTCCCACAAATAGAGCTTTCTTTTGGTGGTATTTGATCCCCTCTGCGTCATTTCTGATCACCGCTATAAACAAAAAAATAGCAACAATTTTGCAAAAAAACCCAAATTTCTTACTTTTTGCTAAAATACAAATCCTAAAAATTTTTTTTTTTTTTTATCAGTTTTAGCCGATTTATATTCTTTCTCATATTTTTGGTAAAAAAAATCACAATCAGCGTTTATTCATTGGTTTGCAAAAAAGTTGCCGCTTTTACGGATGATGAGAATTCATTTCCGTAGCGGTACTGCTATATTGCAGCGGACATGTTGACACTTTTTTGGGACATTGGCATTTATGCAGCGATCAGTGCTATAAAAATGCACTGATTACTGTGTAAATGCCATTGGCAGTGAAGGGGTTAACCTGGAGGGGGCACTCTAAGGGTTAACTGTGTTCCCTGGGAGTGCTCTAACTGTGTGTGGGCTGGGCTGGCAGGGGGAAGGGAGTGATCACGGCTTCCATAAACAGGAAGCCTGTGATCACAGCCCTTCCCCCTCTGTCAGAATGGAAATCCGTTCTTTCACTGCGGGGGGCATCACGGGTAGCCAATGGCGATCGAGTCTGCCCTACCCGCTCCTTGGCCCCCCCGGAACACAGTGGGTGCGCAAGCGCGCCTCCGGCGGCACAAGTGCGCTCACAGTGCGGGATCTCGCAGCCGCTGTCATATGGTGGCGGATTGCGATATCCAACCACTTTGTCACCGTCAGATGATTCTGCACCCCATGTTCCCAATTCAAATGCAGTGAGCCGGCTGCATGGATGGCTTTTTCCACATGTCGTTCCTGGTACCCCTACCCAACGATACCCCCAAAAAAGATGTTGTGTCTGCCGATGACACGGATACAGGCGTGACAGCCGATATTATTGCCCCACCTGTTTTGACAAACCTGGTCTCTACATCGGTCACTGTTTCGAGCACTACCATTCACTGGTTGAGTATTAGCTTAGGGAAAAGCACTACACAGAAATAGGACACACGTTCCAAAGATGTCACCGCATTTTTGGAGACCCTAACCTTTACTGTTCACTGTTATAAAAAAGAAAGCGTACCAAAAAAAAAATAAAAAAAAATAAAAAGTTATAAAAACATTTTTTTAAAAATAAAAACCAAAAACAATTGTATGTTTCTTGTTTTTCTATCTCTATTTTCTCTCTATTCTCTTTCTATTGCTCTCTCTATTGTTGTTTATGCATATCTGTAATGTTTTGTTTTTTTTGCAGGTATGCAATGTTTTTATGTAACGTTTAATTATTTTTTTTTATTCTTAGCAGGAATATTATTTTTTTATATGTTACTGTTTTTATTAATCTTTATTTGATTTTCAGGTACGCCATCTGCAACGCTGATTTATTTAGGATAACAGCAATAGCGTTTGCTCCCACCATATATAAAGCAGCGACTCCAGCGCTGTTGAAGGTGATTTCACTACCACAGTTAATAAAAAGAGCAAATATACCGGAGCATACGGGCAGTGGGTGGAAATTGGGGCGGATAGCCCCTATGCTCCGGTATATTTTTTTTAAAAAGTGGCTATTCCCTCCATTAGAAGTGGGAGGATGAAGGGAGGTTTTCTAATGGAGGGCATACCCACCGATTGATTCTTTTTTTTTTTTCATTTAACCCACAGGCTGCATGAAAAAAAAGAATGTTACAATATATGCCCAACAAGGACCAGTGACATACTAGTATGTTGCTGGTCTTCTCAGGCTCTCTTGTCCCACTGGGAAATGCGAGAATGCAGCTGGTGGTTCTGCCAGCTTACCATAGAGCTGATTGAAGACTAGAATGGCTTCAATCATCTTCATGGCCTAAGAAAACGGAGGCTACAAGCATTTTGTGACTTTGGTTTCGTCAGATATAAACAGCACCATTGGGAAATTGGGGAAGTATCTTATCTCGCTGATTTTGGTGTGGTCCGATGCTCTAAGGGCTGGGGAAAGATCTAGAGTTTAGTAGACCCCAAATTAAAAAAAAAAAAATATGCGACAATACCTATTTTTATAATAGGGGATATTTAAAATCCCTGTGATAAAAATAAAAATGACAAAAAAAGATGAAAGGGACAGTGTAAAAATAAAATAAAAAGAAAAATTAATAATTTTAAAAAAATGCACCCCTGCCCCCCCATGCACGTGCGCAAAGGTGGACGCAAGTGTCAGTCTCGTATCGTATATAAAGAACAATTTCACCATGCATGTGAGGTATCACCGCGAACGTCAGATCGAGGTTGAGGGCAGTAATTCTAGCAGTAGACCTCCTCTGCAGATCTAAAGTGGTAACCTGTAAAGGCTTTTAAAGGCTTTCAAAATGTATATAGTTTATCGCCGCTTTGCGTGTGTGCGTCATTTTTAAAGCATGTAATGCTTGGGGTCTATGCACTCGGCATGAGATCAACTTTTATATTTCACCAAACATTTGGGCAAAATAGTATGTTTTTGTGCATTAAAATTCAAAAAAGTGTTTTTTTCCCCAAAAATTGCATTTGAAAAATCGCTGCGCAAATACTTTGTGAAAAAAAATTTGTAACACCCACTATTTAAATCTGTAGGGCTTATGCTTTAAAAAAATATATAATGTTTGGGGGTACAAAGTAATTTTCTAGCAAAAAAAAGTATTTTTTCATGTAAACAAAAAGTGTCAGAAAAGACTTGGTGGTTCAAGTGGTTAAAAGAGTTGGTGATGTTGGGCATTTAATGCCAGGACAGTTCAACCCCCCCCCCCCCAAATGGCACCATTTTGGAAAGTAGACACCCCAAGCTATTTTCTGAGAGGCACGTTGAGTCCATGGAATATTTTATTATATATATATATATATATTGCTCACCCATGCCATGGGTATGTGTGGAATTACACCCCAAAATACATTTTGCTGCTTCTCCGGAGTACGGGGATACCCCATGTGTGAGACTTTTTGTGAGTCTATCCACATACGGACCCCGAAAACCAATCACCGCCTTCAGGATTTCTAAAGGCGAAAATGTATGCCTTCACTCCTCATTACCTATCCAGGTTTTGGTGGCCATGAAATGCCCAGATAGCAAAACAAAACCCCAAATGACCCCATTTTGGAAAGTAGATACCCCAAGCTATCTGCTGAGAGGCATGTTGAGTCCATGGAATATTTTATATTTTGCTACAATTTTTATTTATTTTATTATTTTTTTTACACAAAGTTGTCACTGAAATGATATATTGCTCACACATGCCATGGGTATATGTGGAATTACACCCCAAAATACATTCTGCTGCTTCTCTCGAGTATGGGGATACCACATGTGTGAGACTTTTTGAAAGCCTAGTCGTGTACAGAACCCCAAAAACCAATCACCGCCTTCAGGCTTTCTAAGGGCATAAAATGGTGATTTTACTCCTCAGTACCCATCACATTTTTGGAGGCCCTGAAATGTCAAGGTAGCACAAAACCCCTACAAATGACCCCATTTTGGAAATTAGACACCACAAGGTATTTGCTAAGAGGCATGGTGCATATTTTGCAGCTCTCATTTGTTTTGGAAAATAAAGAAATAAACTGAACTTTTTTAAAATTTCAAAACTTTGTGACAAAAAGTGAGATCTGCAAAATACTAAACATGCCTCTCAGCAAATAGCTTGGAGTGTCTACTTTCCAAAATGGGGTCATTTGGGGGCGGGGGGGTTGTGCTATCTGGGCATTCCATGGCCTCCGAAACTGTGATAGGGAGTGCTGAGTAAAATCACCTTTTTACGCATTTAGAAAGCCTGAAGGCGGTGATTGGTTTTTGGGGTCCCGTACAGGACTAGACTGCCAGAAAGTCTCACATATGTGGTATCCCCGTATTCAGAAGAAGCAGCAGAATGAATTTTGGGGTGTAATTTCACATATACCCATGGCATGTTCAAGCAACATATCATTTAGTGACAACTTTGTAGAAAAAAAATTGTCATTTCCCTGAAACTTGTGGCAAAATATAAAAAATTTCATTGACTCAACATGCCTCTCAGCAAATAGCTTTGGGTGTCTACTTTCCAAAATGGGGTGAGTTGGGGGGGGGGGGGTTGTGCAATCTGGGCATTTCATGGCCTCCAAAACTGAGATAGGTAGTATGGAATGAAGGCATACATTTTTGCCCTTAGAAATCCTGAAGATGGTGATTGGTTTTTGGGGTCCCGTACGCTGATAGGCTCCCAAAAAGTCTCACACATGGGGTATCCCCGTACTCAGGAGAAGCAGCAAAATGTATTTTGGTGTGTAATTCCACACATACTCATGCCATGTGTGAGCAATATATCATTTCAGTGACAACTTTGTGTATTTTTTTGCAATTTTTCAATCACTTATGACAAAAAATAAAATATTCAATAGACTCAACATGCCTCTCAGCAAATTCCTTGGGATGTCTACTTTCCAAAATGGAGTCATTTGGGTGTTTTTTTTGCTTTCTGGGCATTTCATGGCCTCCGCAACTGAGATAGGTAGCGTGGGGTGAAGGTTTAAATTTTTGGCCTTAGAAATCCTGAATATGGTGATTGGTTTTCGGGGTCCCATACACGGATAGGCTCCCAAAAAGTCTCACACATGGGGTATCCCCATACTCAGGAGAAGCAGCAGAATGTATTTTGGGGTGTAATTCCACATATACCCATGGCATATGTGAGCAATATATAATTTCAGTAACAACTTTGTGTCATTTTTTTTTTTTGGTCATTTTTCAATCACATGACAAAAAAATAAAATATTCACTGTGCTTAACATGCCTCTCAGCAAATTCCTTCGGGTGTCTACTTTCCAAAATGGGGTCATTGGGGGGGGGTTGGGCAGGGGCGGGGTTGTGCTATCTGGGCATTTCATGGCCTCCAAAAATGAGATAGGTAGTATGAGATGAAAGCATACATTTTTGCCCATAGAAATCCTGAAGGTGGTGATTGGTTTTTGGGGTCCCGTACGCCGATAGGCTCCCAAAAAGTCTCACACATAGGGTATCCCCGTACTCAGGAGAAGCAGCAGAATGTATTTTGGGGTCTAATATCACACATACCCATGCCATGTGTGAGCAATATATAATTTCAATGACAACTTTGTGTATTTTTTTTGGTCATTTTTCAATCACTTATGACAAAAAATTAAAATATTCACTGTGCTCAACATGCCTCTCAGCAAATTCCTTTGGATGTCTACTTTCCAAAATGGGGTCATTTGGGGGGTTGTACTGTCCTTCCATTTTAGCACCTCAGGAAATGAGATAGGCAGTGATGAAATAAAAGCTGCGGAAATTCCAGAAAATGTACCCTAGTTTGTAGAAGCTATAGCTTTTGCGCAAACCAATAAATATACACTAATTTACTTTTTTTTACCCGAGACATGTGGCTGAATGCATTTTGGAAAAAATTTATGACTAAAATTTAATTTATTGTATTTTTGTAAAATAAGATGTATAGAATCAATCTGCGCAAACTGTGTGAAATAATGATAGCAGCTGTACACTCAAAGTAAATTTATCAAACGCCTATGTTAAACAATGAATATGAAAGGAGTGCAGTGCTTCAGAGACCACAGAGTCAATAATCGGTCCTTATTAGCAACACCACAAGTGTTCATGCAGTGGGAGAACGAAAACATCCACAAAGGTGCTTCAGTGCAAAAATCCTCCACCAATCTATAGATGGCAGCTCACCTCATCAAGTGGACCCTCCAAAGGAGGATCAATCACGCTTCCTTAAAATCCTTAATAGGAAAGAGGAGGAAACATCCACTCCAGGACATTTCAAGTCGGTAACCTCCTCACAGAAAGCGTTCCCAAACAGCAGGTGTCACATAAAATATAAAGGACATGCCATAGTGCTCTCCATATTAAAACCACAATTTATTAAAAAGAAATATTGCACTTACATAATCAGTACTGTGACCCAGTGCTAGGTGTAACATCCAGTATTGCAAAACAGCATATCAAACAGTGCATTCGAGGCCGGCATCGGCCGCGGGTGATGTCATGTAGCTCTTCCCCTTCCGTTCGTTCTTACGCGTTACGTTCCGGAACCGGAACTTCCTCAGCGAATGAGGAGGAGACATTATGCCCCGCTATATATGCTATGGGAAACATTACCATGGTGACCCAGTGAAGCTCTCATTATCACTTCCAGCAATCAGTCAGCCATGTGGCCAAACAGGAAGTCCCGTCAGGGAACATGCAAATGAAGAGCATCACATAGGCACACCTACTAGAGCCTTCACAGCAAAAAGTACTGTCAGCAAGGAAAAGCCTGAGCATCACAGCAGCCCTTAGCCTCTTATGCTAGCAAATCCAGCCCACTGGGGCTTAAGTAAAACAGCACAGTAATGCGGCTTGACTCAGTTTGAACATATAATAATAAAAAGACTCCGAATGCATAATTTTAAAATCAAATAAGTAAAAATACATTTTAGAATTATTAAAGCCACATAAATTTACATCCGCAGTTAATACCGCACAAATGCACATAATTTGTTGCAGTTTAATTCATTTTTTAGAAACAAAACAGTTTAAGTCAAACTCAACATTTAAGCCTTTCGGTGCCTGAACATTTGTTTCATATATCCAGTGCGATTCACGGCGACTCAGTTGGCGGATAAAATTACCCCCCTCCAATGCCTATTGACTTTTTCAACAACCCAGAATATTAATTTTCTAGGATCTCTAATATGGACCAATCTAAAATGTTTGGAGACATTATGTGTAACAAGCCCCTTTTTTATGTTGCTCACATGTTCTCGGAGGCGGGCATGCAGCGGTCTTGATGTCCTGCCAATGTACTGCAACCCGCACTCGCATTCTAACATGTAAACAACACCACTTGTGTTACATGTAATACGTTGGGATATTTTATACTGCTTAGCAGTAGCTGTTGCTACAAACTCTTTACGCTTTTTTATATTGTTTTTTTGATATTGTTTATTTATATTTTTTTTTGTTTATATCGCAAAAAATAAAAAGTGCAGTGGTGAACAAATACCACCAAAAGAAAGCTCTATTTGTGGAGAAAAAAAGGACATAAATTTCATTTGGGTACTACATTGCATGATCGCGCAGTTAAAGCGGAGCAGTACCAAATTGAAAAAAGTGCTCCGGTCCTAAAGCTGGAAATCCTTCCGGGGCTGAAGTGGGTAATGAGAGTGCACTCTTTACTACCCATGTTGAATGAGCTCATTAATTAATTAATCACCACATGGATTTTCATTAAATGACATCCATCAAAAGTTCCAGGGGTGGGTGGAAGGAGCGCCCAGAGTCACAGGTAAACCGTAAAAAAAATTTCTTTATTTTGATTGTGGTATATACAGTAGAATCGAGGCTCAATCACAAGCAAAATAAAGAAAACATTTTTACTGGTTTACCTGTGACTCTGGGCGCTCCTTCCACCCACCCCTGGATCCTACTGTGGAAACGGCATCCTCAAGCCATTTCCAGAGGCAGCAGCCCTAGCCCACAAAAAGGGCTCACCATCTCCTCTACACCCAGCTAGCTAGAGGCACTTGGAGGGGGTAGGCCCCCACGACCACCTTCACATAGACTTCTAATATAGGAAGCCAGTCCAGCGCAGTCTCCTATCCGACAAGAAACACATCCATCAAACGCTGTCAATAATTCACCATGGTTAACATTACATTCATGAAATCTACGAAACTTCTAGGATCTGGTTCCTTCTATATTAACAAAAAACTAATAAAACAATCATTAGTGTTGTATTTTACAGTATCATACTTCATTACAATCACCAATCAGGACAATATATAGATATACACATGTATCTCCAGTGATCATTCACTATTGTCCTATCATATACTGTTAAGTAAAAATATTCTAAGCTTGGTCTTTAATAGTCAACTATCTTGTTCAAATGGCTTTCATTAAAGGGTACAAGCAGGTTTTTATCAGTGGGTGGAGCCTTCTCCCTTTCCACGCCCAGTAGGCTGGAATGGAGAACTAAACATTTAACTAATTATAATAATCATGGATGCTTTTTGAAATTTAATGGGTGTTGGCTGCAATCAGCCTTTTCTTTCTTTGTTTAAAATGAATCCTAGAGTTACTTAACAAAAAATAACCATTTCAACTAGGATTGTATTTCTGCAACATAATTAAACAAATTTCCCTTGGTCCTTATATATCACCCACATTTAAACATGTTATACTAGTCATTTTATAGCTGGTCAAAAATGAACACATTATCCTACATTTCACAGACAGTCCCCAGTCCGTTACACAGGACATATTTGTCTAAGGAGGGGGGAGGGATGCTGCATGTAAGGGAGGGGGAGGAAAGACACAGAAATGCAGACTGCAGCTATCTCTGCTAGAAATGATTTCTCAGGTAAACTTACAAAGATCTTCTGACAAAGGCTTCTATCTTTCTCATATGCACATTTCTAAGTTTCAGTACCTACATTATAACCCTTCTGTATTTCTCATTTACAACTTTACAGAATTTTTGCTTCCGTTTCATTACTTAACTTTTCCAATATTAAACTTACATAAACACACAAACATAAGTAACACAACTTATTTTAAAACTCATACTAAGCATTGCCTTTCTATCTTAATTCAAGTAACATTGTCATTTAACACAGACAACACAATATGCATTCAGCATATCTTTATACAAGTAACATGTCCTCAACATTAGCTAGCTTCAAACATTTCAGACATGCACATAACAATCAATCTGAGCAGTCAGCTCATCCTTTTCAATATTCAAAATAGTCTCCTTGCTCTGAAACATCTACAGTCCAGAGACCAATGTTGTTACTATTACAATTAAGGCTTCCTGAAGATTCAACAGTTTCATCTGTACATCGGTCTCTCGTCCAGATTATCAAACAAAAACAAAATCACAAGCCGGTGTCCAGTCATGGACACCAAAACAAAAATCAGCTTGCACCTGATCACCTCAAATAAGCCAGCTAAGTACAGGCGGTCCCCTAGTTACAAAAATCCGACTTACAAACGGAGGGAGACAACAGGAAGTTAGAAGGAATCTCCCCCTAGGAAGGGAAATTCACTCCTGTAAGAGTTATTATGGGGAAAAGGTGTCTCGACTGATGCTTTATCACCAAGGTTTGTTTCCACAACAACCCAAAATTTTCAAAATCCAATTATCATTGGGGCAGGAAGTGAGGTGAAATCTTCTGAACAGAAACAGAGACAACAAAACAAACAATACCAGGGTGTTAACCCTTCCCTATGCTTCCAAAAAGCTTTAAAATTGTTTTTTTTGGCTGAAGCTACACTTATAAAATGTACCTGTTCCCACTTACAAACAAATTCAACTTAAGAACAAACCTACAGACCCTATCTTGTTTGTAACCCGGGGACCACCTGTATCTGATACATTTCCTAAGCTTTCTGAATGTACTATGGCTTACAATACAAGAACAAAATATTAAACCCAGCACAAACTTAACTATAGGTGATTTTCCTCCCTCACCATGGAGTCTCCTACATGGCACAGGTAAACAGGACCAGACACTGGCCTCATAGTCGTTCTGGGTGAGTCTAAACTTTTCCAGCTTGGGCTGTGGAAGATACAGGCTGGTATTTCAGTAACCAATCCAAGTTGTTTGGACAGTGATATAACCTTTTAAGGGGGATAGTGGGCTTGGCCATCCTGCATTCCTCAAGCTTTAGGTAAAACAATACATATGCCCTTATATGGGTCCTTGACCAAGATTAGGAGGCTTGGTATTCATTAGTGAGCAACAATATGAACCAACAATAATAGGGAAATATAAAATATGCAATTTCCCCAACATAATGGGACCTGGAAGACAACAGTGATCACTGTAGTGGCAGTGATCATCTTCCATAGGCATCCTGCAGGTATGGTTTATGCAAACTTACATTAGTCTAAGCTGGACTAATGTAATTATACTATAAATTCAGTACCTTGAATTCAGCTTCAAAATTGCTGCTCCCTACAAAATGGATTTTTTTTTAAAAAACATAATTTTTGCCTTCATATGTGCTCCCTAAGGTCAATGGCCATTTCCCCATGCCATTTGTTTGACAATCCCTTACCTACTGAACTATAAAATAGCCATTACTGTTTTTTTAACATTTGGCTCCCCATTGACTTCAACACAGTTGGTAAGGTTAAATAAAGACAGCAGTCCATCCAGTTCAACCTGTGTATGTATCAATATTTATGTCTCTATCACTTCTCGTATCCATGTAAAGTGTGTTCAATAAGATAATCATCCAAAAGTTTTTTGAAACCAGTAACACTTCTTGCTGATATCATAGATTGTGGGAGTTCCACATCCTTACTACTCTAACAGTAAAAAAACCCTTATACAGTTTAACCACTTGCCGACTGCCTCGCGTACATGTACGGCGGCAAAGTGGTTCCACTACACAAATCGCCATCTATAAACAGTGATTCGCACAGCCGCCGGCAGCGTGCTCTCGTGCCCGCCGCATGCTGCATGAGTGTGGCCACGGGTTGACTCAATGTCCGCCAGCGACCTACTACAGAGCCATAATGGGGAACCGCCGATGTAAACACAGCGGTTCCCTGTTCTGTCAGGGGACAGGACAGTGATCTACTGATCCCTGTAATCGGGATCAGTTAGATCTATCATGCCCCTGCCAGCCCAGCTCCCACACAGTTAGAACACAGTGAGGGAACACAGTTAACCCCTTGATCGGCCCCTACAGTTTAACCCCTTCCCTGCCAGTGACATTTATACAGAAATCAGTGGCTATTTTTAGCTCTGATCGCTATATAAATGTCAATGGTCCCTAAAAGTGACAAAAGTGTCTGATCTGTCCGCTGCAATATTGCAGTCCCAATAAAAATCCCAGATCGCCGCCATTACCGGTAAAAAAATAAACATAAAACACCATAAATCAATTCTCCTAGTTTGTGGACGTGATAACTTTTGCGCAAACCAATCAATAAAAGCTTTTTGCGATTTTATTTACCAAAAATATGTAGAAGAATACATTTTGGTCTAAATTGATGAATAAAATTGTTTTTTTATTTTTGGATATGTATTATAGCAAAAAGTACAAAATAAACATTTTTTGTTTATAGCGCAAGAAATAAAAACCACAGAGGTGATCAAATACCACCAAAAGAAAGCTCTACTTGTGGGAAAAAATGGACCTCAATTTTGTTTGGCTACAACGTCACACAACCGTGCAACTGTCAGTTAAAGCAACGAAGTGCCGAATCGCAAAAAGTGCTCTGGTCAGGAAGGGGGTAAATCCTTCTGCTGCTGAAGTAGTTTAAGTGGATGTAAACCCGAAAAAAAATGTAATTAATAATTTTGCCTAGTAGAGTAGAGCATGTCATCTGTGCCCAGTCTTGTCACAAAGAGTTAATCCAGCTCTGAGCAATCCCCTTATCTTTTTTCAGTAAAAAAAAAAAAAAGACTAACACAGAAATAAGAGATGTTTCTTCCCCCTGCTGTGTGAGTGACAGGTAATTTCCTTGCATGGAGCAGAGGAAGCTTCACACTCCCCCCTCCTTTCTCCTCCAGCTCTCCCAGGATTGGCTGCTCCACACCTCAGTATGATTGGGCATGCTGAAGTCATGTGGTGTCTTTCCAGAGTTTTGACTAGATGTTTCTCAAAACTCTGCAATAGCAAAGTAGGACAGTGTAGAGGCGGGTGGGGAGTCTTGTGACATCACAACTCCACCCACCGAGCTCCATCAAAGAGACCTACCCACTGATTCCAGAGATTTGTGGGGCTGCTACTGCTGAAAGGGGTGCCATTTGCAAGGTAGGGATACATACAGGAGGTTTGCATGCATATATACATTGATACTGTGCCATTAGTTTATACTGGGTAAGTGGTGGGTTTGCATCCACTTTAAGGTTAAAGTGATTCTCGTCCAACTTCATTGTGTGGCACATGTCTTCTTGAGAGACCTAAGACTGAATAGTTTCCTCCCTATCACCATTTAGATATTTGTATATTGCAATCATATCTCCTCGCAAGCATCTTTTATAAAAGGGAGAATATATTTAATATTTGTAGTTCCAGCACATCCTTCCTGAGGACTGGTGACCAGAACTGGACAGCATACTCAAGATGTGGCCAAACCAGAGTTTTGCAAAGTGGTAGAATTAGAGATTTATCTCTTGAGTAAATACCTTTTTTTAATGCATGTTAAAGCGGAGTTCCACCCAGAAATTTTTTTTACATCATTCAAGTCCTTTGCCTGTATAGACTTACCTTTGAAGGAAAAAAAAAATGATACTCGCTCTAAGTCACTTGTTGCTAGGTGGTCCCTGTATTCTGCCCCTATTTGGTCCTAGGCTCTTTTTCACTTCCTGCTTCCCCTGTCCTCCTGGGAGATGTGATTCATCATTTCCCAGGAGTCAGTGGGCTACCCTGTACTGTAAAATTGTGTTATTTCCAGACAGGAAATTACACAATTTCAGGTGGACCGAGATCGAGGAGTGCATGATGGTTACCCACCATGCACTTCTTTCAGGAAGAGATGCCAGGAGACTAAGGATGGGCTTCAGGTGCCCTCACCTAAAATGGAAAAGTCCAGCAGTGAGAGAAATGAAATTGTGAGTAAAAAATACATGTAATTACTAGGCGGTTTGAAAGTAAGGAAACAAAAGGCTACATCTATTTAGTATTAAAAGAGTGGATGCCAAAAGAAAAATTCTGGGTGGAAGGCCACTTTAGTATTCTTCTGGCCCTGCTTGCCACAGCTTGGCATTGCATGCTATTGCTGAGTATGTCATCTACTAGGACCCCCAGATCTTTTTCCATTTCTTTTTGCATTAGTTTACATTCTCCTTCTTTAAAACCTTTTTTTGTCATGTGTTTGCCCAGCTTCTATTTTATTGAGGTACTCTTGTAAAGTTGCTATATTCTATTGTGAGGTTATAACACTGCTTAGCTTTGTATCATCAGCAAACACGGAGATTAAATTATTTATCTGAACCTCTATATCATTTATGAACAAGGTAAACAGAATTGGTCCCAGGACAGAGCCCTGGGGTACTCCACTTACAACTTTAGACCATTCAGATGCTATTTATCACCACCCTTTGAATATGCTCCCGTAACCAGTTTTCTATCCAAGTACATACACTATCGTCAATGCTAACAGACCTCAGTTTGTGGATTAGGTATTTATGGGGTACCATGTCAAATGCGTTAGTGAATTCTACATACACTACATCCATAGGCCTTCCTTTATCCAGATTATAGCTCACTTCATCACAGAATGTTAATAGGTTGGTCTGGCAGGAACAAACTTTCATAAATCAATACTGATCACTACAACTAATTCTATTTTTATCAGCAAATTCTTGGATATGGTCCCTTATCATCCCCTCCAATAGTTTACAAAGTATTGATGTTAGGCTGACTGGCCTGTAGTTTCAAGGTATGCATCTCTGCCCTT
This sequence comes from Glandirana rugosa, assembly GCA_018402905.1. NCBI lineage: Eukaryota > Metazoa > Chordata > Amphibia > Anura > Ranidae > Glandirana > Glandirana rugosa. The sequence continues at coordinate 733,702 of BLSH010279152.1, forward strand.
TCCTGAATATTGGTACCACGTTAGCTTTCCGCCAATCTGCTGTACCATTCTGGTCAGTCACATGAATGGCTTGTGACTGTCCAGAGTATGTGAATAGAAAACTGGTTACAGGAGCGCACACAAAGGGTTGTGATAAATAGCGTAACTTCTGAATGGTCTGAAGTTGTAAATGGAGTATGCAAGGGCTCTGCCCTGGGACCAAATGCTGACGATACAAAGCTAAGCAGAGTAATAACCTTACAATAGGTTATAGCATAAGGAACTTCTATTATGCAGAAATTGACTAGGCTGAGGGAATTGTCCACTCAGTTAAGGCTTGCCATCTCTTAAATGCCTTTCAACACAATTTTAAGTGTCAATTGGTGGATACCCCAAATAACAGAAAGGCTCTGCTTGGCCAACTAATTGCTTATTTGCAGTTTTGCATACTTGTGATTTTGCAAAAAGGCACAATTTAGAATATACTAGGTGTACAAAAATTAGCAACACCATCTTTGCCTTCTCTTGAGCATTTTGCAAACTGTCAAACTGCAGATAAAAAAAATGTTTTTAATGCCACGTAATACTATCCACTTGCTTCACAAAGCCACTGTGTGCAAGCTCAAATGTGGGTTTGGCAGTTATTTATATCACACCTGTATAAACTTAGTCACTCCCTATATCATCCCTATGATGATTCTTCAAGGTTTTCTCCAAAATTTTCATTCTTAACCTCATACTCCACACAGCACTTTGTGATCAAGAACATACTCAAGAAGCATTGGGGTGTTCTTAGGAATGATAGGGTTTTAGGTCCAACTCTACCAGATATTCCGGCAGTGATCTATAGAGGGGTTACCCCTCTTAGGTTACAAGTTGCTCCTTATATCATTGACTCCCCCTAAAAAAGTAGCTTTTTTCACCAGATGAAGAGCTTCTATCCCTGTAGAAAATGTGTGGTATGTCGGATGAATTGTTTAAAAGACAGGAAATACATGTCTTTCCGGTCCAGCACTACCTTCAAATCCGACAATATTCAGTCATTTTTAACCTGTTCATCAAAGAATGTAGTCTATATGATCATGTGTTCATGTGGGCTGCATTATGTTGGGCGCACGATTCGCACCTTTCAGGTGCATATAAAAGAGCATATAGCCAACATCAAAAAAGGCTTACCTAAGCACAGCCTGTGCTTACATCATGGCAGAGATTTGAGAGGAACTTCCTTTATGGCTCTTGATCAGTATAATCCCCATGGGAGGGGTAGCCATACTAGGAGGGAAATCTGAAAGCTCGAGACTAAATGATCTTTTGACTCAAATCCTATAGGCCCCATGGTTTAAACATTGATTGAGACATCAATGTATTTATAAACAACAGCTGAACAACTTGGGGTTATATGTTTTAATTTCTAATTTTACTTTTTGTGTATTTTTAGTCTATTTTTGTATTTCTGTTTTTATGAATTTTTGGATACTGTATTTTTGATGAAATGTTTTTATATTTATATTTTTGATGTTTGTATAATTAGCCACTTCAATACCAGGCACTTTCCAACCTTCCCACCCAGACCATTTTTCAGCTTTCACTGCTGTCGCATTTTGAATGACAATTGTCACACATGTTACACATGGTAAAGAGCTTCCGACGGGGGCTTTTTACTGAAATCGGTAATGCGGTGTGTTAGACTGATACACCACACCACCGATCACTGCTCTGTGTGCGTCAGGATAACTGAACCACTTCCCGGCCGTCATTCTGCATACGACTGGTGGGAACTGGTTAAAGTGAGGTTGGTGTTTACCAATCTACCATCATAGTTTCCATCCACTAGATGGCACTGTGAGCTTTACCTAGTATGAGTCTGTCACATTAAAAGAATTCTGTTTAAATATTCTCCCAATACCAGCATGATTCTTTTTATGCTGGCTATTTTTGTATCTTTTGTTTTATTTTTTGTATTTTGGCCATTTCAGTGTGATTTGTTTGTTTTTTCCTCTTCATTGATGAGCAGTCCTGGCCTAGGAAGTTGTCATGCCACCCTATTTCCTCCGGGTGGAACGCATAAATGTCACTTCCTGTTTCACACTGGTGGTTTCTACTTCCGCTTTCCTGGATGTTAGTATCTTTCACTTAATTAACCTTTCCGGCTTACAGCATATATATATATACAGAGACTCTCGTATGTGTGACCACGCCCCTGATGACATCTGCTAATGACGAAACACAGTGGGAGGAGTCGGGTCATGTGACGTTGCCAAAGCTTGACAGTCATTACACTGTATGAAAACTTTGATCGTTTGCATTCGAATCGCTTTTTTTTTTCCACAAATATTTTATTGAGAACAATAAAAGTGGCATATACAAAACATTACAGAAATCGCATGTAATCTTTAAAAGGTCATGACACTTGTATAGATTGAGAAGAACATATTACAAATAAGTCACGGAACATTATAACCAGGAATAGGCCATTAAGACAAATTATGGCTAAGGCTAAGGGGGAGGATCTCTTTCTCTCCTTTCCCCTCCCCCTCCCCCATGGGGCCCAGTTATTCAACCAGTGGGGAGAAGTAGCATATAGGTTTTTTCTGGGTCAGGATAATGGTAACAGTGTCCCACTGCGTGTGATAAGTGGGGAGATTTTAAATTTCAACTAGTGGGGCTTAAAGATTGCATGAGACCAGAGAAAGAAAGAGAAAGAGGAGGAGAGGAGGGGAAGGAGAGAGAGAAAAAAAAAAGAGAAAAAAAGGGGGGGACCCACAAAGAGAGGGGGAAGAGGGGCAGGGGAGGGGGAGAGGGTGGTGGGTATTCTTCAAGAGGATGGACATCTGAGAGTAGGCCCACTCCCCACTTTCAAGCGCTCCCCAGGGATAAACAATATCGACTACCAGCAAGGTGCCAAATTAATTTAAGGAACCTAATAACGATAATGCTCTGTGCTTTTGAAATAAATCCAGCATGTCCAAATGGTTGCAAATGTTTGTATTCGTTCTTGGAAGATGTGGATCAATTCTTCCATCCCCTCTATCTTAGAGGGCCTGGTAAACCATTCTTTAATCTTTGGGATGCGTGTGGAGTGCCAGTGTATGGGTACGAATGAATACAAAGTCTGGCCGCGTTCACCATGTGCATAGCCAGTGCCTTGTAGTAGTCCTTTTTAGACAAGGTCGCATGGTGTAAGAGGAATTGTGCCGGGGTATAATCTAAACTGAACGTAGTAACATGCGCAATGACATCATAAACTTCCCTCCAAAAGGGTTGGAGTGGTTCACACTCCCACCAGGCGTGGAGCATGGTGCCTTCTGTTTTCCCGGATCTCCAACAAGTGTTAGGTATGGTGGGGGAAAATTTGTGAAGGTGTTCTATACCATCTGGTTTAATTTTATAGCAATTTTCTTGGATCGCTATGTTCAGGGAGCACTTGTGTGTGTATTCTTGAATGGCGTCCCAGTCCTCTTCAGTGAGGGACACCTGGAGATCTCTTTTCCAGGACACCTTTGAAGGGTCCGGAGTAGAGGGGGAACTTTCTGACAAGAGGGTCTATATGTAAGATATTAGGTGCATTTGCGGTGGTTTTTGAAAACATATGGATTCAAAAGGTGTAAATTGTCTTGTTCGCTTGGTTAGTGGTTCTTGGGTTGAAAGAAAATGTCAGAGCTGCCTATACGTACAGAAGGGAAAAGAGGCAGTACGCGTTATGGCTACCAGATTTCCATAGGAGAGGGAAGTTTCTTTGGAGAAAAATTAATGTGCTAGCACATCATCATGAGGCCATTCATGTCATAGAAAGGAACTTGATTCACCTGGGAAAAAATCTGTGTTTCCCCTTAATGTGGTCAAGGGCACTGGAACTGAGGAGAACATTGCAGACATTGTTGCCCTTCAAAAGGATTGCATGGAAGGATGTATAAGAGGGTGCATTGTGAGCTCCTTTGGCCAATGCTTGTGAGGTAACCAGGGAAATGAGTGTATTGGACTATGCATAAAGGAGTTCTCTAGGGTCACCCATATCTTCCTTGTCTTATGGATATTCCAATCTATGATTCTCGTGAGATGACAAGCTAAATACGAAATAGTATTTATGTAGGTCCAGTAACCCAATTCCCCCTTAGCTTTTGAACGTGTAAGATGGGCATATTTTATACCTGTGTGGGGGGTTCTCCAAATGAATGCATAAATAAACTGCAAAGAAGGATGGAGGGAGGTGGATCGGGATGGTTTGCATTAGGTAGAACAACTGTGGGAGGATGATCATTTTAACCAGGGCTGAACGGCCAAACCACAAAATGTTTAGGCCCGCCCAATCCTTTTGGTTCTTTTGGGTCTTAGTTAGGGCCACAAGGAAGTGCTGATTGTAGAGGTCTGACCATGGGCTTGTAATTTGAATGTCAAGGTATATGATGGCATCTCTTTTCCATAAAAATGGGAAGGAATCACTTCCTGTGTAGTGAGGGTAACGTTCAGGGCATGAGATTTTGAGTAATTCATTTTGAGGTTCGACAGGCCTCTGAATTGTTCTCTGTCCTTCAGTAGGTTGGGAAGGGTGATCCGAGGTGACTTCAAAGTAAGGAAAATATCATCCACGAATGCTGCGACTTTAAAGTCTCTGTCTCCTATGGTCAGCCCCTGGAATCAAGAGCAAAAGAAAGCTATCCAGTTCCAGGGTAGCAAGGTGCTCTGCCACTATGTTCCTGTCATTGTGGTCTTTTAGGGGAATGGAAAGCAATGGTTAATCTGCTAGACTCGGTCCCATGAGTATGACATGTCTGTGGTTGCATACAGAGTGTGGGAATATTCCCTTCACAGGAAGCTGGAAGTCGCGCATGGGGTCACTGGTTGGCAATCACTACTGTAATGCATAAGTCTGCACGCATTAATATAATCATAGAGGCAATTGGACAAAGGTAGGAAGGTCTGTCACAAGACATAGTTCTGCTGTGCAGTTCAACTAGTAAAAAGGAGTTTTGCTTCAAGTTGAAGCCAAGTTAAAAGCAGGAAACAAACTAGATGGAAACTGGGAACTAGGAAACTTACAAGTATAAAGCTGTATGGGTGCTTGTTTCTTTAGTCCTCCTGATGGTCCCTACTTGGAGATGGAGATGACAGAGATCCAGGGCTGCGCTGACATAGGTCTCAACAAGATATGTGAGAGTTTGGCGAGCTAGGATCTACCCTGTGACTTCGGGATCTCTACCTCTGAGCTTTCAGAGATGGGTTGAGTGAGACCAGACACCATGGTTTAGTCGGGAAGTAGCAGGCATACCATTCTGGAAGCTTGATTCGTGGGATATCAAGTTACTCAGAAAAAGCCTGCAGGTCTTTTTATCATCAGGTTACAGGAGCTATCGACTGAAGCGGCCATCTTGCTCTCCTTCCAGACCACGCCCCCTTATGTGCTTTTTACTACGATGTTTGTGAGTATTCTGGCTGTTGCTCTACTCTGAATAAATGTGCCTTGTCGGTAATACTGCGCAATGAAGTTTTTTATGCCTGTTTACATGCTGTCCTGATGTGCTGAGACTGTTTAAGGAGGATCCCACTGGCGTTTTACTCAGGCATATCTCCCTATGTGTATCCTGTTATTCAAGTGGATGATTTCTAAGCGTGATTGACTGCTTTTGATTATGTGGTCCACGAGTTCGGGTAAGAGTCAGTGTCAACTCCTTCCTCTTGGTGACGGATCCTTTTGGGCACCTTCTTTGTGTGAATTTACACCCATGGGGCTGTTTACATGGAACATTTCATCTCTAGCATGGGGACTTTATTTTTAACTTAGCACTGCATTTGTGATTTATACAGATGCACTATAAACCTCTATTGCTAGTATAGTGTCTGAATGGATCAGTATCTTTGATCAGATCAAAACAATACTAGCGTCCCCAATAGTATAGTGTCCCTAAAAATGCAGCATTAGCAGGATCACCCCAACACCTGCCAGCAGCTGCATTTAGTCTCTCCATCCCTCCACCCCTCTCCTCTAACAAGTGCAGTACAGTAAATCACTGTCACTTCTGCACACAAAATTGCAGTGTTAGCAGAATCATGCCTGATCTCTGTTAGCACTAGCAGGTACATTTTATTTGTAGCAGTTCAAGCAGTCCCTGACAGTCAGGTGCTGCTCTTTTTCCTGTGAGTCGCACTGTGTACTTCTAAATTTAGTGGCCAAAATGTCCAAAGAAAGGTACACTAGTGAAGAGGCCTACAGGATTCTGAGTATGCCAGATGAGAGCGAAGGGAAGTCGTCACCGACAGAATCAGGGTCAAAATATGAACCTGTAAGGAGCAGCGGCACCCTGACAGGTACCTCGGATTATGGAGAAGAGGCCCCTGGTAAGTTCAGGTGTACCCGACCCTGTGCCCAGGTTGCTAAGGTGCTAGTATCACACCATTACAGTATTCTTATATACAGCGGAGTGCCAGTACTAGTGCCACACTAGCTTTTGATGAACTGGCTGTCACCAGCAGCCTAGTACACCATTTTATACACAGTACTGCAGTACTGCAGTATCTGATGGTGACGTGGCAAGACCCAGAATCGCAAATCCAAGCTGGTGCGGTAGCTAGCACTAGTAGCATCCTGCAGCCAGCAAGAATTCAAACACAGGCCCATAGAGCCCATAGTGTCCTTCCAGATATGCTTGCAAGTCCTGATTGGCAGCCCACAAATTCTGCAGCACCCGTACTTCCCCCCTTTACTGCCCAACGTGGAATTCAGGGGAAAACAGCAAATTTAACTACTCTTGATTTTTTTTAGCTGTTTTACACTGAAGATTTGTATAATTTGATTGTGAACCAGAGCAATTTATATGCTGACCAGTACATCGCCACCAACCCAAATTCGTACCTTTCCAGATCATGCAAATGGAAAAAAAATCACAGTTTCCAAGCTCCACAAAATTCAGCCCCTCGTAAATCACCTTAACCAGACATTTGCACATGTGTATACACCCCAACAAATATCTGTGTAAATGAGTCCTTCATTCATTTTTCTGGCCGCCTTGCATTCAAACAGTATCTCCCCAACAATACATGTCATTTTTGGATTTACAAGGGAAAAGATAGTCATGTGGCACACCCTGACTGCCTGGACTACATTGGTAGTAGTGGTATGATGGGACTTGGTGTCACCCTTATTCAGAAAGGGGTACCACTTGTACATGGACAACTTTTCACGACTTATACGATCTTGGAATTGGTTCATATGGTACCATACGACCTAATCGTAGCATGCTGACACCACCATGCTTCAATGTAGGAATGGTATTGGCCACTTGATGAGCGGTGTCTGCTTTCTTCCAGACATGACGCTTGCCATGCAGGCCAAAGAAGTTCAATCTTTGTTTCATCAGACCAGAGCATTTTGTTTCTCATGGTCTGAGAGTACTTCAGGTGCCTTTTGGCAAAGTCCAGGCAGGCTGTCATATGCCTTTTAATGAGGAGTGGCTTCTACCTGGCCACTCTATCATACAGGCCTGATTGTTGGAGTGCTGCAGAGATGGTTGTTCTTCTGGAAGGTTCTCCTCTCTCCTTCTAAGGGCTGGTCGGCCACTCTAGGAAGAGTCCTGGTGGTTCCAAACTTGGATGGAGGCAACTGTGCTCATTGTGCTCAACTGTGCTGCAGAAATTTTTCTGTACCCTGTAATTCCTTGGAATTCATGGCTTGGTCTGTGCTCTGACATGTACTGTTAACTGTGGGACCTTATATAGACAGGTGTGTGCCTTTCTAAATCATGTCCAGTCAACTGAATTTACCACAGGTGGACTCCAATCAAGTTGTAGAAACATCTTGAGTATGATCAGTGGAAACAGGATGCACTTGACCTCAATTTTGAGTGTCATGAGAAAGACTGTGAATTTTTATGTACACGTGATTTTTTCATTTTTTTATTTTTAATACATTTGCAAAGATTTCAAACAAACTTCTTTCACATTGTCATTATGGGGTATTGTTTGTAGAATTTTAAGGAAAATAATGAATTGAATCAATTTTGGAATAAGTATGTAACATAACAAAATGTGGAAAAAGTGAAACGTTGTGAATACTTTCTGGATGTACTGCAGTTGCCTGTCACCACTATCTGGATCTGTGTCCCAAAAACACCATAATCCTTTCAGTGACAAAGTGTACACTGTTTGATCAATGGTTGTTCCACAAAGAGGTGAATAGATTCAAACACAGTGGGGCCTTTGACTATGCAAAAGTCATGATAGCAGAATGGAGGAAATTATGCAACTGGACAGGTGGAGAGTGGGATAGTTTAGGTCAGGCGGGGCAAATAAGATAAGTATACTTTGTATGAAAGTGCACATATTATTTAAAGATACATTCAAAGTATGGATATTTTTGCATAGCTAAATTAGTCCAGTGTTCTCTGAATTGTCAGGGCAGAGATTGTAGTGTCATCTTCCCACCTCTCCACCTCTTCCAATCAGAGAACTTGCAAAGTGTACCCTGAATGGCACACATGCTGGACCTGGAAGTTAGTGGTGATCACAGTAGTATCGGTGGCTGCTACTAGGATTTCCAGCTATCACAGGTTTAGGCTGGGTATGGAACAGGCATACGTACATTGGTCCAAGTTGGACCAGTGTAACTGCAAAATGTCCCTACCTGAAATTCAACTTTAATCTGCTACCAGCCATACATCTTTTATATTTAAGAGCAAAATTTCTAACAACAAATTGAGTACTTGGTTGTAGCATAATCATGAGTATATAGCAGAATGTTCAAACTTCATCATAATGTCTCGCCTGAAAAGAAATGGTTTGCAACTAAAGCTTTTTCAGGACACTGTAATATAGAAAAAATATAGACATGTTGATCTACAAGTGCTTGCTCATTTTGTTGCTTTCTGACAAGCAAGCAGCATCAACAATCAACATGACAGATGTAAAGTCTTGATATGACAATAGCTACCAGATACAGTTTACTGCTATAAAACAAGAGCACAACATATGTCAAAGTCAATTAAAGTAGTATATTACAAGTTATTTTTGTCCTACATGTCATGAATCCTAAGTGTTGTGGTGCATTCAGGATGGAGACATGACAAGAGGTTGAAATATAGTAGTGAGAGATTACTTTTATTAACATGGGATAAAAGCATACATGTTTTTATATTAAAAGGGTATATCGTAATCATCTTTAAATAGACATAAATTATCCTTGCACTACAGGGAGCATGTCAGAATGGTCAAAGAATATGTCGCATTCAAGGAGCTTTAAAATGCACTATTCCTTTTTTAAATAATGAGAGATTTTCTGTACAAACATAAAAATACTACTCACATCTATTCATATATGCTACATTGTCATATTTTAATGCATGATACATGTACAGTTTAATGCCTTTAGATTTTAAAACTCTAGGCAAATATCTTATGATTATAATGTACAGAGATAGAAAAACATACAAATCCCACGTTACACATACCATGTTACGCATTGTTGTTTGCCTTTAAAGAACTTTGTCACTTCTCCGCTCTGTATAGCTTGTCCCACCCTCTTTTCAGTGTGTCTTTAGGTCCCATTCTGAGCCCATGTAATTGCTGGAGCTAGACATGCTATGATATTTTGACCTAATCTGATGTTTATCTGTGAAGAATAGTACAAGTTTTTGAATAAAGTTCTCTATAATTTGCAAGATGTCATTTAGATCAAGTCACTGTCGGCCAACGCTGCTGGGATTGTAAATTATAGAGATCACAACTGGATCATTGATACAGATCAAACATGCAATGCTTAGATTGGGGAGGCAGAACAGTCAAATATATTTTATACAGTAGCTCCAGTCAAAAAAATATTCTATAGCTCCAGTCAAAAAAATCTTTTATAGCTCCAGTCAAAAAAGCATCTATAGCTCTGGGATATACTGTGAAATGTGATATGGACTCTGGGTACACAGCAGGTTAGGACAGTGCACCCATTGTCATACAAGCCTGTACATGCCTGCAAACAAATCAGAGCATCCTACAGCCTACAAGAGAGTAATAATACAGTCCTTTGCTAATGGAACTTTGTTATACAGGTCAGTTGTGCATCATACAAGTATTCAGTAGAAGCTGCCTGCATTTCCACATGCCATTCTGATTTCTGCTTTTGCCTTTTCAAGCGAGAGAGAACGTTGCCTGTGTTCCACCAACAACCTCCAGGCACAGAGCTAAACAACTGATACATTTCTCAGAGACTGGCAGTTAACTCTTTCATTGTCAGGACAATGTCTTAGCAAAACATTACATTATTTTCTATGGAGGTAGAAACACAGCAAGAAGCTGCATGGAAGAAAGCTGAGATTCATGTAGAAGTTGCATGCAAGAAAGCAGAGCTGAAACAGAAGCTGCACGCAAGAAAGCAGAGGTGGAAGTTTTAGAGAAATAATGTGAGCATGCCTCAGCCATGACAAGATTAAAGTTACCAAACCCAGGACCCTGCATTCACTATATCTAGTCTCCCACAGTACATTTAACATGGAAATGCTATCATTTTAGTAAATATAAACTGCTAAATACCTTTTCTCATCAGCACGATATAGCAGTCTTGTGACTTCTATCAGTCGCTGGTTATAACTTTATATACTAATACCACATCGCTGCCACTTTAAGTGGTTATTAAAGCGGAGTTACACCCAAAAGTGGAGCTTCTGCTTTAAGGGAAGATGACTCCCTGACATGCCACAATTGGCATGTCTTTTTTTTGGGAGGGTGATCAGGGACCCTGTTTTCACAGGGTCCCAGGTCCACTTCCTCCCCTGGAGCCGCGGCTCCGAAAAGGAAGTCCACCTTCCCCCCTCCCTCTTGGTGATCTTCTGGGACATGTCACAGGTCTCAGAAGATACGCCGAGCCATTCACATGCTGCAGCGCAACTCGCGCATGCACAGTGAGCGCCCAGCTTTGAAGCCAAATCCGGGTGCCCACACTTGTGATGCCGGCACCGCCGAGGGGAGGGGGAGACAAGCGAGTCACTGGAACAAGAGACAGGTGAGTGGCCGTTTATTTAAAGTCAGCAGCTACCCTTTTGGTAGCTGCTGACTTTTAAGAGGGTGTAACTCCCCTTTAATATATTATTATATCTGGTTAAAGCTTGTAGGAGGAGTTTTCACTCTCCCCTGACTGTCCTAAGAGGCTGCATTACCCCTGATCCTTTGTCTGGACAGCGCTGATTGGCCATGTGCTGATCACATGTACCCCCCCAAAAAAAACTAAATCTAGCAATACACACCAAACTGAGCATGTGCAGAGTGCCCCCAAGGCTCAGTGCTATCAGCAGATGGATTGGAGACAGTGAAAGAACAGCCATTTTATACAATGCACAGGATTAGCCCCTTAGGTTTCACAGTGAGTATAATAAGCATGCTTCACTGTATATAGAGACTGCTTTTACTGTTGTGGGTTTAGTAACACTTTAAAGGTTCTAGAGCAGGCTTCTAGCTAAAATGAATGAAGCAGCAGCAGCAGACACTCAGGTGCATCATATGCATCATTTTCCTCACACTCTCTCCCAAAACTTCAGCTCCCAGCCACAGGAGCTGTACCCCTCAGCCAAGGTAAGTATGTTGCACCTACTTCCTCCCAAGGCAATCTATCTTCTTATCCCCCAGTACATCAAGCTTTTGTACCTCAGCAAGCTGTAGACACCAGTATGCAGATAATGGACATTACACCTCACCATGGGGCTATCCAATTACCTTCTACCAAGTATACTGATTAACAGCTGCAACCTAACATAGCAATCAACTCTAAGCCAGTGTTGGGTATGAATTCCTTGTTTTCAACAATACCTCCCAAAGTGTCAGGAACCATGAATCAGACTTAGAAAGAAAATGCATTAAAAATCACACCTTTTAATAAAATGGTAAAAATGGTACAAATAGTAAATGTAGTCACAAGTCAAGGTTTGGTAGCCAAATTGGGTAATCAGAACAAGCCAGGAATCGAGAAGCCAGAGATCAGCGTGGTTGGAGGCAGCAGACAGGATCAGGAACCAGAAGGGACGTCAGCCAGGCAAATCTTCAACAGGAACACAGCAGAGAGTCTCTAGATATGTTGACCAAGGCAAAGGCACAGGAGAACTGAACCAGGCAGCCAGAAGGGGCTGTCTGACGAGCAGGAAATGATCACCATGTGAGTCACTGTGGAATGATGAGTGCTGGCAATTAACCGACAGCTGAGCAACCTGAGCTCTGAGAAGGGAGGGCTGAGCCCAGCTGTGACACAAAGTCACTCAAGCTCAGCACACCAGTCAATGTAGCTAACTTTGTTCCACATACAGCTGTGGATCAGACGTCTGAAAACACATACATGTCACAGTTTGTTAAATACATGCTTTGCAAAGCCAAGACAGGCCTCACTTAGGCCCCATTCATACCTTAGCGTTTTGTAGCTTGAAGCCTGAAGCTACAAAATGCTTGAGGGGAACAAATCAGTGATTCTCTATGGAGTCCATTCACATCTTACCTAAATTTATGGTTTTCTTATCTTTACAATCTTGGCCTTTTTTGCATGTTGATTGCAGTGTTAGAAGTTTGATGTGATAGCTGTGTGCCTTACATCATACTCCTAATTAGTTAATTGTCCACCTCCACCCCCACCCATCACAGTATAAAACCAAGCTTCGCTTACGGGGGATAGCATTGCAGGGGGTTCTTCCAAAAAAGCGGGGTTCTTTAAATAAGTGGGCACTTCCGCTCTTTCACTTCAGCGATTTGCACAAAGCCCATACTAACAAGAAACTACTTTATCACCAGACTATAGGTAACCTAATTTCCAAAACATCACTCTTTCCTCTCTAGAACATGCATCCCTTACCTCTCCTTTTCACAATAGCAGCCTCTCTCCTCAAACTATCTTTTCTTCACCCTTCTTCCCCACCCCACAATCTGTACATATCATCTTCACTTCTCCCCTCTCCCTGTTACTGCACTCATCACCTTTCTAATTCTATGCCCACATGATAACAAAACCAAGATGCTCAAGCATGTCCCCTCATATAAATCATATTCCCATGTTGCCTCCCTCTCTCTTCTGCTTCTCCTATCCTCTGGAGATATTTCCCCAAACCCTGGGCCTCTCTCATTTAATCACACACATCACCACCACCCACACCATCTGGCAGTAGTCGCAATCTACGGAACTTAATCTCCATCCCCCTTCTTCCCCAAACCAACCTCCCCTTCCGCTGTGCCCTCTGGAATGCCCGCTCTGTCTGCAACAAGCTCACTGCCGTTCATGACCTATTTCTCACTAATTCCTTTCATCTACTTGCTATTACTGAAACCTGGCTCCACGAATGCGATTCTCCTTCTCCTGCTTCCCTCTCCCACGGTGACATTCTCTGGACTCACTCCCCTAGGCCTAATGGACGCAAAGGAGATGGAGTGGGATTCCTCTTTTCCCCACTGAGCACCTTTCAGGTTCTTCACTCTCCTCCCTCTCTGTCACTCTCATCATTTGAAGCCCACTGTATATGTCTATTCTCTCCAACCTCCCTAAGAATTGCTGTGATCTACTGGCCTCCTGGACCACTGTCAACTTTCCTTGATTCATTTTCTGCCTGGCTACCCTACTTTCTATCTTCTGAAATTCCCACAATCCTTCTTGGGGACTTCAACATCCCAGTTAACACTAACACTACTGCTACTTCTAAATTTCTTAGTCTAACTTCCTCATTTGACCTGAAGCAATGGGTACAGGCTCCTACTCACACTGATGGGAACACCCTCGACCTTGTCTTCTCCTATCTATGCAGTCCATGCAACTTCTCCAACAATCCTTTTCCCCTCTGTGACCACCACCTTATTAGTCTCTCTCTCTCCCTGTCTTGCACCACCTTCCCCTCCAATCGCCTAACCGTCACCCGTAGAAACCTTCGCCAACTCAACACTTCTCTCCTCTATTCTGCTACTGACCACCTCTATGAAAAAATCTCACCTCTGTCCTGCCCCAACAAGCCACTACCATCTACAATAAATCCCTGTCCTCCACCCTGGACGAGCTCGCTCCCCTCACCACTCACAAAATCAGGCCTCGACCCCTACAACCCTGGCAAACAGACGACACCAGAAACCTCAAGAAGCGTAGCCGCACCCTTGAGCGTCTGTGGCACAAGACTAAGTCTCTCAAAGACTTCAACCAATACAAATCTGCCCTCCATAAATACAATTCTCGCCTCCACACTGCCAAGCAGACCTATTTTACCACTCTTATTAACACCTTCTTATCCAGCCCCCGTCAACACTTCTCTACCTTCAACTCCCTACTTCGTCCTCCACCGCTTACGCCCACTAACTCACTCACTGCTCAGGAGGTTGCTAACCACTTCAAAAGCAAGATTGACACAATTCGGGAAGAAATCTCCACTCTACAAGTATCTTCCCCAGTTAACACCCCATGTCAACAAGCACAATCAACACTATCCTTATTCAATCCTGCTACTATAAACGAGGTTGCTAAACTCCTTTCTAATGCCACCCTAACCACCTGTCCACTTGACCCTATTTCCTCTCAAATATTATGCTCACCCGCTGACTCTATCCTGCACTCTCTAACTCACATCTTCAATCTCTCCCTCTCTTCTGGCATCTTCCCCAATGCTCTAAAACATCACCCCCATACTCAAAAAGCCATCCCTGGAACAATCTGCGCCCTATCTCCTTGCTCCCTTTTCCTCCAAACTCCTTGAACGTCTAGTCTACAACCAACTGAGTCACCACCTTGTTATGAATAACCTTCTGGACCCCCTTCAATCTGGATCTTCAAGGTTCTGTTCTTGGACCTCTTATTTTCAATATACACCTCTTCCCTGGGCCTCCCACGGCTTTCAATATCATTTCTACGCTGACGATACCCAAATCTACCTCTCCACCCCCCAACTCACTCCATCAGTCTCCTCACGTATCACTACCTTATTAACAGACATATCTGCCTGGATGTCACGCCACTTTTTCAAACTCAACTTGTCCAAAACTAAACTCATAATATCTCCTCCCCCACGTGCCATTTCCCCCAACTTCTCTGTCAAGAGCAATGGCACAACCATCCACCCATCCCCACATGTCAGGGTGCTTGTTGTTATCCTGGACTCTGAATTCTCCTTTTGGCCCCACATCCAATCACTTTCTAAGGCATGCCGCCTCAATCTCTGCAACATCTCTAAAATACGTCCCTTCCTAACCAATGAAACCACAAAGCTCCTGATTCACTCCCTGGTCAACTCCCTCCTCACTGGCCTACCTTTAAATAGACTATCCCCCCTCCAGTCCATCAGGAATGCCGCTGCCAGACTCATCCACCTTACAAACTGTTCAACGTCTGCCACCCCTCTCTGCCAATCCCTCCATTGGCTGCCACTCGCCCAACAAATTAAATTCAAAATACTAACAATCAGCTACAAAGCCATCCACAACTCTGCTCCCAGCTACATCACCAGCCTAGTCTCAAAATACCAACCTAACCGTCCTCTTCGCTCCTCACAAGACCTCCTGCTCTCCAGCTCCCTCATCACCTCCTCTCATACTAGCCTCCAAGACTTCTCCCGAGCCTCTCCCATCCTCTGGAACTCCCATCCTTAACACTGCTTGGGACAGAGTTGAGCATAAATTCAGCTGCCCCAAAGCCATTGGGAGTGTGATCTTTAAAAGGTTGCAAAGCTTCCCAAAATATCTAGCAGAGACAATCTAAAGTTTCAAGAGCTCAGTGACCTTCTATTGGAACTTCAACTCCCCTAGGCAGATACCCATTTACCCGGCTTCATTTAACTAAATACCGCTCGTGGGGACAACCCAGTAGTCTTCGAGTTACCTTATGGTATATAAGAAAAATGGGCATCACTTGGATTAAGGTACAATTTAGAAAATAAAGTTTCCTTTCCTTCTTTATCCTAATTCTGTGAGTTTGTTAGGAGAATTGCAGATACTAAGAATGGTCCAAGTTTTTCCTTTGAGGAGTCCAGCCCTCTCGGTCCACCTTCTTTAAGGCCTGCACGCTCACAAATTTCCCATAGAGACCGCGGAGATCCAATGTCTGTGAAAAGGACTAATATTCTACCTACACCTACTACAGGACTGATCAGAACAAGAAAATTGAGACCCCAAATCACCAATGTCCCATACATAACAAACCATGCTTAGGAAAAGTATTGACTTCAGAAAGAAACCCTTGCAAAAGCGCAAAGAGATTTTTTAAAGAACTTTGGGTTTGCTTTGAATGCTAAAGACTGTAACACTACTATTAAGTGCATAGGATGCAACAGTGATGAGCATGTGCAAGCACTTCATCCATTTTTAAGACAGTCCCACAGATAATCCTCCAGAGGCAAAGCATGGCAGGGGAACGCAGACCAAACAGTGCCTCATACTCCAGTTTACATATGTTTGTAGAAAAGGACTCTGACAAATCCTGTGCCAAAATATGCTTAGTTTGTGTATACCCCAAGGGTCAACCTGAAAAAGCTGTAAGACTATGCTATTCTAGCATCAAATGGAAAGCTGCACACTGATGTAAGGAAACTTTATGGTAAAGAAGTCCACAAATAAAACATCACAGCACCTAACCTCCAGGAGCTAAGTTGATGTTTCATGCTAAGGAGCGCTAACCTAACACATCTAAGAGCAATATCATTTAAATACCATCACACACATCAGAGATGCACAGTAAAGCTCAATTAGTGGTTTATATCCCCTGCAGCCAAACAAAAAAAGGAAAAAGTTGAATAAAAACCATAGTAAAACATTACTGACATCTTACTGATATCTTACACAATATGGGATGCCCCTGAGGATGTCATTACGATGAAACATGTAGGGCATGGCTATGGGGCTGAATGAGAGAGAGAGATGTTGGCTGCTGAAGCTATATTGGTGTTAACAATCCACAGCCATCACCTTTAGAACAACATGGGAGGAAGTTTTAAAGTGATATACAGTAAACATGGGTTGCACGCCGCACTATTTTCCCCAACTCCAAACACAATCTAAACCATTAAATAATAAAACATTACACTCTAATATTGGCATAAATTGGCCACGGCACTTTTATTGGTTTTAAAAAATATATATAATTTTCATAACCATATTATAAATTTAATATCAAATGTATTTATCAATCACAAAATTTCTTAGCCTTAATGACTCAAGCAAATAACTTTATAAATCAACTTTATAACAAAGTCCCCCTTTGATGCAAAGGTGACATACAAAATAAAGTGTACGCAATGAGAGGGAGGATGGGTAGCTCTTCTTAGCGCCGATCCTTTCACCTGCAGCAATACCCATGAAGCGGTGGGCCCTTTATATAATGAGCCCCACCGCTTCCAGAATATTCCAGATAATTATATTGGTCCAGTCCTACCTGCTCACATGTGAGCAGGAATATTTAAAGGGCCAGCATCCCTGAAATTGCATTACATCTATAACACTGCCACTGTTTCCAATAACCAGGGGAAAAAGGCAGAGGCAACCCCATGAAGGTGCTCCCAAATTAATTGTGCCCCCCTTATACATGGGATTGCACTCCGCACCATTTTCCCCAACTCCAACCACAATCTAAACCATTAAATAATAAAACACCACACTCTAATATTGGCATAAATTGGACGTGACACTTTAACAGTTTTAACGGTTTTAACAAAAAATATAATTTTCATAATTTTCATAACCATATTATAGATTAATATCACATTTATTTATCAATCAAAAAATGTCTTGATGACTCAAGCATATAACTTTTTAAATTAACTTAATAACAAAGTCCCCCAAAAAAGACGGGGCTTTGTCCAAAGGTCAAAGCATGGCCTACCACAAACCTGCGGCCATTTCTATCATGTTCTGCAACCCTACATTAAAAATGTCCAGGCTTATATCGGAAAGATGGACTGAATCTTCCCAATAAAAACTTGGGAAACCGTCCTCCAACTCGAAGTGACAGAAGGAAAACCCTCCTATCAGAGGTATGAACTTCTCAATGGAGTGATTTACCCTCTTCCTTATTTTTTCAAAATTTCTGAAATTGGAAGTCTTGTTTGACCTTATACATTAGGTCCAAGGTCTTCATATTACCCACATCATTCCCACCTAGGTGGATGATTAACACAGAAGGAGATGGCCACACTAAATATAACTGCGAAATTGAATTTAAAAATTCGACCATTGGAGACCTCTCAGTGCTTTCAACAAGATTGTGTAATTTTCAGGATTGAGATTTGAATTCTCAGTATAACAATGATGGGACGCCCTCTTATGTGCCCAGAAAATGTAGGAATGTCCGATTATCCAGACATAAAGCTTCTGACCTAGAGGATTTAAAGAGAAAGGTTAGGACGGACATAAATGCCATAGCGTTTGGATTCCCATCTACCCAGTCTTTTAATCAAGGACTCATCAAGTCCTCCCCTTGCTGCCTCTATCACTGCCCAATAGGAAAAGAGTGGGGCGTGAAACAGAAACCCTGTAAACTAAGGCCTTGTACACATTTCTGAAATACTGCCATGAACTGAAACCTGGTTACAGGAGAACCTTTGCCGTGAATAAAAAAATGCCCAGAACCAGGGGGTCTATTGGATAAAAAACTATGAATAACCGAAACCGGGCAAATGGCCTGGTCAGAACAGGGGAATAAGGTAAGTCAAGTACCCTTGCTCAACTGGTCAATTTTGGATTTAGCAATATGTATTTTAACAGAAGAATCCATTACTAAGACCTGATGGAAAAACAACCCTGAACTGTCTTTCCTATTGCTAGGAACTATTTCCGATAGCCGTAGTGCTCCAAAAAATGTTATGACAAACAAAGCTCTAAAAAGAAGAGCTTAATACTGGGAATAGCAGACTGCTGAGACAATAAAGGTAAGCTTCTTCAGCATATCAAATGTGATGGGCCTACAGTCATCCAAAACTAAGTGTGATCGCCTATAACCCTTAATAGCTTGATTACTAGAAAAAAGTTGCTACATGCTGGAAAATTCATCATTTTGAAGAAAAAAGAAATACCCGCCAATATTTTAGATATCTGGCTAAGGGATATATCCTCCTCAAACAAACTACATAAAAATGCTAGAATAGGATAGAATAGGATAGAATTTTCGAAGGCGAAAGAAAGTTGCAACCCAAAGCATCATTGAAAAATTTCCATCTCCTCCATGCAGCCGAATAATCAGCCCATGTTTTTGGGTTGACAGAATTCTGAACTGCAATACCAATAGTGCTCAAATCAATGCCCACAGATGATCTGGACATGTAATTCCAGCAAGATCTGCCCCGGGAAGTAAATTGCAGAAACAATCCATCTGGAACCAAGACAGAGCATCTGCGATAGCATTACGAGATCCAGGTACATAACTTGCCTATACCCAAATGTTCAAGAGTAGGCATAAGGATACAAAATAACAAAGTTGTTTAATGACTGGAGGGGATCTAAAGGACAGGCAGTTAACTGCAAAAAAAAATACCCTTTTATTATCTGATTGAATACCAATACGCTTTTTGCTAAAAAATATTTTCCCATGTTTCAATTGCTACAATGAACGGGAAAAGCTCCAGTAAAACAATATTCCTAACCAACTTATTATGTACCCAAGTGGGCGGCCATCTGTTGCAGCACCAATGGCTGTGCCAAACTGCTGCAAATCCTCTTGAACCAGCTGTGTCTGTAGACAATTGGAAATCAACTCAGGTCTGACTTAATTTGGAAAAATTCAGAAAAATTTGGAAAAAGGGGACTTTAAACCTGATGTTGCTAAATAAAGCCTCCTAGAGAAAATTCTGCCAACTGACATAATGCAACATGCAAAAGCTAAAACCCCTAATAAGGACTGAAGTTCTCTCAGCAGGACTTTCCTTTTCTAATCAAAAAATAAATCAAACATTTTTCCTTGTCTATCTTCTCTAATGGTAAACAAAATTCTGACAAAACCGTATCTATGTGAATCCCCAAAAATTGCAAAGAGGTGGAGGGAAAAATAGTCTTTTCCTCTGTCATTGGAACACCAAAATGGCTCATAATAATGGAAAAAAGTTTCAAAGAATAAAAGCAAATGCGCGAATCTGCTGGCCCAACAAACAAAAAATTGTCTAAATAATGGACAATATTATCAAAACCCGATTCGAAACTAACAACCCAGTGTAAAAATTTTGCAAATCTCTCAAAATAAGAACAGGACAGGGAACAACCCATTGGCAAACACGTCATAAAAAAAAAAAAACTTTCAAAAAAAAAAAAACCCTAAGGAACTGTAAGAGCTAGGAGAAATCTGAAGCAATCCAAATGCGGACTTAATGTCTGCCTTTGCCATTAAATCCCCATGGCCAAAGGATCTGATTTTAACTATGCTTCCTCAAATGAGGAATAAGAAACTGAAGAAAATAATTTGTCTATTTCATCATTAAAGGAGGATCCTTTCGGATAGGATAAATGGTGAATGATCCTAAACGAATTAGGTTCTTTCTTAGGAACCACCCCTAATGGTGAAATACAAAGGTTTTTAAAGGGGGGAATCGGAAAAGGTCCCGCTATGCGGCCTTCAGAGATCTCCTTTTTCCCCTAACTATATCTGGGTATTTAACTGCTGATTTCAAATTGTTAACTACCTCGCAACCTGAACCAGAAAATGTAGGGAGTGAAAATCCATAAGTAAATCCCTCAATTAGGAACTCCGCTATCTCCTGCTCTGGATAACGTTCCCAAAGGTATCAAAGGGCTCATAGGTACGTGATGTATTTTGTCTAGCACTAGAGGGCACTATGAGGTTGGCATGTGTCTAAGGTCTATTATAAAATGTATATAGCCCCCCCCCCACTATGAATATATATATTTTCCCCATATATATATATATATATCTCTTTCTCTCCCCTCTTGTATATTTACGGTTTCTTTTTATTTTATTTATTATTTTTTCGCAATTTATCAAAATCATTAGGACCTATCCCTCATACCTGTTTGTATCTATGAGTGCATGTGCGCTTGTGGTCGGCACTTGCAGATCACACATACATAGTAATATGGCTTATCTTGATATGATCTCTTTCTAGCCTTGTATCAATTATCTGCATAGTGTGTCCCATTTGCCCCCTCCCACCATCACTGTCCAGCCCATTGCTGTATGTTTTAATCCCGTCCACTGGTCTGAAGCAGTTAGCTTGACAAAGGAGTGTGACTGCCGTGTCACCGCAGTGCGCCAATTTAAGAAATGTGTCGCGGAATTGTGACGTCATCCCCCCGGGATGTTCGGCACCTGCATTCCATGCCTCTCCCTGGATGTTCCATGTGAGTTGCCAATCTGTTAGTTTTTAATAAATCTTATGGTCTGCACTTAGAGTGCCTCTCCTCCTTTGTGTCTCTTCACAGTTGCTGAGACTTTGCTTCTGGTCTCCCAGGAGGCTGACCTTTGTGCTGCTACCTTTGTTACTTTAGCTGGAAAATCTACCAGCTTTTATATGAACTTTATGAACTTTTAATAGACTGTGAGGACTCAAGTATCTAGGGTATTGCGTCTCATACTTTTTGTGTTAAAAATTCATTGGCAAAAGGAAGGAGGGATAAAATATTTAAAAATTCCCCTTTCCATATCTTTTCTTTCACATTCATTGACAAATGGAAACCTGGTGGAGACATCTCGCGTGGCAATGTCTCTTTAAAGCATCTCTCAGAAACTGAGGGGTTAACCGCATTAGCCACAAAGTGTTTCGTCTTTTTACTGAACTTAAAACTTGTGTGTTTAATGGTGAACTAATGCTAGAATTTTACACCAGCTAATAGTAAAATTTCCAGCTGACATTTCCAGCTGACAAAGGGTTAACTACCACAGCTTCAGGAGACCATACAGAGGTAGGGGTAGCAGAAGGAATAGTAGCTGGAGCATTAAAAATGTAGCCATGTGTCCCAGCAGGTGGTTACAAAGGAGTATTATCGCTCAGCTGAGGCTGGCTTACCAGAGGAATATCAGGTGAAATAGAAGAAGTGGCTGACAGACTGTTATCTTCTTTGCGTATACTCTGTCTACTCAAACAGCTTCTCCTCATAGTCGGACTGCATTTGGCACTAGAGGGAGGAGCCTGACTCACAGACAAGATGTGATTCACCCCAGGACTTCTGCTGCTGCTCCTAATATGAGATGGAGAATAGACCCGCCTCCTCCTCCTGACACGGTGGCCATATTCCACTTCAGCGCCGCCAATGCCATGCTCTTCCTCACCGCCGGCTTTTCTGTCACCAAACTAGCGGGGGGAAATGGGTTGATACACTGGCCCCCTCCGCTCCCCGTTCTTGCTGAGGTTCTTCAGGAGCTTCTCCCAGGCATCTCTTAAGCCATTTATCACAGCCGCAGGACTCCACTTTCTCAACCAGCTGCTTCAGTAAGTTCTCCATGGCCAGGGATACAAATAATGTAGCTCTTCTTAGCGCTGATCATTTCACCTGCAGCAATAACCATGAGACTGTGAGTCCTTTATATAATGAGCCCCACTGCTTTCAGAACATTCCAAATAATTCTATTGGCCCATTCCTACATGCTCACAGGTGAGCACGAATGTGTAAAGGGCCAGTGTCCCTGAAATTACATTACATTTATAACACTGCCACTGCTTTCAGTAACCAGGGGAAAAGGCAGAGGCAACCCCATGAAGGTGCTCACAAATGAATCGTGCCCCCTTATACATTCTTCCCCTTTTTTAGTATGCAAGTGGTATTTTATCTATATGTTTTTATGAATAAAAAAGTAGTGAGCTTTTTGGTAGTTTCTATTGTCTTTTGAGCGTGTAATTAGGACAAATCCAACAACTGAGTGACACCACTACCAGTTTGTACCTCAAGAAAAAAACTACAAAATAATGTTCAGCATGCAGAAGCATGGTTTATGTCTTTACAATGCACCCTGAACAGAAAATACTGAGCCTGCACCATCTCTCAAGAAGGAGAAGAATGTTGGTACCTCAAGCTTTGGCTCATACAATCCTCACAATCCAGATCAGGTCATGGTGGTCAAGTGCTCGATATTAAAATGTTTGCCTCAACAATGTCTATCTCACTGGGCCTTACCTGAACAACATCCTTATAGGAGTTTTGCTCAGCTTCAGACAAGAACCAGTTGCTGTTATGGGGCCAACATTCAGCAAATGTTCCATTGTTTCATCATTCGAGAAGGCAACAGAAGCTTCTAAAGGTATTGTAACAATGATGAACCCATCACAATTCGCACTGATTCTACATATGAACTGGCTAATCCTGAGATAAGGAAATTAAAGATAATACCGTTACATTCAACACTTCTCTGATGTCAAAGATGAGGCTGATTTCTCAATTTTAAATGCTTTTGGAAGTGGTCTTCTGTTGTATGGACGATCACCCAACTTATCCATGTTGCTCATTAATTTACAACCAATACTGAGTACCATAGAGAGTGTCATGGATGGCTCATCTGAAAAGGTCCTCCCACCATCAAGGAAATTTCCTCAACAGAAAAGGTCATCAGGTACTTTTCCCTCCATTCCCCTCTGTCATGGCTGAATTTGACTTTTCAGCTAAGCCACACTATATTCATATATATTGTGATATGGGGTGATTAGGCTGCGGTAAGCTTTTTTTTTAAGTGAGTCCACATCAGTGTGACGTACCTAGTAGGAGCCTGAATTGCCTCTCCTGTATCTCCAGCCCAGGCCCCACTCTAGGTGGAACAGATGGTGCAGAGGGACAGGAGGAACACGAGTGCCAGCAGGTGTTGATTGCAGAACTTGTGGCTGGAGACGTAGACTTGGTGGGTCAGGCAGGGCTTCAGGTCAGGAATAGAGGCGATGCAGGGTAGACCAGCTGAGGTTATAAGGGGCACTACATTGGAATTGCAGGTTCTGGATAAGTGGCTTGCAAGAGCTCCCTGCAGACTTGAGGCAGAAACACCCCGTGAAAACTGGAGCTTGGATAAAGGACTGCCAGAGCAGGCACTAAAGAATAACATGGAGTCAAACCAAGATGAAAGCATAGTCAGAAGGGAAGCCAGAGTTAGCAATGAGCAGGCAATGAGGTAACAAAACATCAGACAGGAACATAGTCAAGAGTAAGCCGAGGTCAGGAACCAATGCGCAGAAGCATGAACAGGATCCAAAGTCAAGTCAATAACAAGCCAGGTCAGCAACAGATAGAATACAGGACACAAGCAGGGCACAAGGGAACAGATAAAGACTAGTCAGCACTGAGCATGAATCTGAGCAACCTTTATATAAAGGCGTCAATGGACACTGTGGACATGCTCCTGTGTGTGCGCCATTCTTGCGCACATGTGCACACACATTCCTCATTGGAGCTATTGGAGCTATTCAAAAACATTTCGTATTCAAATTTGAAAACTATTCAAAATCAAAAACTATTCGAAATTGATTTGAAAACTATTTGAATTTGGAAAATTCTAATCGATTACAATACAAATAAACTAAACAAATTCTGAAAACAAATTAAACGGATTGAACGAATTTAACCAAACTAATTTATGTAAATAATGAATCAAAACAAAACTAAATAAATTTTTTAACTCTGCACATGTCTACTAGATAGAAGGGTGGGACCTGGTGGCAATAGCAGTCAAGCTACAGGACCCCAGGTAACAGCAGAAGCTGATATAATTCAGAATCAGCCTTAAGACTAGTGTTGAGCGAACCCGGACTGTAACGTTTGGGTCCGTACCGAACTTTCGGGTGTCCGTGGCACGGACCCGGACCCGGACATTTCAAAAATCGTTCGGGTTCGGTCCGGGGTTCTGCTATTTTATTCCACGTGTTGAGAAGCTGCAGGGCAGCCAATCAACAAGCGTTTCACTGGTTTGCCCTTAGAAGCCATCACAGCCATGCCTACTAATGGCATGGCTGTGATTGGCCAGTGCATCATGTGACCCAGCCTCTTTATAAGCTGGAGTCACAGTGCTGCAGTCACATGCTCCTTGGGTTAGTATAGGGAAAGGTAGCTGACGGCGTGAGGGACAGATTTTAGCCATTTTAAGACCTGATCCTGCATCCTGAGATAGATTACTTTACTACTGCTGTCTGTGCTGTTGCTCTGAGGACAGATAGCAGAAA
>BLSH010279152.1:765649-789613 GCA_018402905.1 Glandirana rugosa
TTTAGGTTAGTGGTGGAAGTCCTAAAGTTTCCCGTTTTTACTTACGGAAGTAGGGTATGATGGATAGAGTCAAAACCTCCGGTACTTTACGGGTCTATCGTGTTGGGGGGTGGGGTTTACTGGGGTAAAACCTTTCATCTGTGGGGTTCTCTGGGCATTCCATGACCTCCGAAACTGTGATAGGGAGTGAGGAGTAAAATCATCTTTTTACGCACCTAGAAAGCCTGGAGGCGGTGATTGGATTTTGGGGTCCCGTACACGGCTAGACTGCCAGAAAGTCTCACATATGTGGTATCGCACAGGAGAAGCAGCAGAATGGGTTTTGGGGTGTAATCCCACATACACCCATGGCATGTTCAAGCAACATATAATTTATTGACAACTTTGTGAAAAAAATAAATTGTTGTTTCCCTGAAACTCATGGCAAAATGTAAAATATTCCATGGACTCAACATGGCTCTCAGCAGATAGCTTGGGGTGTCTACTTTCCAAAATGGGGTCATTTGGGGTGGGGGGTTGTGCTATCTGGGCATTTCATGGCCTCCAAAACTGAGATAGGTAGTATGGGATGAAGGCATTCATTTTTGCCCTTTGAAATCCTGAAGGTGGTGATTGGATTTTGGGGTCCCGTACGTCGATAGACTCCCAAAAAGTCTCACACATGGGCTATCCCCGTACTCAGGAGAAGCAGCAGAATGTATTTTGGGGTGTAATTCCACACATACCCATGGCATATGTGAGCAATATATCATTTCAGTGATAACTTTGTGTAATTTTTTTTTTTCTTGTAATTTTTCAATCACTTATGACAACAAAATAATATATTCACTGTGCTCAACATGCCTCTCAGCAAATTCCTTGGGGTGTCTACTTTCCAAAATGGGGTCATTTGGGGGGGGGGGGGTTGTACTGCCCTTCCATTTTAGCACCTCAGGAAATGAGATAGGCAGTCATAAAATAAAAGCTGCGGAAATTCCATAAAATGTACCCTAATTTGTAGACTCTATAACTTTTGCACACAGCAATAAATATACGATAATTGATTTTTTTTTACCCGAGACATGTGGCTAAATGCATTGTGGCAAAAAATTATGACTAAAATTTAGTTTATTGTATTTTTGTAATAACATAAAGTTGAAAATATCATTTTTTTCAAAATTTCTGTTCTTTTTTTGTTTATATCACAAAAAATAAACAGTGCAGTGGTGAACAAATACCACCAAAAAAAAGCTCTATTTGTGGGAAAAAAAGGACGCAAATTTCGTTTGCGTACTGCATTGCATGACCGCGCAATTACCAGTTAAAACGGTGCAGTGCCAAATTGAAAAAAGTGCTTCGGTCCTAAAGCTGGAAATCCTTCCGGGGCTGAAGTGGTTAATAAAACCTTTGCTATAATGATATTATCCTATGCAAGTTTCTTTTTTGTCTCCTCGGCCTGCTACTGTGAATGATCTTGTGTCAGGAGAGCCTGTCAGCTTGTTCTGCAGCCGGATGATCGGGATTTGATCACAAAGCTTTAATCTGAGGGATTTCTGCCCCCCCCCTATTTATTTATTTTTTTCTGTTTACCTGATGCTGGGTTGTGCACAATCCATATAATCACCCCTCTCCTCCAAATTATAATTTAGTGTTGCCCTGCTGGGATCCACTTCTCTGCCACCGCTCAGGCCCCGTCCTGCCATGTTTTTGTGTGACATCATCGAGAGGCTGCAGTCTCCTCATGACGTGCTTCTAAGCCCACCTTCTCCTTTTATGAATGGAAGACTATGCCTCCTGGGATATGTGATTTGCATATCAAATGAGGCACCAAGAGTGCTGCACGTTAGAGTTCGGCAAATGGTTCGGGCTGAACCAAAGGCCGACACAAACATCGCCTGTTCGCCTATTCAGCAAACACCCGAATTTGCGGGGCGCTCGGTGGGATGTTTGCCCACCGAGCTCCCTACAATGCGCTGTGCGCTGGACAGTGCATTCTAGGGCCCTAATTGGTCAAGTGCAAGGCTTTGCCAATTAGGGCACAGAGCAGGGGCGTTGCTAGGGGGTGGCTATTGGGGCTACAGCCCCGAGTCTCTTACTGGGTGGGTGCAGTTCTGAAATTTGCAGGTATGTCTCGGTCCCGAATGCAGGAGGCAGGGGCAGACTGAGCCATGGTAGCACGGGCTCCGGCTCGGTCCTCGTCTCCACCTGATATATGGGGATGCTCTCTGGGTACCCTGATGTATGGGGAGGAACTCTGGGGACCCTAATATATGGGGAGGTTCTCTGGGGACCCTGATGTATAGGGTGTTCTCTGGGGACCCTGATGTAAGGTGGGGCTCTCTGGGGACCCTGATGTAAGGAAGAGACTCTCTGTGGACCCTGATGTAAGGAAGAGGCTTTCTGGGGACTCTGATGTAAAGAAGGAGCTCTCTGGGGACCGCGATGTAAGGAAGGGGCTCTCTGGGGACCCTGATGTAAGGAAGGGCCTCTCTGGGGACCCCGTTGTAAGGAAGGGGCTCTCTGGGGACCCTGATGTAAGGAAGGGGCTCTCTGGGGACACTGATGTAAATGGGGGGTCTCTCTGGAGACCCTGATGTAAGGGGGATACGCACTCAGAAATGTAATGATAGATATATATATACACACACACACATGTATATTATATACATGTGTATGCCCGCTCAAGCGTGTGACTCTACTTTGCTGCTATGGGCTCTAGCCCCAGATCTTTTGTAGACCTAGCAACGCCCCTGGCACAGAGCACTGTCAGAGCCCACTTAATCATGGTGTGCGTTCCAAAGTACCGGGGTAGGGAACCAAAGAACCGGATGGGACATCAATAGGACATCAATAGGAAGCGGTCTTGCAGCCTCTATGCAGCTGGAAGCTGCATAGTGGTACTAATGTCATTTAAGTGGCAAATGTCATTTAAGTGTCATGGAAGTGGTACTAATGTAATTTTATTACTTCTTTTGATAAAGATAATAGTAGGTATGAAGTGTAGGAATGCATTGAAGAATCAGAAAGGAAGAAAAATGAAAAATGTTTGCTTATTGTTCATATTTGTAAACCAGGAGTATGTTACATAGCCCTCTGGGTAATAGGTAAGATGTGTCAATGCAAACATTTAGTTTAAGAAACACAATTCCTATTTATGTACCATATGCAACAGTGTGTGGTGTCCAGCTTGCATAGAAACAAGCATACATTATGATGTGTGATGAAGAATTAGTACAGCAATATTTGACTTGGTTAGTTTTTGTAGCTGAAAGCAGATAGTAAATAGGAGCTAAAATTATTTTAGGCCAATGGTTAAAAGTTTCTCTGGGGAAAAAAAAAAAAAACGGTCAAGTACAATGTGATACATGTTTATTATGTATTTTTGAGAACAGCTGAACTCTAATGTTAGACATCAAAGACATATTTGACATTTGTCCTATAGCAATAAAAATATCAAAAGTAGAAATATGAAATACTACACTTCACTTGTCAGGATGAGTCACAAATCCTCAACACAAATCATATAGTTGAACGAGAAATATAACCATAAAATAGCTCTTGAAAAGAAAAAATGGCAGAAGATAAAGATAGCAGTGTCATGAGGCAAATAAACTTTAGAAAGGATGACATACATACAGTATTTTGGGGAGCTGACTGATAGCTGCCCTATCAATGAGATGGGGGGAGTGATCTCCAATCAGTTCTTAATCAACCCAGCAAGATGGACTATAGAGCTCTTTTGTTTGTAAAAGGGACAACATTGAAATTGTCCATCTGTCCTTTGTGTCACACATAGTGCTACACTAAACTGATCACCTACTAATTTAAGCTACAGACAGCTCTAAAGCTGGCCACCCATGGCTCAGTTTTTCTTATTGAGCCAGTAGGCCGAATGAAAAAAACTGGACTCATTTTCCTATCCACCCATTAGAGGTGCATGCAGGGCCGGCTCTACCACTAGGCGGAGTAGGCGGCCGCCTAGGGAGCACTGCCGCCTAGGGGCGCCTGGCCATTGTTGATCTATCACTGGCTTCTCTGCATTGATTCATCTAAAAACTGACACTGTCTGACTGAGATAATGAGAATGTATTATCAAATGCCATTTGCAAATGTATATAGAAATAATGACTGATCTGCCAAATACCCCCCCTCCGCCCCCACCCCCTGTGAGGCTGTATTTGATGGGCACAGGTGAAGCTGTATTTGATGGGCACAGGTGAAGCTTTATTTGATGGGCACAGGTGAGACTGTATATGATGGGCAACGGTGAGGCTGTATTGATTGATGCTGGTGAAGCTGTATATGATGGGCACAGGTGAGGCTGTATTAATTGGCACTGCTGAAGCTGTATTTGATGGGCGCTGCTGAGGCTGCAATTCATTGGCGCTGGGCAGTGAGAAGGGGGTGGACTCAGGGGTGGAGCCAAGGGGGGCGGCAAAATGAGGTTTCGCCTAGGGTGTCAAAAATCCTTGCACCAGCCCTGGGTGCATGTGGGAATCCTGCCCGCTGTGTCATTGCATTCTGACAGTGGAGGAGTCAGCTGGACTCCTTCGCTGTCAGAATACACTGATCAGTGCTACAGCATATTGGTTGTAGAACCTGTAATTGGAGATAACATAAAACACCTACAATGTTGTTTTATATAGTAAAGGTGTTTTATGATCAGAAAGACTTAATAAAGCCTTAATGGCACCTTTCTGGTAGCAGTTTCTTTTAGGACCACCTGTGTCTAATTTAGGCAAGCAGTAACATGACCATCATGGGCAACAAATTCATGTA
Source organism: Glandirana rugosa (assembly GCA_018402905.1). Classification (NCBI taxonomy): domain Eukaryota; kingdom Metazoa; phylum Chordata; class Amphibia; order Anura; family Ranidae; genus Glandirana; species Glandirana rugosa. Next base: position 770,408 of record BLSH010279152.1, read on the forward strand.
GTCCTAACTACCACCATTTTTAAAACCGCTTTGACAACAACAGGTTCTTAACCTCCCTGGCGGTAATCCCGAGTGTGGCTCGGGGTCGATTTTCAGTACCAAGAGCGGTAACCCCGAGCCACACTCGGGATTGCATCGCTGGATCCAGGCAATGTTACTCACCTTGTCCCCTGGATCCAGCGATGTCCTCCCGCGGTGTCAGCGTGTCTGTCCGCCGCCAGATGACTCTGTGTGCCGGGCTCCGTTCTCTGCGAGCGTCGCGTCGCACGGGGACGGAGACCGGCGGGAAATTCAAAAAGTGAAACACACAGTACACATACATTACACTGTAATCTTACAGATTACATTACTGTATGAAGTCATTTCACATCCCCTTTGTCCCTAGTGGTTTGCCCAGAGCCCTGCATGCACTTTTATATTATATATGTCATTCTTTCTGCCTGGAAACTTGAGAATGTCCATGGCACCCATAAAGTGTCCCTTTGTGAGAAAGTGGTTTTTGATCAGCTAGAAAACAGCGATAGTAAATAAGAATCATTTGCAGAATTGAGTGATACTGATTTTTGGGGAAATGTATCATCAGAAACTGAAAGTGACGACAGTGACTATTCTGCAAATGAGCAAATTTCTGCGTTTTTGGTTTGATTACATTATTGAATAAATTTTATTACTATTATATTATTATTTTTGATAATTATTTTTAGTTATTTATTATATTATAATTTATGATTTCATTTTTCAAACTTTTTCATACCTGGGATGTCTACTAGACTCTTGTTTGCACAGATTTAAGTGAGTTATTGCTAAGAATTACAGGCCTACAATATAAAACGCCAAATTTTCATGCAAAATAATTGTACCGCTTTCAGCACCAAAAATCTGACATAATCATACCGCCAGGGAGGTTAAAGAATTACTGCCTGTTTACAGATTAAGGCAGTAATTTAGACCAGCTCTGAGTTGGCATACAGAGGTATGCCAGTGCTCAGAGTGGGGCATGTCTGTGCTGGGAAGCTTTCATAAATGTGGCATCTTCCTATATAGGACTCGGTCTCTAGCCCCATTAAGCTGCTGGCTTGGAGATTCCCCAGCCAAAAGCTAAATGTAAACAAAGGGGGCAGGGGTAGCAGTGATGTCATTACCCCATTCTGGCCAACAGATTTCTAAAGGGTGTCTAAGACATGTTTATAAATTCTGCCCAGTGTGGCCAGGCAGACATTGTTCAGGTAGTTAACAGGGTATCACCTGTCAGACCCTAGAAGACCTAATAACTATGACTTTTAGTATTTCGATAGTCATCCTCAATCCAGATAAAGTTAAAAATAAAATGAATATACATCTTTTATGATTTAACTTGCAGAAGTAACTTGCCAAATATTGAGGTACTTGCAAAAGTACAATCATGACTGGTTCTCTTAAGAAAAAACTTTGCTTTGGCAACATCCACTGACTTGGAACCTCTTCACCCCTGGAAGGATTTCTCACCGTAGGACCAGAGCACTTTTGCGATTCGGCACTGCGTCGCTTTAACTGACAATTGCGCGGTCGTGCGACTTTGTACCCAAACTAAATTTGCATCCTTTTTTCCCCACAAATAAAGCTTTCTTTTGGTAGTATTTGATCACCTCTGTGTTATTTCTTATCACCGATATAAACAAAAAAAGAGCAACAATTTCGCAAAAAAAAAAAAAACAATATTTCTTACTTTTTGCTAAAATACAAATCCAAAAAAATATATATAAAAAACAAATTTATTCATCGGTTTTGGCTGATTTATATTCTTCCTCATATTTTTGGGAAAAAAAATCACAATCTGCGTTTATTGATTGGTTTGCGCAAAAGTTGCTGCATTTACAAACCATGAGAATTCATTTCTGGCGTTTTTACATTTTTTTTACTAGTAATGGCGACGATCTGTGATTTTTTTTGGGACTTTGATATTGGGGCGGACATGTCGGACATTTTCAACACTTTTTTTGGGACCAATGACATTTATACAGCGAGCAGAAATTTAAATATCCACTGATTACTGTATAAATGTCAATGGCAGTGAAGAGGTTAACCTGCAGGGGGAGATCTAGGGGTTAACTTTGTTCCCTAGGTGTATTCTAACTGTGAGGGGGCTGGGCTACCATGGGCATAAGAGATCTAACTGATCCCAGTGACAGGGGTCAGTAGATCTCTTACATGCCCACTGACAGAGCGGGGAATTGCCGCGTTTACATCGGCGGTTCCCCGTTCCTTCTCTCTGGCAGGTCATAGCGGCTCGCCAGTGGACATCGGGTCCGCCCGAGCCACGGGCACACTCCTGCAGAGTGCAGCAGGCATGAGAATGCACCGCCAGCGGCGCACTCCCACCCACTAACTGTGCACGCGTGGATTGCCGCTTATATATGCCGATTCGCGAGACAGAGCCATACTGCCGCCGTATATATACAGTATGCAGTCGGGAACCGGTTAAAGTGGATGTAAACCCGCTTATATACCCAGTGAAGTGAAAAGCATCAGATGATACATAGAGATGAAACAAATCTCCCTACATAAGTTTTACTTGCATATCTCCTGTCTTCAGCTTTCTACACTCTTTTGAAAGTGTGCATCGTGTTACAAATTCATCCAGCAGTGAGTGTGGAGTCTGGGCATACACTGTGTGTGAGATGATTGGAGGAAAGGCACACACCCCCCTCCACATAGGCAGAGGAACGAAGAAACTTGCAGAGCTGTAGTGTGAACAGATAAGCTCTCTGCTTATCTATCTCTAAGTTCCCTCCCCAATACAAGTTTCCATCTGCTTTTATCTCCTGTGTTGGAGAACTTGTCAGAAGTTATCATGCTGATAACAGGGGATCAGAGCAGCATAAAGACAAGGGACTTGGAGTTTTGGAGAGAGATAAGTAAACACTACAGATATACAGTTGTGCTCATAAGTCTACATTTCCTGGCAGAATTTATGATTTCTTGGCTATTTTTCAGAGAATATGAATGATAACACAAAAATGTTTCTTTCACTCATGGTTAGTGTTTGGCTGAAGCCATTTATTATCAATCAACTGTGTTTACTCTTTTTAAATCATAATGACAACAGAAACTACCCAAATGACCCTGATCAAAAGTTCAATCAATAGAAATCAAAAGAAATCAATATTGTTTGCCTTAGCTAAAGTGCTAAAACCTTTTTAAACCTTATGCATTTAGATAAAATGAGTGTATTACTAAAATGATTATTAACCCCTACAGATCCGCGCTATTGCTGAAGTACGGCTCCAGCGCGGATCTGAAATGCCGGGACGACATCCATGGACGTCGTCCCCTGTGCACGCTCCCGGCGCGCCCCCTGGCGGTAGTGGCGGCGTGCGCGCGGGCATGCCCGTGGGTCGGGCGGACTCGATGTCCACTCGAGACCCACGATCGCCTTACAGAGCTGCAGAACGGGGAACCGCCCATGTAAACACGGCGGTTCTCTGTTCTGTGACAGGGGACAGGACAGATCTATTGATCCCTGTCACTGGGATCAGTTAGATCTGTTATGTCCCAACCAGCCCCGCCCCCCCACAGTTAGAACACGCCCTGGGAACATTGTTAACCCCTTCACTGCCCCCTGCAGGTTAACCCCTTCACTGCCAATGACATTTATACAGTAATCAGTGGACATTTAAATTTCTGATCCCTGAATAAATGTCATTGGTCCCAAAAATGTGTAAAAAATGTCCGACATTTCTGCTGCAATATCGCTGTCCCGATAAAAATCACAGATCGCCGCCATTACTAGTAAAAAAAAAAATAATAATAAAAACGCCATAAATCAATTCCCATAGTTTGTAGACGCGATAACTTTTGCGCAAACCAATCAATATACGCCGATTGCGATTTTTTTTTTACCAAAAATATGTAGAAGAATATATATCGGCCAAAACTTATGAATAATTTTTTTTAATTTTTTTTTATGGATTTGTATTTTAGCAAAAAGTAAAAAATATTGTTCTTTTTTGCAAAATTGTAGCTCTTTTTTTTGTTTATAGCGGCGATCAGAAATGACACAGAGGGGATCAAATACCACCAAAAGAAAGCTCTATTTGTGGGAAAAAAGGACACAAATTTTATTTGGGTACAACGTCGCACGACCGCGCAATTATCAATCAAAATGCCACAGCGCTGAAAACTGAAAATTGGTCTGGGCAGGAGGGGGGTTTAAGTGCCCAGTAAGGAAGTGGTTAATTACAATAAGCTGATTGTTTTAGTAGATTTTTAGAATAATTATAAACAGATTCAAAAAATACAGATTGGTTTATATCCAAAATATAAATATTTAATCTGTAGTTTTTTTCTATATTTTCAAAGCTTATTACCACCCTCTGGTGGACAATTTATATTTATTTTATTTGTTGTTTAGATAGCTATTCAGTATGCAACATTCAGTCGTAGAATTCATTTACAGTTGCCCATCATTTGTAGATGGGGAAAGAAATAGCAAATAAAGAACAAATAATAATATAGCGCATATAATATAAAGTCATATTGTAATTGAATGTTATTAAAAATGACCTTTCCTTTTCAATCTGCAGCCGCTGTAATGTTCTGAAAATGCAGTGAAATATGGCTACCTGGAGTTGTTCTGTACACAGAATGTGTACTGACCAGTCCCCAGAAACATAATTTCCTGCTTGTGTGATTGGCTCACCAAATTTCCCAGAAGTCTGCCTAAGATACAAGTCAGATTTCAGGCATTCCCTGCAACAAAAATGTCATTTTTGGAGAGATACTTCCAACAGGAACACGTCTAAAGGGATGCAGGTCTAGCAGCCTTCATCATTAGTGCCCAGCAGGTACCACAGCTGACTGATAATTATGAAACTCCCATTAGACCCACTCAGTACAGGGGCACAGAGAAACACAGAGATATCAGAATAACAAAAGGCAGGAATCTGCAACAACGTTTGTTAAAATCCTTGCAATGTACATAGATCATCCAGAGCGGAATGTTTTTTCCCAACAAAAGTGGAGTTACGCTTTAACAGTAACAGTCTTACTATCCTGTTAGTATGGTTAGTGTACAATAAGGCCCACATGCACACAGGATGTTAAAATAGCTTTGTAGTGAATTTTCCAGTGCTTTTCAGCATTATTGCACTAGCATTTTTGATTGGCCTTCCGTGTTTTCCCGCGTTATCGTTTTTTTTTTTTCGATAGATCAAAAACGCCCAAAAACGTTGGTGAGCTGCGTTTTTGAGCATTTTTACAGCTGAAAAACATCTCTCAGAACCCACTAGTCTTGGGTGTTTTTTTTACAAATCAAAAACGCCCCAGCCAAAAACAGTTGATAACAGCCTATATGTGCATGGACACATAGGATAACATGCAGGGGAGTTTATTAACTGTAGAAAAAGACGTCCGAAGCTGTAAAAATGTCCAAAAACATCCTGTGTGCATGATGCCTAAATGTTCTCTCTGAAAATGCTACAATGGACAGCTTGCCAACATGGGGCCAATGGACAAATGGACACAAAATGGGGGAAAGCTACTAGGTTCAGGTCTGGTCACAACCTGCATTGCAACAGAGACATGATATACCTGTGCTCAAATCCCAATAGCATGTACATGCGTATAATCTACCACGTGCTATAGGGGTGTGACCATATGTTAACACTAGAAATTCTGGATAACCCTCTGCACACTGCTATATACCCTTTCTAGAATAAAGTGTATGTTAAAGAAATAATACGTGTACCAGAGACTTCAGCCTAGTGTGGAATTGATAAGTAAAATTATTAAGTGTGATTTTACTAAGCTCATTCATTTCAGTGGTGTTGACTCCTACCGATGCACTTGTTCCTCAGACTTCACTTAGCACATATTCTGCATCATGCAAAAAAAAAAAAAAAAAATCCAGTCCAAGCTTTCTAAATTCTTAATTGGAATAAATACAGTTTGCAGTGTTCTACTTTGGTTTTATATCTGAAAGAGAATATGGCAGACATGTTTGGCACATCCAAACTACATATTCAGCATCTAAAATAATTAATATGTCTTCAGTCCGATGCTGAATCAATAACTAAAAAAAAAATCAAAATTACACTTACCCTAATATGGTGCAATCTGGCCCCACCATAACAATAAATAAACGCTGATGTGCTAAACGTGCTTAGCGTTTGGACGTGTTTAGGTGCGTTTTTGTCGTGTTTAATGCTTTTCTGTCAAAACACTCCTCTTCTGAACGAGATTCTTCTACATTCAGTAGAGGAGCATTTTACTGCCTCTAAACTATGCTGCTCCTAAATTCTGGTAAAATCCCATGGGGTTGATTTACTAAAGGCAAATAGACTTTGCAAAGTGCAGTTGCCCACTGTACAGTTCCCCTAGAGCTTAGTAAATTAGCTAAGACTTCAATTTGCAAAGAGTACCTAATCACATGCAAGGAAAATTTTAAAAAAAGCATTTTTGCTTGCTCATGATTGGACGATGGAAGTCAGCAGAACTTGTGCTCATTTATCAAGCTCTGGATCAACTGCACTTGCAGAGTGCAACTGCATTACGCAAAGTGCACAGTCTTTTTGCCTTTAGTAAATCAGCCCATATGTATGCATGGAAACATAAGGATGATTTACTAACGGCAAACAGAGTGCAACAGCACTTTGCAAAGTGCACAGTCGATTTGACTTTAGTAAATCAACCCTATAGGCTTTTATTGAGTTGATTTCATGGGCTTTGACAAAAAAGCGACAAAAGCTCCTAAATGTGAGTTTAGGAGCAGTAGTGTGCATGTGGCCTGAGTTTGCCCGGCTGGAAAGTAAAGCAGGCATCCTAATCTCAGTTGCTTGGTTATCATTGTCATACACTACAGGTACAGAAGTGTAATTACACAAAGATCAAAATACTTTTAAATAATCAGAATGTAAACACAATGGAGGCTAAAGTGTATCTAAACCAAAAACAAAAATGTTATATATTGCAGCTTACCTATCCTTAACCACTTAACCACCAAGGACGTCTATTGACGTCCTTGGGTTTGAGTGGTGATATCTGAATGGTGCCTGCTTACCGGACCCCCGGCAGCTGCCGAGATGATCCGATCCTCTCCCCCCCCCCCCCGTGTCCGTGAGCCGAGTGAGCAGCTGAAGCAGGGCGGAAATGACGTCACACGTCACTTCCTCCCAACGGCTTAAAGGGCCCATTTTTTTTTTTGGAGATGTCATTTTTTTTCAAAATTATTTTTTTTTTTTTTTTTTTTTTGCATTTTAGTGTAAATATGAGATGTGAGGTCTTTTTGACTCCAGATCTCATATTTAAGAGGTCCTGGCATTACAAGGCATTACTTTTCTATTACAAGGAATGTTTACATTTCTTGTAATAGGACTAAAAGTGATCAAATTTTTTTTTTAAAAGAACAGTGTAAAAATAAAAAGTCAAAAGCAAAATAAATAATTAAAAAAAAATAATTTAAATTGCTCTGTCCAGCCGAGCTTGCGCACAGAAGCAAACACATATGTAATTCCCACCCACATATGAAAACGGTGTTCAAACCGCACATGTGAGGTATTGCCGCGATTGTTAGAGTGAGAGCAATAATTCTAGCACAAGAACTCCTCTGTAACTCAAAACTGCTAACCTGTAGAATTTTTTAAACGTCGCCAATGGAGATTTTTAAGTTGCAAAGTTTGCCGTCATTCTGCGAGTGGACGCAAATTTGAAGTATGACATGTTGGGTATCATTTTACTCCGCACAACATTATCTTTCACAATATGGAAAAAAATGGCCTAACTTTACTGTTTTCTTATTTTTTAACTAAAAAAAACGGAATTTATTTTAAAAAAAAGCATACTTGGAAGACCGCTGCGCAAATACGGTGTGACATAAAGTTTTGCAATGACCGCCATTTTATTCACTAGGGTGTTAGAAAAAAAAAAAATATATATATAATGTTTGGGGGTTCTAAGTAATTTTACAGCAAAGAAAAACTGTTTTTAACTTGTAAACACCGAACCCAAAAAATAGGCTCGGTTGAGAAGTGGTTAAGTGTGGTGGCTGCACTAGGTTTTTTAGCTTTATTTTAACCTGTTGATTCTATCAGTAACATACATCCTGTCTTACAATTATAACAGTTGCTCAAGCTACTATATCAGGACAACAGAAACAAGATAGCCCTACAGAGCCATTTCCCTATCTTATTCTCAATAACAAAGGTTGAAGGGGTTCTGTATTCCTAAGAGATAACTGAGAACAATGTAACAGCTAAGAATGCAGAATAGGTAGAGAGAAGTTATCAGCTAACAAAATTTCTTGCAGAATCAGGCAGAATAAAGAGGCCAGCGTTTTTGATCTTTTGTTCCAAGGAGTGGAGCATATGTAAAAATATCTGTTGTGGATAGTATAGTGTGGTATGTGACTTTCTGATTTGACTAAGGATATATAATTCCAAAAATACATGAAATTCGAAATTCAAATTCGAATGATGCAAGTGTAGACAATGCACTTAGACAGGTAGAGTTTCCACTGAATGTCAGCCAAAATACAGGCTTGGTATTGCCACCTGAAGTGGCTAGACACTCTACTGGCCTGTCTCAGAAGATCACATATACCAAGTTACCTAACTATAAACTGCTGCACCACCAGATTGAGGACGTGTGCCAGGCAAGGCACATGTGTGACCTTTCTCTGCTGAAGGGCACACAGCAGGTTGGTGCCATTGTCACACGTAGTGTGTAGTTAACCACCTCTGGGCCTGCCCCTAGAGAACTGACAGAATCTTTGCCCTAGTGTGGGCTCTGTTTCCCAGGCATACTAGCTGCAAAACAGTGTGGCAGTGTTTTGCCTGAGCCATTGCATATTCTCTTGTTTGCTTGGGGGGGGGGGGGGTCATGGTTCTGACAGTGACTCATTGGAAGAGGCCATTGAAGAGGGAGGATGCAGGTGACTGAGCTGTCACCAACACCGAGTTTCAGAACTTGGGGGGGGCACTACCAGCTCCAGCAGTGTACCCCATCCTGCATTCTTCCCAGTGCCAGTAGAGTTATCAGTGGGCTGTAAAGGAGTTAAACCCAAACTAAAGCTTATTGGACCGCATGCCTGTGGTCACCTGGACCCTGCCAATGACAAATGAGCACCACGAAGAAACCGCAATTCCACATGATTGTGGAAGGCAGGGGTGGGCTTCTGGGCAAATAAATAGCAGTCGCCGAAGGAGATCAGCTGTAAAGCCAGTCATTTTGCCAAGCTGGCACTGAGACACTGGCATGGGGGTATGTGCTTCAAAGTCAGTTGCTGTAACCAATTTCACTACTTGGTATTTAACCTTTTTACAGCAAGGGCAGGTTGCTCCAAAAGCTGCAGGATCATTCAACAGTATACTGCAATAAAGAACATATGGCCACTAACCCTGGGCAAGAGGTTGTAGTACATGTCTTTGGGGCATGAATAGGTGCCTGCTATGAAGATATCATAATGAAGCTGAACTGAAGTAGACTCCTGATTAACCATTTGAATGAAAACTTTTCCCTCTTGGTTATGGTAAATGACCATTCACCTTTTCATGTTGGTTCTACCATAACAGTGGCTCATTGAAGTTTATTTCAAGTTCCAACTAGAGGCACACAATTTCTTGTTGGGGAGGCAATGTTAAGATAGGGTGAGGAGGCAAGCACACCACTCTGACTTGTCTGGTTGTTTACATGCTCTGTGATGGATTTGCTCTAACAAAAAATGCTAAAATTGTTCATAGTTGGTGCAGAGGTCTCATGCAGTCGCCTTGGTATATCCACTTGTCATGGAACATTCATTATAAGAACAACAGGGATACCTGAGAATGCAGAACCACAGTAAGTACCATACCCCCTACCAACAGGATGGGTATATTATTGACCACATTCAAGCTGTACCATGGAGATTCCTGATCTGGTGACTGGTCAAAACATTGCTGATAAATGTCTTACTCCAAAATAGTAACTTCAGAGCTGGTGTCTATTAAGCAATCATTTTTAACTACTGTTGTCACTGAGCAGGGTGTGACCACTTTGGAGTTAGGTTGGGGGCATGCAGCTTGCCCTGCTACCATGGGTATTTATTGAAATTCTTGATGATACGACACAGCCACCCACTACTCCAATTTTGCAAAAAAAATATAAAATAAAAAAAAATATTATAGCATATACAGCTGATACATAAGTCATGTAATTGAATGTTACTAAAAAATACTTTTACTTCTGCAGTTCTATAATTTTCTGTGAATTGCAATGCAATATGGTTCTGTACACAGTTGATGTACAGAACACCCCCCCAGAAATGTAATTCCTGCTTGTGTAATTGGATTGCTGATTTTCCCAGAAGTCTGCACAAGCATGCAATTACGATTTTGGGCATTCTCTGAAGTTGGATTCACACCAGTCCTGTGCAAATTCCAGCCTGTTTGCTGCTGAGAATGAATGGAGCCGCCATTCATGAATGGCGGCTCCTGTCCGTTCTCACAGCACAGCAGCTGCACAGGGAGGGAGGAGGAAGTGCCGGGAGTAGGACAAAAGAGCCCTATTCAGTGCGGAGCACATCTGCGGGTCAGATGCACTCCCATTGAACACAAAGTGCTGGGAATTCACACCGCATTGCACAGAAAAAGCATACGTTTTCTGTGTAATGCGGAGTGCGAATGCACCGCACCTATGTGAACTGGACACATTGAAAACAATGTGTTTTGAAGTGTCCTGCGAATTGGATGCGGTTTAAGCCGCATCCAATTCACATAGGTGTGAACCCAGCCTGAAAAAAAAATTTAATTTTTTGTGAGATACTCCCAAAGGGAAATCACATCCTAAGGGATGCAGACCCTGCAACTCTCCTCATTAAAACTCTGTGGGTGTAACAGATGATTGATAATTACAAAGTCATTCTCATTCACATTTACTTGACACAAATAAACAAGGACATTTTCATAATAACAAAAAAAAAAGCAGTTATCTGCAACAAAGATTGGTAAAATCCCTGCAGTGGACATAGATCACTCAGGGGGAATGTTTTTTTCTCAACAAACGTGGAATCACTCTTTAACAGCTAACATTTCCAATCTGGGGAGGCCAAAAATGCCTTCAGAGCAGACTCTGTTGCCACAAGGGGTAGGGAGCAGCCACTTTGTCCATTACCATTGGCAGAGCAATGTCTTTAGTTACCACCACCCAGAATTCCTTGTCTTCACGGTCACAATTTATAACCAATCGTACATCTTTACACCCAATCTTTCAATGCCTGCTTTAAGGTTGTGGCTAAAAGCCCAAATTGATCACACAGAGCTTGATCAGGATTTGCAGCTGCTGCACAGCCAGGCCCATACTAAAGCTCCAGACAGTTCCGCTATTGTATTTTGACAGTGGGGACTCACTCCCTGTCAGAATACACAGATTAGTACTGTAGGTATTGGCTGCAAGCACTGATCAAATGCTGTTTTTTTTTGCAGCAGGACCCTTTCACAGAAGCTGGCCTAACAACCCACTTAACTACTTCAAAACCAGACACTTTCACCCCTTTCCTGCCTAGGCCAATTTTCAGCTTTTAGCACTGTCACACTTTGAATGCCAACGACTCAGTTATGCAACATTGTACCCAAATGAAATGTTTTATTTTTTTTTAGACAGATAGAGCTTTCTTTTAGGCCAAGATGTATGTTGCTATAGTTCTTTGGTAAATAATAACCCAAATCAGTGTTTATTAGTCTGTATGAAACTTATAGAGTCTACAAACTACGGTATATACAGTATCTCACAAAAGGAAGTACACCCTTCACATTTTTGTAAATATTTTATTATATCTTTTCATGGGACAACACTGAAGAAATGACACTTTGCTACAATGTAAAGTAGTGAGTGTACAGCTTGTATAACAGTGTAAATTTGCTGTCCTCTCAAAATAACTCAACACACACTAAACCGCTGGCAACAAAAGGGAGTACACCCATAAGTGAAAATGTCCAAATTGGGCCCAAAGTGTTAATATTTTCTGTGGCCACCATTATTTTCCAGCACTGCCTTAACCCTCTTGGGTATGGAGTTCACTACAGCTTCTCAGGTTGCCACAGGTGTCCTCTTCCACTCCTCCATGACGACATCACAGAGCTGGTGGATGTTAGAGACCTTGCGCTCCTCCACTTTCCATTTGAGGATGCCCCACAGATGCTCAATAAGGTTTAGGTCTGGAGACCTGCTTGGCCAGTCCATCACCTCTACCCTCAGCTTCTTTAGCAAGGCAGTGGTCAACTTGGAGGTGTGCTTGGGGTCATTATCATGTCGGAATACTGCCCTGCGGTCCAGTTTTTGAAGGGAGGGGATCATGCTCTGCTTCAGTATGTCACAGTACATGTTGGTATTCATGGTTCCCTCAATGAACTTTAACTCCCCAGTGCCGGCAGCACTCATGCAACCCCAGACCTTGACACTTCCACCACCATGCTTGAATGTAGGCAAGACACACTTGTCTTTGTACTCCTCACCAGGTTGCCACCACACACGCTTGACACTATCTGAACCATATAAGTTTATCTTGGTATCATCAGACCACAGGACATGATTCCAGTAATCCATGTCCTGAGTCTGCTTGTCTTCAGCAAACTGTTTGTGGGCTTTCTTGTGCATCATCTTTAGAAGATGTCCTATTAGGACGACAACCATGCAGACCAATTTGATGCAGAGTGCGGCATATGGTCTCAGCACTGACAGGCTGACTCCCCCACCCCTTCAACCTCTGCAGCAATGCTAGCAGCACTCATACATTTATTTCCCAAAGACAACCTCTGGATATGACGCTGAGCACATGCACTCAACTTCTTTGGTCGACCATGGTGAGTGAGGCCTGTTCTGAGTGGAACCTGTCCTGTTAAACCGCTGTATGCTCTTGGCCACCGTGCTGCAGCTCAGTTTCCAGGTCTTGGCAATCTTCTTATAACCTAGGCCCTCTTTCTGTAGAGCAACAATTCTTTTTTCAGATCTCAGAGAGTTCTTTGCCATGAGGTGCCATATTGAACTTCCAGTGACCAGTATGAGAGAGTGAGAGCGATAACACCAAATTTAACACACCTGCTCCCCATTCATACCTGAGACCTTGTAACACTAACTAGTCACATGACACCGCAGAGGGAAAATGGCTAATTGGGCCCAATTTGGACATTTTCACTTAGGGGTGTACTCACTTTTGTTGCCAGCGGTGTAGACATTAATGGCTGTGTGTTGAGTTATTTTGAGGCAACAGCAAATTTACACTGTTATACAAGCTGTACACTAACTACTTTACATTGTAGCAAAGTGGAATTTCTTTAGTGTTGTCACATGAAAAGATATAATAAAATATTTACAAAAATGTGAGGGATGTACTCACTTTTGTAAGATACTGTATATCTGAACATTGATCAATCCTGATGTACTGATGCCCTAAAATGCCAGGGTAGTAAAAAATGCCCCCCAAATTACCCCTTTTTGTCACAATTTTTTTGGAAAATGAAGAAAATAAATAAAACTTTTTTTTTTACACACTTGTGGGCAGGTTGACTACTGTGTGTATTTAGTTAGCATTGGCTGCCTGTTTGGGAGGGAAGGGGCTAATGCTTGTGCCGATTTTTCTTGTGAGTTTGCGGATTTTCCTCTGGGGTCCAGCCTACCTCCTGTGTGATATGAAGAGAAGAGGCCCTGATCCAGGTGGGCTAAAACAAAAGAAACCTAAAATAAGGGGAAAACCTAGAAAAAATGAAGGGACCTAAAATTCATGGAAACTCAGAGCTACAGTATGTCTTAAAAAGAGCTGACCAGATTGGAATGCCTATCCATTGGAATAGTCCCAAGGACATGAATTCCTTTGCTCGAGTTATCTCCCGTTTGGACTCTTTCAAAGGGTGCTACACTCGTACAGGTAACCTGGGGCAGCCACAGCTAGGTTTAGTTAGGGAAAGGACTGCATGTTTTACATGTTCTGCCAAGAGTTCAGTAAACTTGTTTCCACTGCTCAGTGCCTGGTCTGAAGTTACTCAAGGGATGCACGTGGGGTCCTGGCATCTCTTTAAGAATTCAGGGTCTGAAATAGCACATTGGGGTCTGTGAAACATCACTATAACAAAAGGTTAACTTGCAAGGAAGTTGCTATGAGTAACCGGAAGGAAGAACAGTAACCAGTCCATAGCATGGAACCTGGATAGGTGGCAGGTCCTCCGGTAGCAAGGGAGTTTCAGTCAGGAATGTGCGCTGAGGTTCAGTGGCTGGTGAGGCACTGGCTAGTATCAGAGCCAGACACACACAGGTTACATATGCCACAATTGTTAGAGGGAGAGCAATAATTCTAGCACTAGACCTCCTCTGTAACTCTAAACATGTAACCTCTAACATTTTTTAAAGCGTTGTCTATGGCGATTTTTAAGTACTAAATTTGGCGCCATTCCACAAGTGTGTGCAATTTTAAAGCATGACATGTTAGGCATTTATTTACTCGGCGTAACATCATCTTTCACATTATAAAAAAAAAACAGGCTAACTTTAGTGTTTTTTTTTTTTTCTTATTCATGAAACAGTTTCTTTCCAAAAAAAAATAACGTATTTGCGCAAATACCGTGTGACATAAAAAGTTGCAACGACCGCCATTTTATTCCTTAGGGTGTCTGCTAAAACAATACATATATAATATTTGGGGGTTCTGAGTAATTTTCTAGCAAAAAAAATATGATTTTTACATGTAGAAGAGAAGTGTCAGATTTGGCCTGGGTGGCAAGTGGTTAATTACCATAAGTAAGTAATATACAAATAATTATTATATATTATTTTTAAGGTCATTTACTATATTTTCAAACCAGTAATTTCACAGTAAATAGATAAATAATAAATTATTATCTTATAACATATACTGTAGTATAATAATATATGATCTAACTTGAATAAAACAGTACCTTTTCATCAGCATCAGATTCTCATGCTCCCTCTTAACTGTGTGAGAAAAACATGGGATTATGAGTAAACTTTATACACATAAACCCAAATTTTTCCTTGTAGTTAAGGGGGTTGGGCTGGAAGGGAGCATTTGTCTTTTAGACACATGCCCCCTTCTTTGACACTGCAGAGAGGCCAGTCTCCACTGCAGCATTTTTATTGGACAGCTTGGGCCAATGGTGCTTTACCACCGGTCCAAGGCTCCAAGCTATCCGTTGAGCTCAGTGCCCCTGACAAGAAGTGGGAGGCACTGTGAGTTCATCCTCTCAGTCTGCTGCAAACACAGTATGCCACCTTGTATTTAAACTGGCTGCACTGTATTTAGCTTCTGACAGGCTGCGAATGCAGCCCCATGTCTCCGGAACCATAGATGATAGGAGCCCCCAGTGGTGGGGTAGGACTTTAGTTACCTACCCCCCAAATTTGGGGTCTCTGTGCGGAGCTATGACCCTCAAAGTCGATTGCTTTTAATTTTTTTTTTTTTTTTTTTTATGTTCATGGCAGGTGAGGCTCTGCCTTAACTGCCTCCCCTGACTGCACATCCCTGGTTTCAGTGTCTAGCTCCCTCCCTAGCTGTCTGTCTCCATTGGTTACCAGGTTTGGAATAGCATTACGGAGATCTATAGCTGGTCACTTGGAACAGAACGAGAAGGGTTAAGTGGAGCATGCATGAGGTACGCTGACTATTGGAGTGGTCATAGGCTCTGCATGTCCCTTCTAATGCAACATATACATCTGTACAAGTGTAGGACAAGAACAACATCTTCTGGAAGAACTTCACATACAACACTACACACAAGTGGCACTACTTTTTTTCTTCTATTTTTTCTCAACTATTTCCATTGGATTTATTTTTAGCTATTATATAACTATTGGAAATCTAGATTTGCTTGCACCCCAAAAATGCCAAAGGTTATTTCAGTTTAACTCATGAATCTCTTTAGATGAACGACTGTGTGGGTTATAAACCCTGTTTTACGATATACCGTTTGGTAATAAAACGGGAGCTAAATAATAAACAGTGTGACTGTACTGTATATCAAACAGAAAATAAGGACCTGCTAGATGGTTTTTATTTGCCGGCTTTATCTCCTCTATTAAAAAGGGTTGCCTCAAGATACCTGAAGTATTAAGATATGTAGAATTCTCAGGATCACTGATATATGAGTACAGACCTGAAATAGGATTCCATCTGTGTGTTATAAAAATAAAAACTGTAGAAAGTCTGACGAAACAATGTGATGATCACATTGACTGCTCCAGAGAAATGTATTCAAATAAATGTCAATCTAAGATCTCTAGTATAATTGTATGCTATATTTTCTGTCTTAAAAACCCTCTTGCGAGAAAAAGGGTTAACGACCTCTATTATACATTGCTAGTTATTGCAAAATATAGCATTTTGTCCGTGTGTACCCCATTTACTAATTGTTGTTGCTTTGTATAAATTGTAATGACTAGAATATTTACATTTTTCAGTGTAATACAAGGTTATGTACAACATTGGTTAAGGTATTATAGCTAAAATATTGTGTATCAATATATCATATATCAATGACATGAGAGATGAAGTGTTGTAATGATTATAGATCCAAATTCCTAAAGGCATACTGGGTTGGTTCTCCCCCAGACAAAAAACAGTATGGTTGGAAACAAAGTGAGGGTTCTAATACTTGTTATCTGGAGCAGGTATGCTGGTGTAGATTGATAGTGGAAACAATTTGGTGGCAGACAGCCATGGTGGAGAAATGTAAAATGGAAAGAACAAGCGCCCCTTCTCCCTCCTAAAATAAAGTGCAAATTTGT
This sequence comes from Glandirana rugosa, assembly GCA_018402905.1. Classification (NCBI taxonomy): domain Eukaryota; kingdom Metazoa; phylum Chordata; class Amphibia; order Anura; family Ranidae; genus Glandirana; species Glandirana rugosa. Next base: position 787,148 of record BLSH010279152.1, read on the forward strand.
GAGCGTTCCCTCTATGGGACACACACCAGTATGGGGGGCAGCTCACCTGGGACAAAAAGACCGCTACAAAATGCTTACACAATATTAATAAGCGCCTCCCCTAAAATATGATAAAAAAAAACAATCTATAAATAAGTGCAATGAAAAAGTGATAAATCAAAGTCCATAAATCAGATATCTTCATGCCATCTGAATACACATATAACAGTCCAAAATCTTCAAAAGGTGACTTGTCCTTTAAAGTGCTCAAGAGGGTGCTCAAGTATTATTCCAGGTGCAATGTGACAAAAACCGTGCCAGACCCCCTTTGTGTCCCCACTCACCAAAACGTGTTGACCTACTGCTTTTCAGTCAGAGATCACACAAACTTAAGTCAGTGGGGAGAGACTGGATAGAAACAACAGGATGCCCGAACCTCTGGAACAACACTTAGTCTTCCATAAAGGGTGTCCTCTGGATAGCTTGAATCAAGCAGAAAAACAACCTCATGTGCAGACTGTTAACCAAATCGCTTTATTGCGCCATTAAAATCATACTCACAGAATAGCAGAAATAAAAACGCCTTATAAATCATATGGTGTCAGCAAACAATGTCCGTGATGACGCCCTATTCAAAGGACGAAACGCGTTGATATCATTTCCGGTCGCCGCAGCCGTCAATGTCACTTCCGCTTCCGGTGGTAGGAGAGCTTGGAACGCACGTTGTTTGCTGACACCATATGATTTACAAGGCGTTTTTATTTCTGCTATTCTGTGAGTATGATTTTAATGGCGCAATAAATCGATTTGGTTAACAGTCTGCACATGAGGTTGTTTTTCTGCTTGATTCGAGCTATCCAGAGGACACCCTTTATGGAAGACTAAGTGTTGTTCCAGAGGTTCGGGCATCCTGTTGTTTCTATCCAGTCTCTCCCCACTGACAGTAGGTCAACACGTTTTGGTGAGTGGGGACACAAAGGGGGTCTGGCACGGTTTTTGTCACATTGCACCTGGAATAATACTTGAGCACTTTCTTGAGCACTTTAAAGCACAAGTCACCTTTTGAAGATTTTGGACTGTTATATGTGAATTCAGATGGCATGAAGATATCTGATTTATGGACTTTGATTTATCACTTTTTCATTGCACTTATTTATAGATAGTTTTTTTATCATATTTTAGGGGAGGCACGTGGTGGAGAAATGCAATTTATTAGTCAGTCTGACAGCAGCTGAGGAGTTAAGCCTGCCATACGTGGTTTGAATCGTGGCTGGTTCAGCAGGAACTGGCCGAGATTCGAACCGTTAATGGTCAGGCTGAATATACCAAGTTGATCAATCGATCAACTTGGGTACAACCAGCCTGCCGGATTCTCTTGCAATTATCACTAGCGGCTGCTATAGCCACTAACGATAATCACTGTCTTCTCCCGGTGGGGACATTTTCCCCCGCCCGCTCCCCTCTGCCGGGAAAAGACAATTGCTGATTCCCTTGTCAACACTGCTTTTGTTCATAGGGGAAGCACGCGTATGTCTTTCCTTTGCACCGTGTATAGCCTACCTTAGCTGGCAGAAGTAAGATGTTGGTGCAGTCAGAAGGCTAAGCACTGCCCGATAGTGCACCTATACCATCCTGTAATACAAGCAAAAATGTAGTTGTGAGAACAAATGGTAAATTATGTGGTGGTGGGTATGTGACCGGAGGCACAGTACTCAGTGGTGAGCAGAGAATAGGAGGTAAATATAAAGGAGGTTCAGGAAGAAGCGGCACAAGTGACAAGGCAACATTAATATTGTTTAAACACATAAAGGATGGATAGAAAGAGAACATGGATGAAAAGGCGGGATGGAAATAATGAAAAGTCTGAAAAAGTTTTTTTTTTAATGACCCCTACATCCTAGGGACAGCCCAATGCCACAACTGCGTCACTTTCATTGACTCTCTGCAAGTCCTCATCCACATAAGTATACTTAAGACTACACCCCTGTTTATGGAATCTTCTCTATAGGGGGGCCTGTAGCTTATGGAGCTTATGGTATCCTAAGGTACCTACACTGTGTGCAGAATTATTAGGCAAATGAGTATTTTGACCACATCATCCTCTTTATGCATGTTGTCTTACTCCAAGCTGTATAGGCTCGAAAGCCTACTACCAATTAAGCATATTAGGTGATGTGCATCTCAGTAATGAGAAGGGGTGTGGTTTAATGACATCAACACCCTATATCAGGTGTGCATAATTATTAGGCAACTTCCTTTCCTTTGGCAAAATGGGTCAAAAGAAGGACTTGACAGGCTCCGAAAAGTCAAAAATAGTGAGATATCTTGCAGAGGGATGCAGCACTCTTAAAATTGCCAAGCTTCTGAAGCGTGATCATCGAACAATCAAGCGTTTCATTCAAAATAGCCAACAGGGTCGCAAGAAGCGTGTGGAAAAACCAAGGCGCAAAATAACTGCCCGTGAACTGAGAAAAGTCAAGTGTACAG
>BLSH010279183.1:25769-45810 GCA_018402905.1 Glandirana rugosa
CAGGTCCGCGTACTTTCCAAGGACAGGCGAGACGTATCTGTGTCGGGCGAAAGGAGATACTCTAGCGGTAGGTAGGCAAAAGTCGTCGGGCCTTGCCTACGGCCGTCCCCAGTCGATTTTAGGTGGCGACATATCTGTCGATACCTACCAGGTTACCCCAGGTGGACTTTTACCTGGGCCAACCTTACAAGCACACTTTTCCCGGATATATATATATATATATATATATATATATATATATATTAATAATAATATATATATGTGTGTGTGTGTGTGTGTAAAATTAAGGAGGGGTGATATAGGTTTTGTAATGTCTAAAAGACTTTCGTCTGTGGGATGTGTGTATATATATAATAATAATTATATATATATATATATATATATATATATATATATATAGGCCCTTTTCACACGAACATTCCAACCGGGTCCATTTTCAGGTGGACCCCATTGGACCATCCATAGCTGTCTATACAGCGGTGGATTTTAGCTGACCCCTGCCGGCATCCGTTCCGGGCTGCTGAAAACGGATGGATGGCGATCTCATAGAGGAAAGCGGGCTGTGTCTATGCAGAGCGGACAGGAACCTTTCATGCGCCTGGACAACGGGCATCAGCAGAGAAATTCCCCGCTGAGCAGGCGGATTCACTGGACGCCCCGTGTGAAAGGAGCCTTAGGGCTCGTTCACACGTGCGTCAACGCCATGTGTTTATGCGGCATTCAGCATCTCTAATGTCTCATAACCGCCCGTCAACGTCTGCCATGAATATTACAATGGTAGCACACAGTGCTGTTCACACAGAAGGGGTAGCGTTCTGTTAAAAATTGAACAGCATGTCACTTTCATGAGGCATCGACGCTTGTCAACCACCTCCATTGATTTCAATGGTGATGCCCTGTAACCACACCTTAAAGTGGAGTTCCACCCAAAAGTGGAGCTTCCACTTTAATGGAAGGTGAACCCCCCCAACATGCCACAATTGGCATGTCATTTTTTTGGGGGGCGGACCAGGGACCCTGTTTTCACAGGGTCCCAGGTCCACCTCCTCTCCTAGAGCCATGGCTCCGGAAGGAAGTTCACCTCCTCCCCCCCCCCCCCCTCCACGATCTTCTGGGACATGTCACAGGTCCCAGAAGATACTGTAGCCATTCACACGGCGCAGCGCGACTCGCGAATGTGCAGTGTGTGCCCAGCCATAGCCGGGTGCCCACACTTGTCATGCCGGCTCCATACGGAGGAGGGGGAGAGGAGCGAACCCTCAGATGACCGCATCGCTGAAGCGAGGAACAGGTGAGTGGCCGACTGTTAAAAGTCAACAGCTACACTTTTTGTAGCTGCTGACTTTTAACTGGGTGGAACTCCGCTTTAACAGTCCCTATGGCATTTATAGTGTTAGTGAAGTTTTTATAATATAGAAAAACAAGACTATGCTGTCCACTGGCAATTCAAACGTGAAACTTAAACAAGTGACACTCTCCCAACTTATAATAAAATAGTGTGGCGAAAAAATATAAAAAAAAATCAGTGTCCCAATGCAAATATAAATCGGTGAATGCGTGATTCTAATATCCTGTGAATAGCATTAATAACAAAAAGTCCATAAAATGTCCATCAGACTCTTCACAATTTGGTGAATAAACACAGATCTCAGTAATGGCAGCAATACTCAAATCCTCAAAGTGTAAAAATTGGCCTCTTACCGGCCATTATCTCTAAAGCCTCGTATACACGCTGCAATTGTTGTACGACCGCACGTCCAATTTTTTCCAAATTCGGCTGTCCTTGAGTTTGTCTAGCGTACTGACGTTAGTAAAATTATCCTTCGGCCAAGGTGAACGTAGTGACGTGCTACGAGCATATAAAGAGGAAGTTCAGTTTCCGTGCGTCACCCTTTGGACCCCTTCCGCTGCAATTCACTATTTCAATTGCCGCTTCACAAATGTGAATTGTGAATTAGGAATGCAGGTTTACACGACTGAACACTTCCGGCTCATTCCTGGGTCCCAAATATGCGTGTTTGTACTTTCAACTTTTGTTTGTCCAACTTCTGTACAGACGAGCCGAAAATCAGATGACGCCTTGCCAGCAGACAAAAGTTTTCTAGTCGGCTCATTCAGCTTTTGTTGGATGATAATTGAAAATCGGCTGTGCAATGGAGCATACTAATGGTCAGATTATCGGACGGCAGGCTGTTGGTATGAAAATTTTCAGATGATAATTGGACTGTGTGTACGGGCCTTTAGACCCGATGCCCACTATCCAACTTTTGTTTGATTTCCTTTTAGATTTACCAAAACCATGTAGTGCAAGGGCCTGCCTGATTGCATACAAATTGAAACTCTTAAGCCTCATACACACGGGCGTATTAAAAAGTAAGCTGTAACGGGCCGACGTCAGGAAAAAATCAGCGTCAAAAAAGGCAATTTTTTTTCATCAGCGTTAATGCACGTTAGTGAGTGTCAGCGCTATGTCGCGTTTTGTTTAAAAAAACATTCCTCTGCTACTTTTTAATCTGGTTAACGCTCGAACGATGCAGCTTCAGAACATGCTGGCCATGGGTTCTGCTTTCAGCTCACAAACACCGATGCTATCTACAGCTCAAAAACAACGTCATTTTTATGGGGCCATTGAATAACATAGAGAGCTGCAAAAATGCTCAAACGTGGCACTAAAAAAAACGTCCATGTGTATGAGGCCTTAAGTTTCAAACTCTTTCTATTAAGGTTTGACCTCATATTATATGGTTTTGGTAAATCTAAAGGAAAAAATCTACAGAAAATTGTATAGTGTGTATCCAGATTTAGTTATAAGAGATCATATAGAGCATGGAATGAACCAGAGACTCCTCACAGTAGATGGATCAGATCACCAAAACAGGCCTAGTTCAGAACAGGTGTGCTGGATCAATTAACTGGTTACGAACCGACTCACGAACATTTACTGCGGCAGAGTGGCATGATCCCGTGAATCGCCGTCTATAAACGGCGGCTCGCTCATGCGCGGCCACACTCTCCAGCAGTATGGCCGGGGGTCGCCTGACCCGCGATTGCCCGGCACAGAAGGCACAGAAGAAAAACGGGGAACAGTCGATGCCAGTGGTGGCTGGTGAAATTTTAGGATGGGGGGGAGTCAGACCCAGTCCTTTTGACCCCTCCCACATTGCATAAGCCCCACCCCTTATAGTTTCCACCTTTTGTGTCAGGCGTATATAGCCCAGCATCACCAGATAGGGTATACATCATCACAGATGGGTATACAGAGTCACCATATAGCCGTATACAGGGCACCAGATAGGGCATACAGGGCACCAGATGGGGCATACAGGGCACCAGATGGGGCATACAGGGCATACAGAGCACCAGATAGTGGCTCGCAACGGCCCCTACTCCACCCCCCCCCCCCCTAAAGTTGGGACAAGTCCCGCACTTACCCCATCTAATACCAGGCAGGCCAGGTGTATGCAGAGTTCGGCTTGCGGTCAGCATGCTTAGCAGCTCGGGACTGAAACCCTGCGGAGTGCTGAGCCTGTGTGAGTAATCACACAGCCAGCACGTCCACCACAGTCCCGCCCCCCCGCCCACAGCAGCCAATGACAGAGAGTCATTGGCTCTGACGGCTCAGGGGGCAACAAATCATGTGTGGTCGCCTGTTCAGTGCACACACATAGACTTTAATGGCTGACCAATCTGCTCGCTACTTGCTGTCAGCTGACAGCAAGGAGCCGAGGGAAAAAAAAAAAGTCAAGTCAATGTACCGGCGCCTCCTGCAGGGGGGCCGGGCTGACTTCTTTTTTTTTTTACTTGTCAGCGGTGGGGAGGCGGCGCCCAGCCGCCGCTGGTCGATGCTAACAAGGCGGTTCCGCATTCTGTCAGGTGGCATGTAAGAGATCTACTGATCCCTGTCACTGTGATCAGTTAGATCTCTTATGCCCCTGGCAGCCCAGCTCCCTCACAGTTGGAACACTCCTAGGGAACACAGTTAACCCCTTCACTGCCAATGACCCAATGAGATTTATACAGTAATGCCAGGGGTAGGCAACCTGCAGCCCTCCAGCTGTTGCAGAACTACAAGTCCCATCATGCCTCTGGGAGTTATTGTAACTACCAGCCTTACAATGCCTCATGAGAAATGTAGTTTCACAACAGCTGGAGGGCCGCAGGTTGCCTAACCCTGTGAGTAATCAGTGGATATTTAAATTTCAGTTCGCTGTATAAATGTCATTGGTCCCAAAAAAGTGTCAAAAATGTCCGACATGTCCGCCCCAATATCACAGTCCCGATAAAAATCACAGATCGCCACCATTACTAGTAAAAAAAAATATATAGTAAAAACGTCATAAATTAATTCTCATGGTTTGTAAGGCTGGGTTCACACCTATGCGAATTGGATGCGGCTTAAACCGCATCCAATTCGCAGGACACTTGAAAACACATTGTTTTCAAGGTGTCCAGTTCACATATGTGCGGTGCATTCGCACTCCGCATTGCACAAAAACCGCACACGTTTTTTGTGCAATGCGGTGCGAATTCCCAGCCTGTTGAGTTCAATGGGAGCGCATCTAACCCGCAGATGTGCTCTGCATTGAACAGCGATTTTGCAGGGATCTTTCCCCTCCTCGCTGCACCCCCCCCTCCCTCCCCCCTCCCTCCCCGAGCAGCCGATGTGCTGCGAGAACGGACATGAGCCGCCGAATGGCGGCTCCGCCCCTTCTCAGAAGCAGACGGGCTGGAATTCGCACCGCAATGGTGTGAAACCAGCCTAAACGTGGCAACTTTTGTTCAAACCAATCTATAAAAGCCAATCGCTATTTTTTTTACCACAAATATGAGGAAGAATATATATCGGGCAAAACTGATGAATACATTTTGTTTTTTTATATATATATTTTTTTTTGGATTTGTATTTTAGCAAAAAGTAAGAAATATTGATTTGTTTATTTTTTTCAAAATTGTCGCTTTTTTGTTTGCTCTGGTCCTAAAGTGGAAAATCCTTCCGGGGCTGAAGTGGTTAAACAGTCTCCATAAATGTTACAATGCACTGTTTGAATCGGCTGTTTAAACTCACTCCAGTGATAGGATGGTGAAGATATAAATATATTTTAATAAAAGAGAGAGAGGCTCATCGTGCAGTATGCAAGATAAAAATGTAATAAAGGATAAAAGATTGCACTTACAAGAAAAATATGCAAACAAGCGGTCTGGCACAAAAGTTCTATCATGAGCTCGGCCAGGCAACGTAGTGACGTCTTACCTCCTTGTGTTACCCGACGTTTCCCCACTTATATATATCTTCAGCATCCTATCACTGGAGTGAGTTTAACCACTACAGCCCCGAAAAGATTTCCCACTGTAGGACCAGAGCACTTTTTGCGATTCGGCACTGCGTTGCTTTGGCTGACAATTGCGTGGTCGTGCGACGTTGTACCCTAACCAAATTTGCGTCCTTTTTTCCACACAAATAGAGCTTTCTTTTGGTGGTATTTGGTCACCTCTGCGTCATTTCTGATCACCGCTATAAACAAAAAAAGAGTGACAATTTTGCAAAAAAAAACTATATTTCTTGCTTTTTCCTTTTCATACAAATCCAAAAAAATATATAAAAAAACAAATTTATTCATTGGTTTTGGCCGATTTTATATTCTTCCTCATATTTTTGGTAAGGAAAAAAAGGCAATCAGCATTTATTGACTGGTTTGCGCAAAAGTTGCCACGTTTACAAACCATGAGAATTCATTTCTGGCGTTTTTACTTCAGAACGGGGAACTGCCGTGTTTACGTCTGCGGTTTCCCGTTCTTTCTCTCTGGCAGTTCATCGCGGCTCTCTGGCGGACATCGGGTCTACCCGAGCCACAGGGCACACTCCAGAGTGCGGCAGGCACGAGTGCGCGCCCCCTAGCTGCCTGTCCGTAAATCACTGTCTATTTACGCCGATTCGCGAGACAGCTCCACACTACCGCAGTAAATATACTGTGCGCGGTGTGGAAGTGGTTAAACATCCCATTCAAACAGTGCATTGTAACATCTATGCAGACGGTTTAAGACTGCATTCACACCTGAGCGTAGCGGTTTTGGATGTCGTTCAAGCGTTTTGTCTAATACGTGCGACTGACGCTTTTCCATTAATATCTATGGCAATACAAATGAAACGTCGGATTATGCCCGATTCGCACGACAAAAATATCTCCGGGACTAGTTTGAGCTGCAGGCGTTTTTGAGTGGACATGTGAACCATCTCAATAGAGAATCATTGATATTTTTGCCCTCCAGCGTTTTGTAGCTTCAGGTTTCAGGCATATTCAAGCTACAAAACGCTCAGGTGTGAATGGGCCCTTACTGATCCAGCACACCTGTTCTGAAGCAAGGCTGCTTTGGTGTTCTGATCCATCTAAAGCCTCGTACACACGGGACGACGATCGTGTTCAACACGTCGTACTCACGACCGTTGCATGCAGAATTGTTCGTCTGTGGCGGCACTTTCAACAGTTGAACGTACGACGGTCGTTCATGGGAGTTGTATGTGCAGACTAGAAAACTTGGTCGTGTCAACAAGCTCGCATACGACCGTTGAGTCGTGTGTAGAGCAGCTGTGTTCAACAAAGTTGTATTGTACTAAACACGCATGCGCCAAGTCCACTTTCAACTAACATGAAATTAGAAAGGAGCCCAAAAGGTGACGCTACTTCCTCATTATACGCTCGTTCGCGTCATCACGTTCGGCCGGCCGCAAGTTGTATGTACGACCGTCGTGTGCATGTCAGTGGGCTACATACGACCGTCAACGTACGATTCAACACGGTCGTGCGCACGATCGTCGTCCCGTGTGTACGAGCTATTATATGAGGAGTCTCTGGTTCATTCCACGCTCTATATGATCTCTTATAACTTTAAAGATGATGGATTTCCGGTAAGAGGCCAATTTTTACACTTTGAGGATTTGGGTATCACTGCCAATAGGGCTCCATGCGCTCTGGATGTTAAAAAAAAGCTCTAAAAACGTCAGTAACTTTGTAGTGAGTTTTTCAGCTTTTATCAGAAGTTTTTTAGCGTTATTGAGCGTTTATGGTCATTTTTAATCTTCCAGCGTTTTTTGTGGTCAGAAGAACAACTCTTGAACGTGATTTAAGGGCGTTCAGACAACAGCCCATAAACGCCACTGCTCCTAAACGACAATAAACGTCCATGTGTGTATGTACACATAGGATAACATAGAGGGGCGTTTATGGGCTGTAAAAAAAAAACGCCCAAAAACAATCGTTTATCAGCTTCAGTGTGCATGGAGCCTTACAGCAGAATTTGGAAAAAATTGGACGTGCGGCCGTACAACAATTGCAGCGTGTGCACGAGGCTTTAGAGATAATGGACTTCCGGTAAGAGGCCAATTTTTACACTTTGAGGATTTGAGTATTGCTGCCATTACTGAGATCTGTGTTTATTCACCAATTTGTGAAGCGTCTGATGGACATTTTATGGACTTTTTGTTATTAATGCCATTCGCATGATATTAGGATCACACATTCACCGATTTATATCTGCATTGGGACACTGGTTTTTTGATTATTTTTTCACCACACTATTTTATTATAAGTTGGGAGAGTGTCACTTGTTTGTTTCAAGTTTGAATTGTCAGTGAACAGCGCAGTCTTGTTTTTCTAGATTACTTTTTTCTTTATTCTGACATTCCAAGTGCAGCAGTCCTGTCTGACACACACATGAATTTTCACTTTATCGTTTAGGGCCGGATCACACTGCTGCGAACACCACTGCGAATTTAAGCCTTTGCGATAGATTAAATTTGCAAGTCATCTCCAATAACATAGTGTTCTATCAGGCAGTTCACATAGATGCATTGCATATCTAATCCGTGAAGAAAAAGGGTCCTGTGCGAGTTTGATCCGTGTGCGATGCTGTGCGATGCAAATTCAGCTTCATAGACTACAATAGAACACGGATTGAAAACGCAATTTCCCATTCACATCACTGCAATAGCTTCCCCCTCCAGCTACAGCTTTGCAGTAGATTTGCACCAACACATGTAGAAATCGCACTTGTTACAAAAACACTGAACTGAAAAAACTCGCATCACAATCGTATTAGGCTGGGTTCACACTGCTGTGCTACTGCGAATTTAAGCCGTTGTGATAGATTAAATTCACAAGTCATCGCCAATAACATAGTGTTCTATCAGGGCAGTTCACATAGATGCGTTGCGAATTTAATCCGTGAAAAAAAAGGGTCCTGTGCGAGTTTGATCCGTGTGCGATGATGTGCGTTGCGAATTCAGCTCCATAGACTACAATAGAACACGGATTGAAAACGCAATTTCTCATTCACATCACTGCGATAGCTTCCCCCTCCAACTCCAGCTACATCTTTGCAGTGATTCGCACCAACACATGTAGAAATCGCACTTGTCTGGACTGAAAAAAAACTTGCATCGCAATTGTATTAAATTTGCAGAAAATTCGCACCGCAGCAGTGTGAACCGAGCCTTAACCACTTAAAGACCGGAAGGATTTCCCACATTAGGAGCAGAGCACTTTTTGCGATTTGGCACTGCAACGCTTTAACTGACAATTGCGCGGTCGAGTGACGTTGTACCCAAACCAAATTGATGCCCTTTTTTTTCCTCACAAATAGAGCTTTCTATTGGTGGTATTTGATCACCTCTGCATCACTTCGAATCACCGCTATAAACAAAGAGTGATAATTTTGAAAAAAACCTCAATATTTTTTACTTTTTGCTATAATACATATCCATACATAATACGTGACCGATATATATACTTCCTCATATTTGTGGTAAAAAAATATCACGATTGATTTATAAACGACGATTCGCGATACAGTGCCACTCTGCAGCAGTAAAAGTATAGGAGGCGGTCGGCAAGTGGTTAATCACATATTTAATTCCATATTTCAGTTCTGGGCCCAAGGTTTATTTGCTTTTTACCAGTGAAGTATTTATGAAACGTTAGCTGGGCACTGGGGAGGCTCCTGTATCCCAGAATGCACTGGGAAATAATAGAGAACGAGGACAGAGCAGCTCCAGCCACTTCCTGGTTGTACAGAGCGGCTGTGCGCTAACGCCATCTACTTCTGTCTGCAGGCAAACGCATCAACCAGCCAGCAAAACTGACAGTGCCAGGTAGGAAATGCCAAAATTATAACGTCACTGCACAGCCAAAAAAAGTGTTTAAATTATATATACAGGCGGTCCCCTAGTTACAAACATCCGACTTATGAACGACTCCTACTTACAAACGGAGGGAGACAACAGGAAGTGAGAGGAAATCTCCCCCTAGGAAGGGAATTTCCCTCCTGTAAGAGTTATTATGGGAAAAAGATGTCTCCAGTGGAGCTTTATCACCAAGGTTTCCACAACAACCCAAAATTTTCAAAATACAATTATTATTGGGACAGGAAGTGAGGTTAAGTCTTCTGAACAGACAGCAAAACAAACATTACAGGGGTGTTACCCCTTCCCTATGCTATCCAAAAAGCTTAAAAATTGATTTTTTTTGGCTGAAGCTACACTTAAAAATGTACCTGTTCCCGACTTACAAACAAATTCAACTTAAGAACAAACCTACAGTCCCTATCTTGTTTGTAACCCGGGGACCGCCTGTACTAAGCAGCTGAACACAAAATAATTAGTCAACAAAAAGACGTGGAGGAACTTGGCTGGCCTGCACAGAGTCCTGACCTCAACCTGATCAAACAGCTTTGGGATGAATTAGAGCGGAGACTGCAAGTCAGGCCTTCTCATCCAACATCAGTGCCTGACCTCACAAATGTTCTTCTGGAAGAATGGTCAAACATTCCCATAGACACTCCTAAACCTTGTGGACAGCCTTCCCAGAAGAGTTGAAGCTGTTATAGCTGCAAAGGGTGGGTCAACTCAATTTTGAACCCTACGGACTAAGACTGGGATGCCATTAAAGGTCATGTGCGTGTAAGGGCAGGCGTCCCAATACTTTTGGTAATACAGTGTATGTCACTGCAGTGGATCTGCTGGTGAGCCTGTACTCAGGATTGGTTGTGACTGGGCAGAAGGTGTAAACAGCGGAGCAGTGTATTGCTGGGCCTAATCAATGTACTCATGTCTAGTACACAAGGTAAGAAAATCAGACGAATGTTCGTTGGTGTTTTTTTGCATGCTGCTCTTATATATATATATATATATATAAGTACGAGAGTGTTACTTAGGCCCCTTTCACACTTGTGCGACTTGTCCTGTGACTTGGGACTGCAAAGTCGCATGACAAGTCATTCCCCATTATTTCCAATGAGTACCGTTCATATCTGTACAACTTCAAGTCGCACCGACTTCAAAGTAGTCCCTGCATTACTTTTGGCCCAACTTTGATGCAACTTGAGGTCCATAGACTTCAGTCCATAGGACTGTTAAACCCTCAAAGTCTCATGTAAATCGCACCTGAATAATATAAATGCGATTTCTTTACTACTTCTGTACGGCTTTGTAATATGTTTTTATTGTTCCAAATAATAAAAAAATCGGAAGTGATGTAATGTGTTGTATTGTATTTTTGGACGACAACTGTACTGATTAAACAAAAATAGTACGAAGTGTTATCATGCGATCAAAACTTTCATGCATGTCCGATCGAATATGATCGGCTCTTGTAAGCTGTGTACTAACAATCCGATTATTGTGCGATCGCATCGTATGCAGTATTTTTCGTCCGATTTTCGGATTGCGTATACGGGCCATTAGGCTGCTTTCAAACTAGGGGTTTTTCAAGCACTTTTACGTTAAAATAAAGCTGCTGAAAAGCTCAGGAAAAATCCTTCTGTTTAAAATCAATGCGTGTGTTCACACTGTGGCGATGCGCTTCCATTGCGGTGAAAAAAATTCTGCTCACAGCATCTTTGGAGCTTGTTTGGGGAGTTAAAAAACAAAACAAAAAAAAAAACGCACCTTCCCATTGAAAGCAATGGAAAACGTGTCAAAAACAGCCGCGATGCATGTTTGTTGCGGTTTTTGAGTCTCATGTCCTTTAATAACCGCGCTGGAAAGGTGGTAAAATCACGGCAAAAACGCATACATGAAAGTGCCCTAAGTGCACAAAAATTCTCCTACAATCCAGTTCAATTTCCTGTGCGCGGAGTGTAATGTGAAGTGATGTCACGGCGTATTCGTGCATTGTCTCCGCACGTAGATTAATTCGTAGTGACCATATTTAGGAGCATTTTCTTTGTAAACGAAGAGTGTTTTTTTTCTTTGCTCTTTTATCTTCCGGGTTGTTTCTATGTTACCGCACATGCACAGTCTTGGCCTTTTCTTATGGATGAATACTGTACTGATTTAAAGAGGAAGTAAACCCAGATGGGGTTTACTTCCTCAATATTCCCCTGTAATGTAGAAGCATAATGGGCTACTATGCATCGCATAGTAACCCATTATGTGCCACTTACCTGCAAAACGAAGCCTGCGATGTCCCCGCTCCAGGCCGCGTCCATCTTCTGCCCCTCTTCCTTCCGGGGCCGCGACTCGGCGCTGTGACTGGCCGGAGACGCGTGACATAACTCCCGCGCATGCGCGTGGGAGCCACCAGTCATGGCACGGTCGCAGTGAAGTAACGGCACGAAGGCTGACATGACCTCCGACATACAATGCATATCTCCTGAACCGTGCAGGTTTAGGAGATATGCAGGGCACCTACAGGTAAGTCTTATTCTAGGCTTACCTGTAGGTTAAATGGTTGTCATGAGTTGACAACCACTTTAAACGAAAATAGTTTGTTCTGTTATCTTACGAGAAACATTTTCACGTTTTCCATTCAGATAATTTTGCACAAGTTGTCATCACTGGCTCTTGAAAGCTGTATTAATGAATAGATTATGGGACGAATGCTCCAAATTTTGTGTTTTCATTTGATTTTCTCATTGGGTGCACTAGGCATTGGTGCGAGTGCACAGAATTTTTTTTTTTTTTTTTCCTTTTTAATTATAATTATTAAGGTTTTTAAAAATTAGAAAAGCACAGTGAAGAGCAATTGTAATCAGAAAGCCATAGAGAAGAGCTTTCTACACAGTAGGGTTGGATTGGACAGTTCTTAGCAACCCCTGGCTGCTTAGCGAAAACCAATGCTAGCTGATGGGAAGTAAAAATTGTCTCAGGCCCAGGCTTCAAGTTTACACAAATGTTAAATCTGCCCTTTCCAGTAGTTAAAGGGTCATCATCAACCAGCTGGCGAAGCAAGTCAATTGAGCCGGTGCACCTGGTATCCATGTGTGGCAGTAGCACAGGTGGATTAATTAGTATAGGGGGAAAAAAAAGCAAATCCTTGTTTTGTATTTGCACTGGTCCAAATCATTTGTTTTTTTTTCAGGGGTTGGGCTTGGCCCCTTAGGGCCGGTTCACACTTGAGCGGCGCGACTTTGCGCCCCGTTCACATCTAGGCGACTTGAGTCGCCTGACAAGTTGTGTCAAAGCTGTGCTGGAACCATTCTAATAGAAGCGAATCACTTCACTCCGACTTTTTCGGGGCCATCTCAGCGCGGCTTGCATTGACTTCTGTGATAGAAGTCTCCTCTCAAGCTGCGTTGAGATCGCCTCGAGCGGGGGGCGACTTGCTTCGCCCTGGCAAGTCGCGCCGCTCAAGTGTGAACCGGCCCTTAGTTCCAGTGAAGGGAACTCTTATGCCCGGTACACATGATGAGATTATCAGGCGAATGATCATCTGTTTTTTTTTCCCGCATGCTAATCTCAGATCGAATCGGAAGAGTTTACTCTAGTCACGAAAATCGGAAGCGATGTGATGTGTTGCAGTGTATTTGTATTGTATTTTCGAAGGACAGCTGTACTTATGAAACGAAAATCGTACGATCGTGCAGCGCGCGAGAAAATGTTTTCCTGTATGTCCGATCGTGTCCAGACAGAAAACATCGGATGAACTGTCATGATTGGCTCTCGAAAGCTCTGTACTAACAATGCGATTATGGTACGATCGCTTCGAAAGTGGTATTTTCCGTACGATTTTCTGATCGTGTGTACAGGGCTTTAGGCTCCATGCACACTGAAGCTGATAAACGACCGTTTATGGTCGTTTGGGCGTTTTTTTTTTAACAGCCCATAAACGCCCTTTTATGTTATCCTATGTGTCCATGCACACATGGACATTTATTGTCGTTTAACAGCAGTGGCGTTTATGGACTGTTATCTGAACGCCCTGAATTGGCGTTCGGGAGTCGTTCTTCTGACCACAAAAAATGCTGGACGTCGATAAACGCACCTAAACGCACCGTTTTTTGGCGTCCATCGCTTTTTGTAGTCAATGGAAGCTATTGAAATAATAAAAAAAAAAAAAACGCAGATGCCAATAAACGCGCATAAACGCTGCTTACAAAACGCTTCTAAAATCATTTTTTCTAAGCAGCGTCTACTGCCACATAATCCGACGCCCGGAGAGCGTCCAGTGTGCATGGAGCCTAAAGTCGTCAGTATACCAAGGCATTTTGGAAAATTTAATGATCCTAACTTTGTGGGAACAGTTTGGGGATGGCCCCTTCCTGTTCCAACATGACTGCACACCAGAGAACAAAGCAAGGTCCATAAAGACATGGATGAGTGAGTTTGTGGTGGAGGAACTTGACTGGCCTGCACAGCGTAGGCCAACTCAATATTGAACCCTACAGACTAACGGCCCATACACACGATCCAAAATTGGACAACAGATCATCGTCTTCTTTTTTTTGCATGCTAGTCACATATCGAAAATGGAGAGGTTAAAAAAATTCTCGCATGACAGAATCAAAAATCTGAAGTGATTTGTATTGTATTTTCAGACGACAACTGTACTGATTAAACGAAAATCGTAGGATCTGGTACCATACGAGAAACAATTTTCATGCTTGTCTGATCTAATATCGGATGAACTGTCATGATCGGCTCTCGAAAGCTGTGTACTGATGATCCGATTATTGTGCGATCGATTCAAAAGTAGTATATTTTGTCCGATTTTCGGATCGTGTGTACAGGCCATAAGTCTGGGATTCCATTAAAGTCATGTGCAAGCGTCCCAATACTTTTGACAATCTAGTGTATATATGGTATGGCCATCTCTGCTGCTGATTCATGATAAACTGCCTGAACAAGAGCCTTAGTATTCCTAAGGCCCTATTCACACCTGAGCGTTTTTCAGCTCGTAAAAACGCTCAGCTCTGAAGCTCAAAAATGCCCAAGCAAAATCCCATTCATTTCAATGGCCCCTGTTCACATCTGAGCGTTCTGTCGCCTGAAGCTCACACACACACACACACACACGCTTCTTTTTATGCAGATTACAGGCAGTTTTCTGCTTTTTACATTGGTGACCTTTTGACCTGTACAAAATCGCGCGACTTTCTGCTTGAAAACAATACACTCAGTTGTGAATCCAGCCTAAGCCCTGGTTCAGACTACTGCGATTTTAGAGATCGCATGTGATCTCTGAGCAATGCGAGTTCAGCCATACAGTTGTTCGTTTTTTTTTCTCCCACACTGGAATCGGATTGCATGGGTTTTCCCAACCATGCGATCTGATTCCTGTGAGTTCACAGTTCGCACTGCAATCTGTGAACAAAACTGGGGGTGTCCTTAACTTTGTAATGACACTCGCAGCGATTCGCAGAAAGCAGTGTGAACGGACTGTGGGAGAGATGTGATGTGGGATCCGGCTCTGTAATCGCACCAGTTCCCGCATCGCACATATCTGAACCGGGGCTACATATTATTTTAACAAATGCTGCAGATTTAAAAATGTTTCAAATAATTTTTAAGATTTACATTAACAAGTAAAGCTTATCTGACATTTTAGTGATTGGGTTTACATATACTTTTGAATCTAATAGACCCCTTTCACACCAGGGCCGCCCGAGCGTTAGCAGTAAAACACCGCTAATTTGCCACGCTTTACTGCTCATTATAGCGGCTCTGTGGTGCCGCTGTTCGGGCGGTGGTGGTGCGCTTTTAACCTTCCCACAAGGGGTTAAACGTGCCGGTTAGCGGCGCTCCCGAAGCGGTGCCCCATTGTTTTCAATGGGTAGGAGAGGTGAATACATCACTCCCACACCGCTGCAAAGATGCTGCTTGCAGGACTTTTTTTACCATCCTGCAAGCGCACCGCCCCAGTGTGAAAGCACTCGGGCTTTCACACTGGGGTGTATTGGGGGGAGTTTTTTAGGCGCTTTTCTATCGCTATTTTTAGCGCAAAAGCGCCTGAAAAAAGTTTTGGTGTGAAAGGCGTCTTAGGGAGCGAGTGAGACTGTGAGCAGCCCCTAGTAGGTTAAAAAAATGGCTGAAGTTCCTCTGTAAGAAATGTTGATGGTGCTCACATTCACATGTATATCCAACAGAAAGTTTTACGTTCCATGTAATATACTTAACAGATGAGAAGTGAAAGTCTGAACCCTTGTTATAAGAAACTAGATCCATTCTGAAGGTCTGAACACCACGAATGTACGAACAGTTCTGTGAATTATGATAAATTGTGGCCATTCTCCTCGGCATGTCCTTAATAACCTGTCATTTCGGGGGAGCTCTGGTTTCTATGGCTGGCAGAGGTAGCACAGACTTTGCTTTTGTAATGTCTGAAGTTCAGACATGTTGATATATAACACTGTTCCTCCAGAGCTGGTCTCAGGACTCCGGTTGGTGGAAGTGATCCAACAGGTCAGAATCGTTCAATGAATTCACCATACAAGTCCATGAAAACTCGGGAATAAACGTTCGCTGTGTGCACAGGAAGCAGCCTGATTTATACTGCTGGTTTAATAATTCTACAAAAATTCATCAAATTGAAAACAAAGATTATTTGCGTGAGTCAGCTAAGTGTGCAAAAGTCTATTCTGGAGGAACTTTATGCTGTATGTCAGGGGTAGGCAAACTTAAAGATGTGGAGATCTACTTGAACAACATGGGAAAAGTCAAAGATCACCAGGCGTAGTGTCGCCTCTTCACACCAGTTTTATTTATTTCAGGTACTTATATAGCGCCGTCAATTTACGCAGCGCTTTACATATACATTGTACATTCACATCAGTCCCTACCCTCAAGGAGCTTACAATCTAAGGTCCCTAAACTCACATTCATACATATACTAGGGCCAATTTAGACAGGATCTAATTTACCTACCAGCATGTCTTTGGAGTGTGGGAGGAAACCAAGAGTACCCAGAGGAAACCCATGCAGGCACAGGGAGAACATGCAAACTCCAGGCAGGTAGTGTTCTGGTTGGGATTCGAACCAGCGACCCTTTTGCTGCTAGGCGAAAGTGCTATCCACTACACCACTGTGCCGCCGTTTTAAACCTGTAATTGCCGTACTACCGTGTCGCAATCACGTGCATTGCACGGCAATCGTGGGTTTAAATAAAGTGGTGAGGAAGCAACATATAACCTCCTCAACACCTGTCAAACATAATCAGACTGCTTTTTAGAGGAGCAGCAGCAGTTCTTGCTGCACTTGTAAATGAGTCCTTAG
Organism: Glandirana rugosa; assembly: GCA_018402905.1. NCBI lineage: Eukaryota > Metazoa > Chordata > Amphibia > Anura > Ranidae > Glandirana > Glandirana rugosa. Next base: position 42,253 of record BLSH010279183.1, read on the forward strand.
TTGCATTGAGCAGCAGCACTCTTAGGGCTCGTTCACATGTAAAACTCTACGGTTGCATTGCGGATTTACCACCCCAATCCCTACCCCCTTTAGTTGCTGAGGCAGCAGCCAAAGGTGTGCACATGCTGCAGCAGGAATTAAGCCCCTGTTGCTTTTGGTGCATGCTACCGCGTGACAATCACGACTCAACTAAATGGGGCTACTCCGCATGGGACAGGAGCCAGCACTACAGAGGAGGAGCTTATATGGCTCTTGCTCCCTTATTACAGCTCCACTTTACAAATAGTCCCTCTGCATTGCAGTCTGTTTGATGCTCTCAGACAGCGGGTCAGGAAGCCCAGACCGCGATCTACCAATCACCTGTCGACGATCTACAGGTAGATCACGATCTACAGGTTGCTGACCCCCGCTGTATGTCATAGGTCAGTTTTGCAAATGGACTACATTAGTCAGGTTTGGCTGTGTCCTTTCCAGCACAACTAGAGAATTAAAGCACATATATAGGAATTGTTTTACCAGCCAAAAATAATGAACATACAATGGTGTGGCACTTACCCTTGCTGTGTAGGCCTGCGTCTATGCAGTGAATGTGGCACCTCACTGCATCCTACCTGCCCTTAATCACCCTGGTTATGTCTTGTCTGAGCTATTTCATGAACCTTCTCCTCCTCCTGCTTGGAACAGGACCTTCCAATTTAACCGCTTGCCAACCGTGCTATAACCAAATGACGGCTACAGCGTGGTCGTCCAGTTCTGGGAGGATGTCTATTGACGTCCTTCCAGAACCACACCCGCTGTGGCACGCACCCGGCACACTCTGCGATCGCTGATCACAGATCAGGGTAAAGAGCCAATCACAGCTGATCACGATGTAAACACACTTGCTGGTTATCGGCATTCCTTTCCTCACGCTGTCACAAGGTGAGGAGAAAGCTGGTAACCAGCAAGTGTGAAAAGGACATTTACACTCAGTCAGGGCACTGATCATTGGGGTCCTGATGATCAGTGCTGCTAATCAATGCCGCTTATCAGTGTCTCCTCATCAGTGTCCATCAGTGCAACCCATCAGTACCACCTCATCAGTGCTGCCTATCAGTGCCCATCAGTGCAGCCTCATCAGCGCACATCAGTGAAGGGGAAAAATTACCGGTTTGCAAAATTTTATAACAGAAACTAAGAAAACCTTTTTTGGTCTTTTTTCGTTTGTTTAGCAAAAAACCCAGTGGTGATTAAGTACCACCAAAAGAAAGCTCTGTTTCGAAATGCTAAAAATTGTATATGGGTACAGCGCTGTATGACCGTGTAATTCAAAGTACAAAAGCACTGAAAGCTGAAAATTGGCCTGGGCAGGAAGGGGGTGGAAGTGCCCGATAGGCAAGTGGTTAAAGTAAAGCTTGCCAGGCCTAAACCGTTTTTAAGGTAACAATGATACTGCAGATGCCTGCAAGTATTGGATTCCTGTGTGTAATGTGTGTGAGTGATAGCGCTGAACCGATAGAAGTGAAAGTTGGTTCTGATGGATCTACCGTAAAATAATTTTCCCTCCAAAGAAACAGATCCATGGTATAGGTGGTCCCTGTTCTGGTCCTAAGCTGCTACCTCTGATAGTGACAAAGGAATGGCTTGCTAAACAGTAAATTCTTGGATGTGTACTAAGGAATGCCTGGTACAAAATTACATCTCACTTAATGGACTTTGTGAAACATTTAACAGTTAAAAGCGTACAGCCAATGCATTTTTTTTGGGGGGGGGGGGGGTTTAGCCTCATCCATCCTCCCTGCAGCCCACCTTCTTTTATACTTACCTCTGTCCTCAATCCAGTGATGTTTACTATGCAGCCCTAGCCAGCCTTGATTCTGACAACATTCCTGTCCGGAGCCTCTTCAGCCTGTGCATGTGTGCCGTGGCCCTGTTTATCCCTATTGGGAGCCATACTCATGGCGACCTCCAGTAGACCCGAAGAATACAGCTTTCCCATAGAAATGAATGGGGCCACAGTGTGAACCTGCAGACTGAAAAGGACCTAGCGAGGACTTTTTCTTAAGCAAGGCTGCACAGTGTCCAGTGAGCATTGCTGGTGACTCTGGAATTTCACTGCTGACCTGGGTAGAAGTCAAATACATGTGTACAGCCTATTTTAAGTCAGCTAGTTTAATATTTCAGAAACTTGTATCTCAGCAGCTGCATGAATGGCTGATGATAATTTTAGGTGCGTTATGTTTGAAAGCGTCATCTTTGCTCTGTTTCATCTTTGTTGTGGGTTCCAGCAAAATTTGTGGTACCCGAAGTTCAATGGTAAAATGTTTAAAACATGCATACAAATCACTGCACTTAAAACAATCAGATATGAACATTGCATTTTTTAAGATAGAAGTTTGTTAGTTGAAGATCAGGTAGGGAGCACCAGGTTGAGAAGATGTTAGATTTGCTCCCGGATTACCTGTCTTCTTTGTGTTCTTTGTAGATGATGGCACGGATATCACATTCATGGACAACGAAGGTGATTTTGGCACAAGAGACCCTCTGAGCATCGCTTCACCAGACTCTTTCTCCTCAGCTATGGAGGTAAGCAATGTTTCTGCCTTTCTAAACAAAGGGCCAGTTCACATTCCTTGAGATTTTACAGGGGCCAGACTGTGGCCAGGGGTGTAGAAAATGCCTTGGCGTCAGTGGGAATAACCAATGACTCAAGCTTGGTGGTTAGTGGGGGTAATCAAAATTACATAGTGCTTGTGGTCAGTAAGAGGAGGGATAGTGCCCCGTCATTGGTATCAGTAGGAGGAATAGTGCTCCATCATTGGTATCAGTGGGAGGAATAGTGCCCCATCATTGGTATCAGTGGGAGGAATAGTGCCCCATCATTGGTATCAGTAGGAGGAATAGTGCCCCATCATTGGTACCAGTGGGAGGAATAGGGCCCATCATTGTTATCAGTGGGAGGAATAGTGTGCCATCATTGTTATCAGTGGGAGGAATAGGGCCCTATTATTGGTATCAGTGGGAGGAATAGGGCCCTATCACTGTTATCAGTGGAAGAAATAGGGCCCCATCATTGGTATCAGTGGGAGGAATAGGGCCTTATCATTGGTATCAGTGGGAGGAATAGTGCCCCATCATTGGTATCAATGGGAGGTGCCCTGTTCTTGGTATCAGTGGGAGGAATAGGGCCCCATTATTGGTATCAGTGGGAGGAATAGTGCCCCATCATTGGTACCAGTGGGAGGAATAGGGCCCCATCATTGTTATCAGTGGGAGGAATAGTGTGCCATCATTGTTATCAGTGGGAGGAATAGGGCCCCAGCATTGGTATCAGTGGGAGGAATAGTGCCCCATCATTGGTATCAGTGAGAGGAATAGGGCCCTATCATTGGTATCAGTGGGAGGAATAGGGCCCCTTCATTGTTATCAGTGGGAGGAATAGGGTCCTACCATTGGTATCAGTGGGAGGAATAGTGCCCCATCATTGGTATCAATGTGAGGTGCCCTGCTCTTGATATCGGTGGGAGGAATAGGGCCCCATTATTGGTGTCAGTGAGAGGAACAGTGCCCTATTGTTGA
>BLSH010279183.1:58371-72351 GCA_018402905.1 Glandirana rugosa
CAATAAAAATGATTTCTATCCATCGTCATATCCAAAACCGGGTTTAAATACTTGTTTTTAAAATAAGGTTTTTGATTTTTTTTTCAAAAAAAAAGAAGTTTTAAAAGTGTAAAAAAAGTGAATACAGCGTTTTTTATTTTTTGGGTCCTCCAATAATTTATGGTGGTTTTCTTTCGAGATAAACACACTTTTTTTTACTATTTTTACAACAAACCCATGTCACATCGTACTGACTCATTAACCGTAAGTTTAACACTCTCGCGACTTTCGGCCAGACCCGTCCTTCCCCCACGTTTGCAGGACATAACTTCACTAATTTCACCATGGTTTCCGACTTAAAAAAAAAAAATGGTATTACGTAACTGTACCCAAACAACATTTTTATCATTTTTTTTCACACAAATAGAGCTTTCTTTTGGTGGTATTTAATAACCTCCTGGGTTTTTTATTTTTTGCGACATAAGTGAAAAAAATGTGAAAATTTTGAAGAAAAAAAAACTTTTTTTTTAGTTTTTGGAATAAAATTTTTGTTCATAAATTTGGGCCAAAACCTATACTGCTACCTATCTTTAGTAAAAATAACCTAAATAAGTGTATATTGGTCTGTGTGAAAGTTATAGAGTCTACAAACTATGGTGCCAATCATTGAAAATTGATCACACCTGATGTTCTTGAGGCCCTGAAATGTTAGGAATGTACAAATACCCCCCAAATTACCCCCTTTTTGAAAAGTAGACATTCCAAGGTATTTAGTAAGAGGCATGGCAAGTTTTTGGAAGTTGTACTTTTTCCCACAATTCTTGGGAAAATTACGGTTTTTTTTTTTTTTTTTGCACAAAAAAATTGTCATAACAACAAGTTATTTCTCACACACAGCATATGCATACTTCCAATTACACCCCAAAATACATTCTGCTACTGTCCCCGAGTATGGCGATACCACATGTGTGAGACTTTTTCACAGCCTGGCCACATAGAGAGGTCCAACATGCAGAGAGCACCGTCAGGCATTCTAGGAGCAGAAATTTCACATCTAATTTCCTAACCACCTATTACACTTTTGAAGACAATGGAATTACCCTCAAAATGACCCCATTTTGGAAAGCAAACACCCCAACGTATATTCTATGAGGCATTATGAGTCTTTTGAATGGTTCATTTTTTTTCACAAGTCTTCGAAAAACGTGGAAAGAAAATGAAAACGCTTTAATTTTTACACAAAGTGGTCAATTTATAAGATATTTCTAACACATAGCAAAAAATAACCCCCAAAATATATTCTGCTACTAATCCCGAGTATGGCGATACCACATGTGTGAGCCTTTTTCACACCCTGGCCACATACAGAGGCCGAACATGCAGGGAGCACCGTCAGGCGTTCTAGGAGCATAAATTACACATAAAATTTCATTCATACCTATCACACTTTTGAAGGCCCCGGAGCACCAGGACAGTGGAATTACCCACAAAATGACCCCATTTTGGAAAGCAAACACCCGAGGTATATTCTATGAGGCATGGGCTGCAGATAGGTACTCAGGTATTCTGATTGGCTGCAGATAGGTACACGGGTACTTTGATGGGTTGGAGACAGGTACTCTGGTAATCTGATGGACTGGTAAAAGGTACTTGGGTACTCTGATGGGCTGGTGACAGGTACTCGGGTACTCTGATGGGCTGGTGACAGGTACTTGAGTACTCAGATGGGCTGGTGACAAGTACGCTGATGGGCAGGTGACCGGTACTCGGGGACTCTGATGGGCTGGTGACAGGTACTCTGGTACGCTGATGGTCTGGTGACAGGTACTCGGGTACTCTAATGGGCAGGTGACAGGTACTTGGTTACTTTGCTGGGCTGGTGACAGGTACTCAGGTTCTCTGATGGGCAGGTGACAGGTACTCGGGTACTCTGATGGGCTGGTGACGGGTACTTGGGTACTCAGATGGGCTGGTGACGGGTACTCAGATGAGCTGGTGACAGGTACTCTGGTACGCTGATGGTCTGGTGACAGGTACTCGGGTACTCTGATGGGCAGGTGACAGGTACTCGGGTACTCTGATGGGCAGATGACAGGTGCTCGGGTACTCTGATGGGCTGGTGACAGGTACTTTGATGGGTTGGTGACAGGTACTCGGGTACTCTGATGGGCTGGTGACAGGTACTCGGGTACTTTGATGGGTTGGTGACAAGTACTCGGGTACTCAGATGGGTTGGTGACAGGTACTCGGGTACTCAGATGGGCAGCTGACAGGTACTCGGGTACTCTGATGGGATGGTGACAGGTACTCAGATGGGCTGGTGACAGGTACTCGGGTACTTTGATGGACAGGTGACAGGTACTCTGATGGGCTGTGACAGGTACTTTGATGGGGTAGTGACAGGTACTCTTTATTATGGGGGGGGTGATCAGTGTGCTTGGTGTGTACATCTGGCGGTAACAAGCTGTTACCGCAATCTCCCTCTCTCACACGATCGGTGTGTGACAGGGAGAACCCGGTAACAGCTTGTTACCGCGGTTTGTTTACATCACATGACTGGCTGTGATTGACATAGCCGGTCGCGTGGTAAAGAGCCAATTATATTGGCTCTTTACATTGATCGGAGCTGTGCTTTGTCTGAGGGACAAGCCTCAGCCCCGATCGCTGCACTGTGCGCCCCCATGGCGTGCACGTGGAGGTCGGTAGTGACCGGCTGTGATTGGACACAGCCGGTCACGTGGTAAAGAGACAATTTTATTTGCTCTTTACCCCGATGGAGGGGGGGGCTGTGTACCGAGGGACACGACCGATCAGCGATGGCTACGCTGCAGGCCCCCAGGGGCCCGCAGTAGCGGCGAGAAGTGGCGGACGTCCTATGACGCCCGCCCGGATCAACGGAGGTTCCCTGCCGACGTCATTTTACAATGACTCGGTAGGGAACTGGTTAAATCTGAACTCCAGCTAACACTTTTTGAGCCGTTTATCCTTTTTGAGATAAAGGTTTTACAAGTGTAGCGCTTCCATAGTATAGGTGCATTTTTGTAGCAGGGGTTTACTAGGGAAGGCAAAATGTAGTCAGGCCTGAATGTTTTGATCTAGGCTGGGAGGAGTGGCTCAGGGAGGATTGAGTTGGTTCAACAGATAAGGTCACCAGGACCTCCCACTTCTTCCTAGAAACTTGGAGGAGGGTTTCTGAAGCCATCTGGAGTGTTCTAAGGAGCGCTCACCAATCCCCAAGCAGGATTGGCAGGGGGCAGGCCTCTTTAAATACTCTGAGTCAGCCCAATCGGTAGGAGAGTGTCGGGTGGAAGTCAGAGATGTAGTAGGAGGCGCTGTGGAGGCCTCTACCTGGGAGGTCACCCCCATCTGGGGGAGGGGGGTGACCTTGGGGCCTGGAGGTTCGGGTGCAGCCAGGAATGGAGGTCACACGGGAACAAGAGAACAGTGGAGGTGCTGCAGAGAAAGACTTTAAAGAGATCCACTGGTGTCGGTGAGTGACAGACCTTGGGAGCTGGAAGAGAAAGTGCTGGAGCAGACTGGGAGAGGAATAGTGGACAGTCTGTGGAAGCCTTGGGAGCCAGTCTGGGGAAGGAGTGTCACTGAAGAAAAGCAGGTCTGTGGGACCTGGAAAAGGAATGGGAGATGTAGTCCAGCAAAGGCCCGGCTAGCATTCAAGTACTTTTTGCTACACATTCAGGGGCTTGTGATCCCTGGCCTGTAATGGGTGGTCCTGCTGACAGTGTAGGCCTCACCATGTGCTAGCCGCGGGGAAGTGAGGAGTAGAGAAGCTTGATAAATTTCCTTTCGAACTGGAAACGAAGTTCAGTGCTGGAGAGAGAACTGTAGGAGAAACGGTCAGCAGAGAGTTGCGAGGAGTAACCGTCTGCAGAAGGATAGTCTGCAGTCAGTGTGCATATACAGGATTGTACAGTCAGGTCCATAAATATTGGGACATCGACACAATTCTAATCTTTTTGGCTCTATACACCACCACAATGGATTTGAAATGAAACGAACAAGATGTGCTTCAACTGCAGACTCTCAGCTTTAATTTGAGGGTATTTACATCCAAATCAGGTGAACTGTGTAGGAATTACAACAGTTTGTATATGTGCCTCCCACTTTTTAAGGGACCAAAAGTAATGGGACAATTGGCTGCTCAGCTGTTCCATGGCCAGGTGTGTGTTATTCCCTCATTATCCCATTTACAAGGAGCTGATAAAAGATCCAGAGTTAATTTCAAGTGTGCTATCTGCATTTGGAATCTGTTGCTGTCAACTCTGAATATGAGATCCAAAGAGCTGTCACTATCAGTGAAGTAAGCCATCATTAGGCTGAAAAAACAAAACAAACCCATCAGAGAGATGGCAAAAACATTAGGTGTGGCCAAATCAACTGTTTGGAACATCCTTAACCACTTCCCGACCACGTGCCATGTTTTCACGGCGGCAGTCAGGTTGCTGTGCCCGAATCGCCGTATAAAGACGGTGATCTGCGAACGGCCGCTAGGGGGCGCGCATGCCCGCTGCACTCCTGAGGAGTGTGTCCGCAGCTCGGGCGGACCCGATGTCCGCCGGCGAGCCGCGATGAGTGACCACAGGCAAAGAACGGGGAACCGCCGATGTAAGTTCGGCGGTTCCCCATTCTGACAGTGCAGGCATGGGAGATCTACTGATCCCTGTCACTGGGATCAGTTAGATCTCTCATGCCCATGGTAGCCCAACCCCCCCCACAGTAAGAACACACCTAGGGAACACAGTTAACCCCTAGATCTCCCCCTGCAGGTTAACCCCTTCACTACCAATGACATTTATACAGTAATCGGTGGATATTTAAATTTCTGATCGCTGAATAAATGTCATTGGTCCCAAAAAAGTGTCAAAAATGTTCGACATGTCCGCTGCAATATCGCAGTACCGCTAAAAATCGCAGATCGCCGCCATTACTAGTTAGGAAAAAAACCCAGAAATGAATTCTCATCATCCGTAAACGCGGCCACTTTTGCGCAAACCAATCAATAAACACCAATTGTGATTTTTTTTTTTATCACAAATATGAGGAAGAATATAAATCGGCCAAAACCGGTGAAAAAAAATTTTTTTTATATTTTTTTTTGGATTTAAATTTTAGCAAAAAGTAAGAAATTTGGGTTTTTTGGCAAAATGGTCGCTCTTCTTTTGTTTATAGTGGGGATCAGAAATGACGCAGAGGCGATCAAATACCGCCAAAAGAAAGCTCTATTTGTGGGAAAAAAAGGACACAAAATTTGTTTGGGTACAACATCGCACGACCGCGCAATTGTCAGTTAAATCGACGCAGTGCCAAATCGCAAAAAGTGCTCTGGTCCTAAAGCTGGAAAACCTTCCGGTTGGTAAGTGGTTAAAAAGAAAGAACGCTCCGGTGAGCTCAGCAACACCAAAAGACCTGGAAGACCACGGAAAACAACTGTGGTGGATGACCGAAGAATTCTTTCCCTGGTGAAGAAAACACCCTTCACAACAGTTGGCCAGATCAAGAACACTCTCCAGGAGGTAGGTGTATGTGTGTCAAAGTCAACAACCAAGAGAAGACTTCACCAGAGTGAATACAGAGGGTTCACCACAAGATGTAAACCATTGTGAGCCTCAAAAACAGGAAGACCAGATTAGAGTTTGCCAAACAACATCTAAAAAAGCTTTCACAGTTCTGGAACAACATCCTATGGACAGATGAGACCAAGATCAACTTGTACCAGAGTGATGGGAAGAGAAGAGTATGGAGAAGGAAAAGAACTGCTCATGTTCCAAAGCATACCACCTCATCAGTGAAGCATGGTGATGGTAGTGTCATGGCGTGGGCATGTATGGCTGCCAATGGAACTGGTTCTCTTGTATTTATTGATGATGTGACTGCTGACAAAAGCAGCAGGATAAATTCTGAAATGTTTCAGGCAATATTATCTGCTCATATTCAGTCAAATGCTTCGGAACTCATTGGACGGCGCTTCACAGTGCAGATGGACAATGACCCGAAGCATACTGCGAAAGCATCCAAAGAGTTTTTTAAGGGAAAGAAGTGGAATGTTATGCAATGGCCAAGTCAATCACCTGACCTGAATCCGATTGAGCAAAATTTCACTTGCTGAAGACAAAACTGAAGGGAAAATGCCCCAAGAACAAGCAGGAACTGAAGACAGTTGCAGTAGAGGCCCGGCAGAGCATTACCAGGGAGGAAACCCAGCGTTTGGTGATGTCTATGTGTTCCAGACTTCAGGCTGTAATTGACTGCAAAGGATTTGCAACCAAGTATTAAAAAGTGAAAGTTTGATTTTATGATTGTTAATCTGTCCCATTACTTTTGGTCCCTACCCCGTTCACCTGATTTGGATGTAAATGCCCTCAAATTAAAGCTAAAAGTCTGCAGTTAAAACACGTTTGTTTCATTTCAAATCCATTGTAGTGGTGTATAGAGCCAAAAACACTAGAATTGTGTCGATGTCCCAATATTTATGGACCTGACTGTATATGGAGTTCATGTACCATAATTCTTGGGGCATCCCACAGTCACCCCTTTTCCCCATCCAAGTTATTTTCCCTAAATAAAACAACAAAAGCAAGTGCCGACCTGGTCAGTGTCTACGGTGTGTGAGATATGGTGTGACTGAGGGCAGCTACAAGGTGAACCACTATTATCAGCTACTCCCAAGGGAGCACATGGCTACACACAAAAAAAAAAATCTGACCATTGTAAGCAACCCTGTCAGTGATAAATGGTTTGTCTTAATCCTCCAACTGCCACTTTTGCTGGACTTATTGGTCTTCTGGGTGCCGGTCTTCAGTTGTCTCGATTGGCCGTTACATGATTATGTGCATGCATGGAAGCCATTCAGCCCAGCACATACGCAGCTCCCTATAAATTCTGCAGAGGATTGCGAACAGGCAGGTAAGTTTATTTTAATGGAGAAGAGACATTGCAATGATAATGATTTGATTATAGTGGCACTCCCTTCAGTGGTGTGGCATGGTGCAGGTGACTGGTATTACGGAACATATGAGGACTCGCCCACGGATGTAGCTCATTTAAAGATTGGCTACAGATTGGCTACACAGTGGACTTTATATGAAGATAACCAGCATTGGGGTCATGTGTAAGCATGCACCACTCCATGTTCATTGACAGAGCGCTTTTTAGTTGTTAATAATGAGCATGTAAATGTCCATTCTGCAGACAAGGTACATTTATTTTATTGTAGAAGAAACTTTGCATGTCTCTTCTGCAATACCGTGCAATGCCGTGCCTACTCACTCGCATTTTTTTTTGCCATTAGTTTTGCTTTAAACTTTTGCAACGGGTAAAAATGCATTTAACGGTTTCCCAAAAACGTTGCATACAAAGCATGCCTCTGATGATAACGGTCACGGTTGATAGTGTGCTAATGTCAAGCAAACCTTCATGCCCTCAAATAGCTGCAGCCATAGTTGGTCACAATGGCAACTGCAGATATAAACAGACTGAGATGGCACCTTCCTCAGCTGTACAGGATAGGAGGGTTTAGTTCCGCTTTGAATATTAGTTTGTGGTGGAGCAATCTTCAAAATCTATGTATACAAGTATGTCAACATCTCAGGAACTTTCCAAAATTCATGTACTGGAAATTTTGTGAATGTTATTTTTAGGGCTTTTACATCCAATAAATGTAAATTTTGGGTTTAATGATCCTTTAAAACCAATTTTAGGTATATATGACCCCTAGCATTGTATATTTTTTAGATATTCAGACAGCAAGATCTCCTTAATTCCCAGCTCTGTTCCACTGGATGTTCCCAGCCACCTTTGTGTGCTCCAGTTCCTCCAGTTATAGTCTCCGTGATATAAAATTAAGAAATCCAACTGAGATTATGGAAACTCCTCATAATGGGCATGGGAACTGCTGAGATCTCACCAACAGAGTCCCTAAAGGTTATTGACAGGTGGTTTATCATTCTGGTATCCACCAATGAAATATTGCTTTTGGGATGACTGACTATCTGTTAGCCTTAGTAATAATTTGGCCTAGTGGGAAATCTCTGTTGTCAAAGTACTTGAGCCAACTGAGTTTTTGCCTATAAATTGCAGCCACGTCAGGGGCTTCCTGTTGCTGATAGAACTGGTTGCAGACAGTGACATCCACACTAACACTACAGTCACAGGTTTCCTAACACTGTCTGTTCTGTCTTGTAGCTGGCAGACCACAGAGATCTTAGTGGAGGTAACGGCCTGCAGTCACTCTACCACCGTCCTCTCTATGAAGAAGCAATGTGCCTGTCTGAGGAAGGGGGGATTCCCTGCAGAGCACTCAGGTGAGGGTGACACCATTGGTGATGTGTACCAGATTTACCTGCCTGTGTGGTCTTGATTTGCTCTTTGTGATCTAATCAGAATTCGAAAAAAGTCAGGACTGTAAGGCCTAATCTACAGGGCTGATTATGAGTGACTGAAAATCACTGTTGGGTTCAATGAAAGTTTATCTAGACCCAAAACTTCCTTTTTTAATGTTAGACTAGGGAAGGGTTAGGGGCTTGCTGGGGTTTTTATTTGTACTGTCTGTCCAGTTTTAGAGATCTTTCTTATCCTGAGAAGCAAAAGGGAGCGAGAGGAAATCCTTTCAAAGTGAGGCGATCTCTAGTTGTCAGAATAGGTGCCCTCATTTGTAAATTTCCCCCTTACTTCCTGTTTGGGTGAGAATTATCTCTAGGACAGGAAGTGAAAGGATATCTCCTGAGTAGGACATCACCAAGAAAACTGACATTGGCTTTAACCATTCCCTATTCTGTCTAAAATTGATTTAAAAAAGTGCTGGTTTCAGAAAAACTTTAAAGTGTATATACAATTGAAATTATTTCTTCTTAAATATTGCCTATTGTGATGGAACGCTTGGCACCCTGTTTGAGTGCTTCCACCAAACAGTGCCCCCGCCTTCCAGACCGCTCCAGCAGACCAATAGCTAATACCAGCTCTTTACCCCAAGCTTCATACACAGACCAGGTGTTGAGGTAAAATCCAAAGGAATGAATGTTGAACAGAAATACAGGTTTTTATACTTTTCAAAAGTAGGTCAGTCGCCACATAAACAATAAAACCAAATATTTACCCAAAACATCACACAATGGTTAGATAACGAGATAACAGACTAATTCCATCATGTAGGAACCTCCGAAAGTTAGCCTAATTAGCCAACAGACAGAAACAATAGGTGACTCAATTAACAATGGGATTTCACACCTAGGAGGCACACAATGGGAGAGACACAAACTTGTGTATACTGTCTACTAGACGAGTCTTCAGAAGACAAGCAATGTTCCAGCAGTCTGATAAAGTGGAATTTATTTATCTTCATAGCTTTCTTGAGGGTTATTGTTGATAAATATTTCTGTCCCAGGTGGAGAAGCCTCTTCAACCCAGTCTGCAGGAGGAGCACCAATATTCCCTCTGATCCTTAACCTGTACAAGATTAATATTACATTGTTCCATCCACTCCAGAAGGGAAGCTTTATTGTCCTTATTCAGAGATTTAATCCAAGCCTCGCTATAAGCGTTCATCACATTGTTGTCCATCATTGGAAAATTATCTGCTCTCTCCATGGGCCATAATCAGTGGGTAGGAGGCTTGTTCTTCATCCTCTCCTAAAGCCCCTGCCCTGGTTGGCCCTTTCACACCTATAATGTCCTTAAGGTACCTTAGACTCTGACAGTGTTTCTCAACTCCAGTCCTCAAGGCGAACCAACAGGTCAGGTTATCAGAATTTCCCTCAGATGAAACGGCTGTGGTAATTACTAAGGCAGTGAAACTGATCAGATCACCCGTGCAAAATAATGGAAAGCCTGAAAACATGACCTGTTGGGGCGCCTTGAGGACTGGAGTTGAGAAACACTGCTCTATGAAACCTATCAATCTTAATAGTGCTTATGCTATATGTATCGCCTGCCCCTATGATTCAAATCATACTGTCTATCAAATATTTTTTTTATCATTCGGTCATCTAGCAAACATTGCAAGATGTCTGCCTTTAGCATGCAATTCCTCTCCAGTCAACAACCGTATTCCAATATTATGTGTATTGTCTCATTTACATGTACTTTTAAGAAATGTCAAATATTATGTTCTAATGATGAAAAAACAAAATGAAGATATACATGCTTAAAGCCTAGGTTCAGCAAGATAAAAAAATAGAAAAATCAGCACAAGGGACATAACTTACAGATATTAGGATGTGTCCCTTTATATTGATGCCTCTTCCTTTAGGTGAAATCCTCCTCTGCCCATGCCCCCAACCCACCCCATCTCAATCTTCCGGTGCAGTGAGGGTTAATAGAGCGAAGGGCTGTCGCAGGATCTCATTAAGAGATCCCAACTATGCCCGTCCTTTCTGCCCAGCTGCTCCATTCATAGAAGCCATACTACAGCTTCTATGAATGGATGGGGCAGACCTTTTAATCATCCATCTCCTCAATTCATAGATCCTGTTTCATTCATAGAAGCGGTCCCTCAGCACTGGCACCAACACGTTGCATTTCCTCAATACATTTTTATTATTATACAGGATGTATATAGTGCCGACCGTTTGCACAGAGCTTTGCAGCGTGAGGGCAAACAGTACAGTTACAATACCATTCAATGCAGGAGGAATCAGAGGGCCCTGCAAAGCATTTTCTGACTTGACAAGGTGGAGAGGCGGGATAATGATGTCACAGTCTCCATTTTATCCAATCCGAGAACACTTTGCATTTATTGAGTGTGTTCACTCAGCAGCAGGGCAGCCTCTCTGCAGGTAACCCGGAAGCTAGTGGCAATCACTTTAGTAGTGGTGCCTATTAAAGTGTTTTCTATCTTCCATGGGAATTGCACAAATATGGCACACACAATTACATTGGTACCAGTGTAACTATTGCCATAGTGTAATTGCCATGCCTGGAATTTGGCTTTAACGTATACCCCTACTTTATCCCACACTTTATTAAAGAGGATCTTCAGTCTTAACAAAATATTAAAAAAAGACAGAAGCTATAAATACTGTAGCTGCTGACTTTTTAAAAAAAAGGGCACTTACCTGTCTAAGGATCCAGCACTGCCCTCACCCGATCCGCTTCTTGGGTCCTCCAAAAGTGGGAGGAGGGGTGAAGGAATGGTTAGCATGGAAAAAAGGAACTTCTCTTTTAGGGTAATGTTCTGCTTTAGATAAAGACAGAAGAATACACAATTAAACATCATTTGTTTCATTACAGAATTGTGAAGCCTGTAATGGCTCTATAGGCTCATTGGGGTTGTCCTATGCAGCTTTTACTATGAGTTAGTGCCAAGAAGACCTGCATTGTCTACTAGGGTTTTAGTGAAGCTTGTCTCATGTTAACTTTCCACTACATCTCCATCCTATTCCTGTTAAAAAACAGTCATAGTCAACTGTGCTGTGCCAGCTATGATGTAAATGTATGGAGGAAAAAAAAGAAGAAATATATGATATCAGGTTTTATATTTTATGAAAATCATTCTTGCAGGACAGAACTGCTGGAA
This sequence comes from Glandirana rugosa, assembly GCA_018402905.1. Taxonomy (NCBI): domain Eukaryota; kingdom Metazoa; phylum Chordata; class Amphibia; order Anura; family Ranidae; genus Glandirana; species Glandirana rugosa. The sequence goes on from BLSH010279183.1 coordinate 69,878, forward strand.
TGTGGAGGGGACAGTGACTTTCTTGCTAAGCTCCACTGCATCCGTCAGGCCTTCCAGGTAAAATGGCATTTAAACCAGATTTGTATCCGATGTGTTTGTGAAACTCAGAAGCTTGTTTAATTCCAAAATCATCCGTAGCTGAAGATTTGAATAGAATGAGGAATGTGCTGTCTGCGTCACTTCCTGTTTCATTGCCACTGTAACAACCTGGCCACAGGGTGGCACCAGGATAGGAAGTCATGGATATCTCTTTAATGGGGACAGAAAGAAGTAAAACCTGAAAAAGGGGTTATAATCCACTTGTTTCTGTATTTAAACGGAACTTGAAATACAAGAAATGCCCTTGCGGACTTGTTTTAGAAGTTGCATGCTCCAGGTCTGTTATCCTTACCCATGCTTCGTTGCTGAGTGACTCACCTGCTGGAAACAAGCATGTGTGTATGAAGAATTCCAACCTGTGATATTCACATGCTTGTTGCAAGTCAGTGATTGAGTGAATAGGGAAGCAGGGATGAGGATGACAGGCTTGGAGCACACAAGCCTGCAAAAAAAAAAAAATCTGCTCCGATATTTCTTTTCTTTTGGGTTTGTTTTAGATGACATGACAGTATGTGTGCATGCATAAAAATTAAAATAAATATGGGCCTGCAGATATTGCGGACCTGCAGATGCTAGTTGCCTCATTGTAATGCTTGGGCCTCATAGACACGGATGTAGTAGCAAAACGTCGGGACCGACGTCACGAAAAAGTCAGCGTTAATGAGCGTTGGTGAGCGTGGGCGTCAATAGGCGTTTTTAAAAAAACAACTTTCCTCTGCTATTTTTTAACCTGCAAACGCAGCGCTAAAAACGCCGATTAACGTAGCTACGGCGTCCATGCGTGTTAGTGAGCGTTTTGCCGGCTCAGCGTCAAAAACGGCAATGTGCTACAGTCTCGGAACGCAGGGGTCCTGCGTTAGATTTACAGCTTAATAACCCCGATGCCATCTACAGCTCAAAAATGTTAGCGTTTTTATGGGGCCATTGAATAACATGGAGAGCTGCAAAAAACGCTAAAAAACGTGGCGTCAAAAAACGCCTGTGTGTATGAGGCCTTATCCTTTAAATTGATACGAATCACACACTTTAATTTACATTTTCCCTTCTATATCTGTATGTGGATGATGGCACTGTAATTATTTTAATTTAAAAAAAAAAAAAAAAACCTGTAAGTACTTGCAGGATACAGAAAATGAATCTCATATGAACTGCATGTAATATATCATTTATTGACCGTTTTTTATGAGGTAACACTTTAACTCCAATATGTGAAAAAGGGTGCAGCCAGTAAAGAGAACTCCCTTTCTGCATACTTAATCCAGATGGGAAAGTTTTGAAGCCACTTAGGGCCGGTTCACACATAGGCGACTTGTGCTCCGACTTGTGTTGCCCCAAGTCGCATGACATCAGAAATCCCATTGAAATGAATGAGAGCCGCCTTAATGTACACTTCTGAAGTAGCTCCGACTTCAAAAAAGTTTCCTGTTCTACTTCAAGGCGACTTCTATCCGACTTGTACCGATAGAATTCAATGGAAGTCGCCTCCAAATCGGATCCCCATCTATATTGAAACGACTTTACAGGAAAAAGAAAAGAATTTACCCAGGTACGCCCCACAAATTACCTAGGCAACCCCCTCCCTCCCTTCTCTGATTGGCCATAGGCAAAGTCTCCTGGTATGGAAGTCACTTTAAGTTGCATTGAAAGTCGCCCAAAGTCACGCTGTAGTTGCCTTGAAGTCACGTTCAAATCGCCTAGCAAAGTCTCCCCTGAAGTCACATGGCAGCCTAGAAAGTAGCATTTTTAGAAGGTGAGATTAATAAATGAGACCTCTATGTTTCTCTAAATTCAGGGTCCCTTTACTAACGGCAACCCCCTGCGTGTAACACCCACAAGCCATGTCACATGTGTGCTGATGACACCCCCTGGGGTCCAGAAGATGATCGGATAGGTGTCTCTAACAACAAATTTACCAAGGAAGGGGCTTTATAATAGACATGTGCAGAACAAAAAAAGTTTTGTTTGGATTCGTTATTTACATAAATTTGTTTAGGTAAAAAGGGATTTTATTAAAACTTACCGTAAAATCCTTTTCTCCGAGTTCACTGACAGACGCAGCTTCTTCATTTACTTCATGGGGTTTTATGTTCGTCCTACCAGGAGTTAACTAGGCAGGGAAAAGATCAGCTGGCCCCTCCCTTGGGGGCCGTCCTCTCTTCCTACATCAAACCCCCTCACAGCATAGCTCTCCAGTTCGTACACAAGCCGTACCAAAAGCAGAGCCCAGAGGGGTGGGTGCTGCGTCTGTCAGTGAACTCGGAGAAAAGGATTTTACGGTAAGTTTTAATAAAATCCCTTTTTCTCCTTACGTTCACTGACAGACGCAGCTTCTTCATTTACTTCATGGGGACGTCCCCAAGCTGTATCAAAAAAAG
>BLSH010279183.1:76815-104637 GCA_018402905.1 Glandirana rugosa
GCTTAAAGTTTATCTTATTTATACTAAGTTTATTTGATTTGCTTAAGCCTTTTGTTTAAAGAGGAATGCAAATCTCAACTCGCTTGTAGACCTTCAAGCCCAAGACGACCAGGCAGGCTTGAAGCCCTGTTTCAGGCCCAGGCCCGCCTTGGGCTTGCTAGCGTGCCTGTTGCTTGGGGTAACTTTAGTTACCCCTGGGCTTGAAAATACGTGTTTTTACCGACATTGTTTCAGGACCTTTCGGGATCTCCCGACGTTTTCCTTCATTTTACCCCCATTCCCATCCCGTTCACGGGATGTTTTTTTACCCCTGTCCCTTTATTGAGGTCCCCATTGATTTCAATGGGGTTCGTTGTCCGTGCGATCGTTCGGGTTCCGCCCGGACCCGGACTTTGTCCCGAAGTTCGGACGGACCAGCAGAACCCGAACTTCCAGATGTTCGCTCAACTCTAAACGTAAGGAGAAATTTGTTTTCCGAATTCGTTTAGTTTATTTGAATCATATTTATTCTATTTGAAATTCGAATTTGGAAGATGGCTATATATCTTCTCACTTCCTCTTATCTTTTCATTTGCAGATGATCCTTTCAAAAACCGACAACAGGAAGTTTTTGGTTGAAGCTGGTAGAAGAATTCTGTCTACGCTTATTGTCCGAGCAAAAAAGGTAAGTCCATCTGTCCCTCTCTCTTGTTCCTGGGTTCAGTTGAGAGTCAGACTCACTAGCTACCAAATTACTTGGGAGGAATTTATAATGACCTGGAGAGAAGAACATTGTCTAAAGCGGAGGTCTCAACTGCGGCCCTTTGCTTGCCTTTATCCGGCCCTTGATTCACTGTCCCTCCCACTGATACGAGACACTATTTTGCCATCTGACACCACTAATGGAGCACCATTTCTCCCACTTACACCACTAATGGAGCACTATTCCTCACTATTATACCAATAATGGGGCACTATTCCTCCCCCTAATACCAGATGTTTACTCCCACTGATACCAGGAATATTTTCACTCCCGCTGCCCAAAGTCTGGCCCTCCTAGAGTCTAAAGGACAATGAACCGGCCCTTTGTTTAAAATGTTTGAAGACCCCTGTTCTAAAGTGATACTAAAGTCTAGTTTTTTGGTCAAACCTGCTCTGTGCAGTGGTTTTTGCACAGAGCAGCTCAGATCCTCATCTTCTCAGGTCCCTCTTCTGTGATCCTGGCCCCTGACATTTTTTTGGGGGGGAGCGGGTACCTAGTTTTGACAGGTACCTCACTCCCACTTCCTGGCCTGGCCGCCTAGGCGACTCCTCCTCTCCCCCTAGGCGACCCTCTCCATCCCTGCAATCTTCTGGGACAGGTCCCAGAAGTTGCCTGGCCACTGACGCAGCGCGGCACGTGCCAGCTGTGAAGCCGCAAACTGTCACAGCCAGGCGCCCACACTTCCAATGTCGGGGCTGTGGAGGGGAGGGGGAGAGGAGCACGGCATTGGGCAGCCGCATTGCTAGGCCGTGAGACAGGTGAGTGTCTGTTTATTAAAAGTCAGCAGCTACACGTGTAGCTGCTGACTTTTGATAAACTTAAAAACCAGTGGAACTCCACTTTAATTTCATTTTCTTGCTTCCGTATATCCTGCAGCTGATTATCAGTTGATGGTAGGGGTACCTATGGATGTCAGAGCATGTTCACAGGGAAAGTGTGTGTTACCCTCAGTATAACGTTACTAGTATTCTTTTTTTTTTTTTTTTTTTTTTTTTTTAATTATTTTTATTGAGTTTTCAACAATTGGCGAATACAATAGAAATCGCCTTAATTTGGCCACGCAGGGCCATGCAACAAAATACTTGTATCAAGCTATCTAATAAACCTCCCACCCTATCAAACCCCACATCCGTCTCCCTCCCAGCCATGAAGCCCCAATGGCTGGAATGATAAAGCCATAAAACTCAAGTCCCATATCAACTGTATAAGGGTTGGGCAGCCCTCAGCTCACCTAGCTCCACAATTGTCACCCATATTAAAGTCAAAAAGTACACAAGCGATCATTAACACCTCACATATAAAGGACACTAATGATAAGCCATCAATCAATTATTATCTGAGCCTCTGCCTCGTCTGTTGCACAAGAATGAATCCTCTGGGAGTTTCCACCTCAACAAACCCTTACTCCACAGTGGAGGATGAGTCCAGCCACGCCTGCCCCAGACCTTTGTAAATTTCCTCTCACATCCCCTGGAGATATATGTGGCTCTATAGAAGGGGATCATGGAATTAACCAATCCCTTCCAGAAGGGCATCGTTGGAGGAGTTGGCTTTTTCCAATGTAACAAGATGGCTTTGCGGGCCTAAAATAGTAAACTGTTAAGAAGGGTCCTGTGTGCACAAGACGGGACCACAGCATCCACTAAGCCAAGGAGACACACCAAGATGGTTTAAAGAATTGAGATGGTAAGGATGTCAGTTATGCATTTTAGTACCCCCATCCAGAAATCCCCAATAGCTTGGCAATTCCAAAAAATATGATCAAAATTGGTAGGGGAATGTGTGCATCTCCAACATACTGCTGTACATGATGGGTAAATCCCTGCCAATCGGGCCGGGGTATAGTAAATATGATGTAGAAATTTAGAAATTTAAAATGGATCAGCCTATCCCTAGCTGAGAATAGGTATTTAAAAGAACGTTCCCACACATCATCCCAATCTTCCTCATTTATGCTTGGTACCTCCATCTGCCATCTCTCCCTACAACAGAGCATCCTGGGAGGAGATATCCTAAACATCTCCTTATAGGTTATTAACAGTGTTTTAGTTCGAGTCATCCTGTAATAAGTTTTCCAAGACCGAAGGCTGAGCCTCTATCATCAGGGCCTGAAATTGTGACTGGTATGTGTGCCTCAATTGTAGGTAACAGAAGAAATATTTATTTGGGAGATTGAATTTAGATTTCAATTGGTCAATTGATAGTGAATTCCTATCCCGTTCAATATCCTCGATCTTTTTAATCCCTTTGGTAGCCCAGAGCCCCGGATCCTGCAATTCCTAAAACTGCGGTAGGGAAGGGTTCACCCACAGTGGGGTGGTAGGTGATATACCCTTAAAATCAGGTTGGATTAATTGTTGGGAAGTTACCCATGCCCTGTTGGTAGCCTTCATTGAACCAGTCAATGGGAGGACAGATCTACATCCCTGATATAGAGCCAAGTGCAGACTTTCGTAGGAACCCAAAACCGCCACTTCTAATACCGTGGCTGAGTCACTATCATCGCCAAGAAGCCATCGGCATTCGAATACCATTTGGCCCGCAAGGAAATACTTGTGCCAATCAGGTACGGCCAACCCCCCTTGGCCCGGGGTTCCTGCAGCACCTTGAGACTTACACAAGGGGGCAAGGGGGACCAAGCGAAAGTGCTAACCTGGCTATCTAGTTCCTTAAAATAGGATTTAGGGACCCACACTGGCGCGTGGCATAAAAAGTAAAGGATAACCGGAAGTATCTTCATTTTGATGAGGTTAATGTTCCCTGTAAAGGACAGGGTAAGATTTTTCCAGGCTTGGATTCTCTGTTTTAAATATGGGATCAGCGGTGTCAGATTCAGAGACATATGTTACTAGTATTCTTTACAGAAACCAATCAGATTCAAATTGTATGCTTAGAATCCTAAAAAGTTTGAAGACTCCTATGATGAGATGATGCATTTCCTGGAACGGCCAGAAACATGGGTACATACAGAGACGGAGCTGTTCTCTCGGGGGGTAAGTACTACATCCTCTTCTGTGTTTAAATATAACTAATTAAAGTGAACTCTGTACATTTATAGATCTGCACAAATAAAGCCCAGGCATGTCACAATATTAAAGCAATAGTACAAGATTTTAAAATAAATCTCACCTTTTATCATTAAAATTTAATTTTATACTCACCAGAAAAAAAAAAACTTTCTTGGAGTCCATTGAGGAGCACAAGAAGTCTTTAACCTTCAGATTATACTACCATCTACATGAGGATTGGACACTGGCAAACAAAAAACTGCAGGCCCATCCGAGATTATGCCTCCCACTACCAGCATGCTTCAGTTTTGTAGCAAAGCAGAACCAAGAGCATGATCATAAACACAGAGGGATGGGACCTGTGCCCCTCAGTTTACTCAAAGAAAATAATTTTACAGTTCATGAAAAATGCCTGTTTTTTGTTGGTTCATTGAGGGCCTCTGGAAGTCTTTCACTTTTGGGTCATCCAGAAGCAGGCCAAATGAAGGGTGGGCAACACAGCAAACAAATACAAAGAGGCCCAAGAAAAACTCCAGAAAACTGGGGGCTGAAGGATCAGGAATCAGGTGCTTCAAACCTCCATGGAGAAATAGTTGGAAAACTTGGTGCAAAGGAAAGGTCTTTGTAGCCTTATGCATTTTAAATGACCCAAGATGGGAAACAGCACTGGTAGAAGAAACAGGTTCCTCTATTTATAGTGGTGTGCACTACATCGGTAACAGCTGAAATGGTCTCTTTTATTTGGGTATAAAAGACTAGGACTCCTCAGGGGTAAGCTCAACAGTCAAGCATTAGAGCCTGCAGCCAATGACTTGGAATCTGCAAAGGCCACAGGAAAATCAGATTTAGAATCTACAGGAAAGGATGTGGGAGAAAACTGGGTGAAAAACCTCAGCTGAGAGGGAATTGGGTCTAGCCAGGCCCAACGGAGTAAAGGAGGACAGAACAGACTCTATTAGCAGTGGATAACATGATTCCAGATTACATATGTTGATACAGTCAGTAGGCGCTACAAGCCATTAGTAGATTGTGAGGGACTCCTCCAGGTAAAGCGAACTGGGTAAACAATGTAATTAAGGCATAAAGGGTAAAATATACATCTCCAGCCACAAAGGTTCTACTGTTAAAATAAATTTATACAAACCACAAGGCCTATTTTGTCATTGACCGCCACTCGACACAGCCATTGTCTCCTAGTTAAACGTTTCTGGATAAAACATTAATAGCAAGCACTTAAGCTGGCCATACATTATACATTTTTTTTTTCGTTCAACCAGCGGGTGAATGACAACAATGTGCAGACTCCCTCATCCACACATTCGAGGTGAATGGGGGGAATTCCTCCTGCTGTGCTAGCCTTCCCCACCATGAGAACACAATCATCAGTGTTGCCAGCTGTTGCCCAGTGGCAGTGATCGTTCGAGAAAAATCTGACAGGGTAATTGTACGATAGACCAACTTCTGTATGACCAGGGTACCGTACATGGATCGAAATTAACCTGGTCCCTGCTAAACCGGGCACATTTCAATCCATGTATGGCTGGCTTTAGTGCTTCTTGTCCTTAGGCTGCACTTGTAGTTTTAGATGGAGCGGAAAACAGGTTCTCTTTATTATATCTTTTTTTGGCCTATACATTTGCGTTAAACACTTTTGTTTTTTTTCTCTTAAGTAAAAAATGTAAAATTGTAGAAAAAAAAAAGTGTTGTGAAATTCCACTAATGTGCTCAATGTGCCTGCAGGTGAGAAACGTGAACTTCTATGACATTTTCCTGGACTTTATTGTGATAGATTCTTTAGAAGATCTGGAAAATCCACCCTTATCAATACAGAATGTTGTGAAAAACCGTTGGCTAAACTCCTCCTTCAAAGAAACCGTGAGTAGTTACCAAATTTAGGAGCATGTCATTGGGGTCTGCAAATCATCACTGATAGCGGCATTGCCTGGCCAAGTAAGGAAGTCACAATGGAGATAAGAAGAGATAAAAAGCTCTCATATCGCCTCTGTTGTTTGCTTGGACCGAACACTGAGCTGTCAGCACATAGGCTGCTGTTCAGTGGTTGTAGCTCTGCATTTAAGAGCGCATTAAGGCCTGGGATTCAGAAGTGTATAAGGCAATGCTTGCAGCAGACCGTGCAAGGTGCTCAATATCCATCCAAACATTCCCTGCCTAAAGTAAATGTAAACCTGAACAGGTTGACATTTAGTTTGATACAGATTTGTGTTCCATAAACATTTGCCAGTTTTTCTTTTTCTTTTTTTTAATAAAACCTTGTTTTCACCATTTTTCTATCCTCAAAAACTCAGTGCTGCTGACCTCTGGCAGCCTCTTTCACCCACTTCCTGTCTACATGCACACTTTCCAGAATTGGCTGCACATCGTTGCTTTTAGACTGGTTACCCGATAGTGACAGGAGTGGACTGTGTATGCATGTGCAATGTATTGGCACAACCACTTGTACTTTCCACCAGGGGCAAATGTGACATTGGGATAACTTAGAAGCACAATTGGGTGACACTTCGTAACTGGAAGTGCCTGAACAGAAATATCTTCATGAAAGGATTAGTAAGAATTGCACTATATTGTTAAAGTATTGGGACGCCTGCCTTTACACGCACATGAACTTTAATGGCATCCCAGTCTTAGTCCTTAGGGTTCAATATTGAGTTGGCCCACCCTTTGCAGCTATAACAGCTTTAACTCTTCTGGAAAATCTGCCCACAAGGTTTAGGAGTGTCTATGGGAATGTTTGACTATTCTTCCAGAAGTGCATTTATGAAGTCAGGCACTGATGTTGGATGAGAAGGCCTGGCAGGTTAGTCAAGTTCCTCCACCACAAACGCGCTCATCCATGTCTTTATGGACCTTGCTTTGTGCACTTTGCTTTCTGCAAACCATTTGGTGGAGGGGGGATTGTGGTGTGGGGTTGTTTTTCAGGGGTTGGGCTTGGCCCCTTAGTTCCAGTGAAAGGAACTCCTAAGGCGTCAGCATACCAAGACATTTTGGAAAAATTTCCTGCTCCCAAGTTTGTTTTAACAGTTTGGGGATGGTCCCTTCCTGTTCCAACATAACTGTGCACCAGTGCACAAAGCAAGGTCCATAAAGACATGGATGAGCGAGTTTGGGGTGGAGGAACTTGACTAACCTGCCAGGCGTTCTCATCCAACACCAGTGCCTGACCTCATAAAAGTGCTTCTGGAGGAATGGTCGAACATTCCCATAGACACGCTGCTAAACCTTGTGGACAGCCTTCCCAAGTAGAGTTGAAGCTGTTATAGCTGCAAAGGGTGGGCCAACTCAATATTGAACACTACAGATTAAGACTGGAATGCCATTAAAGGTCATGTGTGTGTAAAGGCAGGCGTCCCAATACTTTTGACAATATACTGCATTTTACTAAAAACTGCAGATTTAAAAAGAATGATAATTTATTAGATTAATATATTAAATGCTATATCATAGTGTAATAGTTGGCTTTCAACCTAATTTAATTCGGCTGACTTCTTGAAAAATGTATAATTTGTTTTCCTTATTTTAGCCAATATTTATCCAATGACCCTTAATATTGCAAAATGACAATGCTATCCAAATACCAAATAAGTTCAATGTACAAATGTATGGTGAACTTTAACTTACTTGATACATCTTAAGTTTTTGTCCTTTATTTTGTTGCTTAAAGCTCGATTCACATAGGTCCAGCCGTAGTTTCAGTGTGAGGTTCAAAAGGTGCCCGGTGCAGTTTTGTTCACCCATTCAGGTGTGATTTCAGGCACAAATTTTTACTTGAAATCACACCTGAACCGGACTGAAAAACGTAAACGTACAGAACTCTTTTTAAAAACTGACTGTGGCAGACCCAGACATATGTGAACCGGCTCCATAGAAAGCCAGTTTGGTTCACATGTCATGCGAATGGGATGCGGTTCAAAATGCATCCAATTTGCATACATGTGTACCAAGCCTAAAAAAAAAAAAAATCAGTGTAAACTCTGATAAACTCCTGTTAAAGAGCAAATTCAGGCAACCAGTTAAAGCAAGTCAATGAATTGCTAATGCAAATGTATATTTTAGTGATAAATTGTGCTACACCCTAGGAAGAGAAAGTGTTTGCTTTTTTTTTTTTTTTTGTTATAAACTGTTGTTTGTTTGTTTTACAAACGCACATTTTATACATTACAAAGCATCCACAGAGAACTATGGGGTTTAGCTAAATAGACCGCACAGGAGAAGTAACCTGCCTTTTGGTGGGCTTTGATTGAAACCCTGGGATATAGCCATAACCATAATTCAGTTCCTGGTGCAAACTTTGTGTTGAGATATTTATCTCTGTGCCTTTCTCAATAGAGGAGTAAATAGATGGAGCTGACGATGTGAAATGGAGCGCAATGCTTCACCTGCTGGCTCAAAACAAGAATACCTAATATAAATATGCAATATTTCATTTATTGTACAAAAAGAAACTTTAATAAAAACAAAAGTAATGTTCCTCATAAACATTCACTTTAAAGTAACAGTGTAAAGGATGGAACTTAGTGTTACTAAACCCAGGAGCCTGCATTCACTATATCTGGTCTCCCAGATCCTAAGATCATCCTAAGACCGTTGGTTCTATGATTGATTGCCAAGGATTTGTGGCTAAGATAAGCGATCATTTCCCACGTTTGTGAGTAGTTTTTATCTTTGAGTTCACTAATAATGCACTAGGCTGGTGCACCCTCTTTTTTTCTTTACCATTTAGTGACTACTGGGATGTCCCCTATCCTGGAGTGTTGATTACCTGGCATCACACTATTGCGCAGGAGTATTTGTTTTCTTTTTTTTTTTTTTTTTTTAGGTGCTCCCATAATAAAGGTCTATTGGGCAAAAACCCATAAAAGGAAATACTCATTGTTCCTGAAAACATGCAAAGTGCACAAAAAGAGCCTCAAAATTGCCTGAATACGCTACACTCAAGTGTGAATGGGGGCTCAGACTTCAGATGACCTCTGACCCATGAGGCACTAAAGAGTCAGGCTCGGACAAGGTAGATAGAGATAAGAAAGAGGGCAAGCATAAACCATTCATAGGTAAACCTGTACTATTGGAGACCAAATATTCTGCCAACGCTCACTCATGAGTGCTGCTTTGTAATAACAGTTGAGTTGAAACAAAAGGCTTCTGGAGTGATAAAATCTGCCCTCTTTATCCTTACATTGCCATTCTGAGTCCATATTTGGGCAAACTGCAGAGAATGACTAATCTATTTTTTGTTTGGCACATCAGAAAGTTATAAAAAAAAAGAAATATCATATGGCTCCTTTCACATTCCATCGTTTTCCATTGGAATGATGTGCTGAGGATTTCAAGCGCTCGGCCTGGCACACAATCTACTACAACAGAAGCAGCTAAATGCAGAACATCCAAGTGAAGCAAACGGAGAAATTTACAAAATGCACTCGGTTTGTCTGAGCTCCAGACTGATGGCTTTAATTATCCAGCGGTCTGTTTATTCCTTCAGACGAGGTTCTGGCTGCTTTGGGTCACTGGATCCCTGAGAGGGATCATTCTGCAAAACCAGTCAAAGGAATGTCGACATCCCTACCGGCCTTGTCTGCGGACAGTAGCAGATGAAAACACAAAGCGGCTTTGGTGGAAGAAAGGCTGAAAAAAAAAAAACCCAGTTTAGGCCCCGTGGCTCATACAGTGCCTCTGACTTTTCCATTAGTCTTCTCTTTAATCTTTTGCAAACTCTGATGAGCAAATGCTGGAACACGGAGACTCCGCCAGGTTTTAAGGAGACATTCTGGACCAAATGCAAACTCCAGTCCTTAATATGTTATAATAGTAACCCTTTTGTTTCTGATAATGTTCTATAACTCTTAAAGTGGATCTCCGCTGCATCTGAGCACCACATACCAAAAACACTTTTTAGTGCATTTTTAATATTCAGAGCAAACTCCCCATCCATCCAAGTCACTATGCTTTATTTTGTTGAAAAATCACTTTGAAAAATACCACCCTAAAGCCTCGTACACACGGGTGCAACGGTTGTACAACCATACGTCCAACTTTGGACCAAGTTGGATGTTGGCTGTTGTGTCTCGCGTACTGTCATGCACTAAGCGATCGTACAACCAAGCCTAACATGGTGATATGTTACGAGCGTATAACGAGGTAGTTCAGGTGAATGTGATTTGTGAATTAGGAACGTAGGTTTCCCAGAACTGACACTTCTGGGCGTTCCTGACTTCTGAGCATGCGTGTTTTGCACGTACAGCTTTGTTGGACCAACTTCTCTGTACACACGGTACAACGGTCATACGACCGCTTGTTGTACAACCAAAGTTTTCTAGTTTGCTCATCCAACTGCTGTTGTACAACCGTTGTATGATGGCTGTTGTAATCGCGCATACTAACAGGCAGATGATCGTACAACAAGCTGGTTGTACGACCGTTGTACAACCGTTGTACTGTGTGTACGGGGCTTTAGCATTTCTAGCCATGACTATCTTGACTAAGGGAAAATTAATCATGTACCATTTTATTTCCTGGAATCCATCTGCCCTTACCTCCAAGCATGCATGCAAAAGAGTGTGCTTAGCTGAGAAAGCCCCTCCTCCTCTCCTGAAGACTCCTGGGATGTATGACATCATTTGCCCAGGCAAGAAACCAGGAAGTAACTGAAGAATTGTAAACACAAAAGTTTAAAACAAGTAAATATTATATAGCTTTCTATCTATTTACTGATGCTAGCAGCATAAGAAATAATAAAAAATGTTGATTGGGAGAGTGAAGTTCCAGTTTAAAATGGTTAACTACATTCCAGACGCATCCAGACAAAACACGCTGAATGGCTTAAAGTGTTACTAAACCCAGTACTATGTGAATAAATCTTCTCTATACATTAAAATATTGCCACTATATACCTTTTTGGATGATAAACTGCACAGTTTCTCCAGTGCTGAGAGTTCAGGTAGGAGGAGATTTCCACTACAGCTTGTATACACGCCCACATGTGTGATGTCAATATCATGTGACCTGGCTAGCTCTGAGAGCAAGTAAATGTTCTCTCCAGCATAAAAGACACAACTGAGTATGTGCAGGTTAGCTACCCTGCCTGTGTTAGCTGGCCGATTAACCCTTAAGTTCCACAGTGAGTATAACGAGCATGTTATGCTGCATATACAGACTGATTTATACTGTTGTGGGCTTAGTTACACTTTAATGTTCAATCTCTTTAGAAGGTAGCCACAGCATTAATAAAAGCCTGTCCCCTGCCAGAAAATGCTGCGTGCCTTTGCTCTCTTTTGGAAAGCTATGGTCTCTCTGTAGAAATCCATCACACCCCTGCTGAGTCGGGCCAATCTGAAAGCCAGTTCAGAGCTTGATCTCTGCTGACTGGATGTTCTAAAAATCATTCTGAATGTTAACTGAGCAGGGTGGTGTGCCAGACCTCTGCAGTTAGTCCACTGCTTCTACACAGAGAGCAAGGGTCCCACTCTGCAGTTGCTTGCAAGGGGCTTTTCTACTTGGGGCCCCTTTCACACGATCGGACCGCTCCGATCCGCCTATCCGTTTTTCAGCCAGATCCGAGGGGGCCACCCATAGACCTCTATGGGCAGGCGGATGTCAGCGGAGATGTGTCCACTGACACTCGTCTGCCACCCAATCAGTCAAGATCCGCCAAAATAGACGTATGGGTGATGCGTTCGCCATCTGTCCAGCGGACCGGATGAAAATGGACAGGCGGATCCGTTTTCATCCAATCTGCCCATAGAGAACAGCGGGGATCTGACCGGTCTGTCCCTGCACAGTTTGCAGAGACTGACCGGTCATCCGCTGGCTCAGCGGAGATCAACGGAGCGATCTCCCGCTGAGCTGGCGGACTCAGCTGAATGGATCCGCCCCGTGTGAAAGGACTGTGGCTACTTTCTAAAGAAAATGAATGTTAACGCAGAACTAAACCCTCAAACATACTCCCCTTCCAGTGATGTGACGGTTACATCCTGTGCTGGCTGCTGTCATCTTCTCAGCCTTCAGCCTCTTTATTGGCTGGTAGTGGAATGACGTCATCCCGTGCACATGTATGGGAGTCAGTCATTCAGCCACAGCCGGAGTGTGCCAGGAATGCATGCCGAGCTGCACATGCACAGCTCATTGAGCAGGTAAGTGTTTGTTACTGCAGAAGAGACATAGCAGAGCTTACCGGCTCACCGTTTTTCACTGGTTACCTTTAGTTCCACTTTAAAATGTTAAACATATTTTTGTTTTTATGCATCTGGAATGCATTTAGCTAGTTTAAGTGGAAATTTTAATTAGGCTTTAAAGCCTTTTAATGTTACTAAAGTGAACTTTTTAACTGTTTTTGTGTGTTAAATAGGTCAGTTTGTGCTAATCTACTGGGACACACAACAATTCTATACTCTATGTACATGGGGCTGTCATTATTGCTGTTCATCATTTTGAAAACAATAGTCTTTAATTGCTGCTTCTAATATGAAACATCCACAATGCTTTTTATTACCAGGGAGCACAGAGAAGCTGTGTGTTTTTTTTTTAAATTTCATGATGGAAAAAAAAGGTACTTTTTTCATTGAAATGATAAAGAGGCCCCATGTCTGCCAAAAAAGCCTCATGTCTGAAGTAACAAACTCAACGAAACCAGTCAGTTTTGTTGCTATAGTAAGTTTGTACTTTGCTCCAATATGTTTCTAATAATCCCCTGAACAGCAGCACTCAGTCTGGAAGAGGGAAGATCAACACTCCAAGCCAGTCAGGACTTTGCTGCTCCATGTGAATATGATAGAGCAGAGGGTTGACCTTATTGATGCACTGCTGCTCCTTCATTACCCGAGGCAGGCTGGTGACCAAGCTGTAATAATTAGCTGAAAATGGGGAAAAGTAAGTTCTCCCGTCTAACTAGACTGTCTAGCAGGAATTATTGAATCGCAATATAGTTAAAGAGTTTGGTATGCAAGGCCATTCACATATATGTATCTCAGCTCTGTATTTAGCAGAGTTGTGTGAACCTTAATTTCAGTGAAATATGAAAGCCAATATCCTTTCATTTACCAGGGCTGCGCTGTTCAATACAAGTATACAGATCCTCTGAACACTACTGTTTAATTTTCTGTACAAGTACATTTGAAGCTCATACTAATAACTTTTTTTTTTGTCTTTAGGCTGTGACATCCAGCTGCTGGTCTGTGCTTAAGCAGAAGAAGCAACAGATGAAGGTACAGTACAGTAGTTCACAGCAATTATTTGCAGCCTGGCTACCAAAAATATCACATCTCTGATTTTGCTGCAGAGAGCACACAGCAGAAGCTGTCTGCTTTCATACTGTCTCTTTCTGATTGAAGTCAGTGCAGAGCGGAGCAAAGGAGAGGAAAGGAGTGGTATGGGTTGTGCTTCTGTAGCCAGGCTTTTTTTTTTCAGTAAAGCCGTTAAGATTAGCCAGATGTGCATGTAATAGGCTTAGAGTGCTCCATGCTGACTACAAATCGTGAACACTCACCGGCCACTTTATTAGGTATACCTGTTTAATTGCTTGGTAACACAAATTGCTAATCAGTCAATCACATGGCAGTAACTCAATGCATTTAGGCATCTAGACGTGGTGAAGACGACTTGCTGAAGTTCAAACCGAGCATCAGAATGAGGAAGAAAGGGGATTTAAGTGACTTTGAACGTGGCATGGTTGTTGGTGCCAGATGGGCTGGTCTGAGTATTTCAAACTGGGATTTTCACGCACAACCCTCTCTCAGGTTTACAGAGAATGGTCTGAAAAAGAGAAAATACCCAGTGAGTGCAAGTTTTGGGGACGAAAATGCCTTTCTGATGTCAGAGATGAATGTGCAGACTGGTTCCAGATGATAGAAAGGCAAGATTAACTCAAACAATCACTCATCACAACCAAGGTATGCAGAAAACCATCTCTGAATGCACGAACACATCGAACTTTGAAGCAGATGGACTACAGCAGCAGAGGACTACACCGGGTGCCACTCCTGTCAGCTAAGAACAGGAAACTGAGGCTACAATTCACTCAGGCTCACCAAAATTGGACAATAGAATATTGGAAAAACATTGCCTGGTCTGATGAGTCTCGATTTCAGCTGTGACATTCAGATGGTGGGGTCAGAATTTTGTGCATGGATCCATCCTGCCTTGTATCACCGGTTCAGGCTTTTGGTGTAATGGTGTTGGGGATATTTTCTTGGCACACTCTGGGCCCCTTGGTACCAATTGAGCATCGTTTAAAAGCCATGGCCAACCTGAGTATTGTTGCTGACCATGTCCATCCCTTTATGACTACAGTGTCCCCATCTTCTGATGGCTCCTTCCAGCAGGATAATGCACCATGTCACAAAGCTCCAATCATCTCACCACTGGACAATGAGGTCACTGCACTCCAATGGCCTCCACAGTCACCACATCTCATCCAATAGAGCACCTATGGGATGTGGTGGAATGGGAAATTCTTATCATGGATGTGCAGCTGACAAATCTGTAGCAACTGTGTGATGTTATCATGTCACTATGGAGCAAAATCTTTTATGAATTTTTCCAACACCTTGTTGAATCTATGCCACGAAGAATGAAGGCCGTTCTGAAGGCAAAAGGGGGTCCAGCCCGGTACTAGCAAGGTGTACCTAATAAAGTGGGCAATGAATGTATTTGATTGTAGAATTTTGCATTTAACAAACTAAAACAAGTATCACAAAGATAATGAAATAAATAGAAGGTTTTAACGAAGGTAAACAATGATCCAGAAGCTTGAGAGACACCCCCTCTCTGAGCTTATGTATAAAAGTTTGACAATGAAAATCCTGGCTTTTTGTGCAAGGTTTTATACTGAGAAAATGAAAGTTGCCTTTGCCGACCTCCTTCTGAAAATAATAGCTGCCTGGCTGTCACATTGGCTCCCTGGCTTTCATACTTTGAATCACCAAACCCAGAACAATTATGACAAGGAGTTCCTGATTTTATTTTCTGCATGCCTGTTTCAGGTCAATGAGACTGGGGGGGGCACCCAATCCAGTAATAACCAGGCAACTAGGAATTGCAGAGGGAGGTCTGCAAAGGTAGCCTCCATATTTCATCTCATGACCGGTTTCCTATACAGCTGAATTCAAGCCATATGTAAAGACAACAGACTTGTTCTGGTTATGTGTGTGGTAAACAAAAAAATCATTATCAAATCTGCGCCATACAGTAAAGTGTCTCGAGAAAGGGCTACTTGAATTTGTCACACACATCGGTACTATCAATGAAAATGTTGCAGGGTTTTCATGAATTTGGTGCAAGGCTTTTCACTTCATCCATAGCACCAGAAATGTGTCACAAAAGTCTAATTGAATCGCCTCCATAGTTTGCCGATACGTCTTGGCATTATATAACATTGTGTACATAGAATACGGCACATTTGCTCCCTTATTTTGTGAAGCGGAGTCCAGTTTTTTTGGCAAGTTATTGAAGAGCGTAATATGGTTTTTCGTTGGAGTGGTTGTAGTCTACCAACTTCACCGCCAAGCAGAACTATAGTAACCCAAGAAGGAGAACTTGGATTCTGCAATGATAAAGAGGCAGCTGAAAGGGATTTAATGTCCTTGGTTTGTTTCCAGCAGTGACAACAAATCAGACCGCTAAAGTACACCTGACTACATATTGAACTGACAAACAATTGGGCAATCGTTACAGGCTCCTATGCACTCCTAGACCCCTTGGTGCCAGATCTTCACACCTCCTAAGCTGGTGGTGGTGTTTGGGGGAAGCACTGAGCAGAACAATCCTGCCACATCAGTACTAACAGACACATCTGCTTTGTTCTTAGAGCCGTACACATTGAGGCAAAAGCTTTGCTAAGCACTATTGTGAGACTGTGGGGTTGATTTACTAAAGCTGGAGAGTGCAAAAACTGGTGCAGCTGTGCATGCTAGCCAATCAGCTTCTAACCTCAACTTGTTCAATCAAGCTTTGACAATAAAACCTTGAAGCTGTGTGGAGCTGCACCAAATTTTGCACTTTCAAGCTTTAGTAAATCAACCCCTGTATGTTGGATTGTATACACTCTTTTGGTGTCCATGTTGAACAGCCCTTGTTGGGCATTAGGAATGGCATTAGACCAAGTTTGTCCAACCTACAGACCACGGTTCACTTGCGGCCCAAGACTGCTATGAATGTGGCCCAACACAAAATCATAAACTTACTTCAATTTTTTTTTTTTTGTAAAAATGCATTTGCACTTCGTGAACACGTGCGGCCAAAGAAAAATTTGAAAGTGTCTTTTTACTGAACTTTTATTATTATACAGGATTTATATAGCGCCAACAGGTTGCTCAGTGCTTTACAAAATGAGAATGCAGACATTACAGTTACAATACAATTTTGTACAAGTGGAATTAGAGCACCTTGCTCCTTAGAGTTCTTACAATCTAAGAGGGAGGGTCAAGTGATACAAAATGTAATTACTGTAGGGGTGAGCTGATGGAGAAAGTAAAAACACAGTCTATTATTTAGAAGCAGGATAGGCTTCTTTAACCACTTCAGCCCCGGAAGGATTTGCCCCCTTCCTGACCAGAGCACTTTTTGTGATTCAGCACTGCGTCGCTTTAACTGACAATTGCGCGGTCGTGCGACGTTGTACCCAAACAAAATTGACGTTCTTTTTTCCCCACAAATAGAGCTTTCTTTTGGTGGTATTTGATCACATCTGCATCACTTCTGAACACCGCTATAAACAAAAAAAGAGCGACAATCTTGAAAAAAAACAATATTTTTTGCTATAATACATATAAAAAAAAAAAAAAAAAAAAATTAATCAGTTTTGGCCGATATATGTTCTTCTACATACTTGTGGTAAAAAAAAAATCGCATTCATTTATGGGGTTTTTACGATTTATTATTTATTTTATTTTTTTACTAACAATGGAAGCAATCTGTGATTTTTATTGGGACTGCGACATTGCGGCGGACAGATCGGACATTTTTGACACTTTTTTTGGGACCATTGACATTTATACAACGATCAGAGTTAAAAATAACTACTCATTACTGTGTAAATATCACCTGCAGGGGCGCTCTAGGGGTTAACTGTGTTCTAACTGTATGGGGGCTCGGCTGGCAGGTGCATGACAGATCTAACTGATCCCGATTACAGGGATCAGTCGATCAGTGTCATGCCGCCTGTCAGAATGGGGAACCACCGTGTTTACATCGGCGGTTCCCTGTTCTTCCTCTCTCACAAGCGATCGCAGGTCGCCGGCAAACATTGAGTCCGCCCGACCCGCGGCCCCACTCAGGGAGCGCGCGGCGGGTGCCCATCGTTTATAGACAGCGATCTGCGCTATCCTGCCACCTTGTCGCCTTATATCGGCGTTACACAGTCGGCAAGTGGTTAAGGAAGTGGTGTGACATCCAGTCTGATATGTCTATTAATAATTGCACAGCCAAAGTACTAAATCTTTCCTGTGCTCAAGGAGAGGAGACTTCTCTACAGTGGTGAGGAGGGGGTATCTGTTCGTATGAACACCGGGTATCACGCCACCGTGCTGCCGCTTGATGGACTGGGGAAGTCCCGACACACTAGAAGAACAAAAAAGCACACAAGGGCACACTGGCCTAGCACAATATCCTCGGTAAAACGTATTTATTAAAAGATCATAAAAACATACTCTCAAACCGGTTCAGATAACAGGCATTTCAAGCACTGGAACGGCTACATATCCAATCCACCGTTTCCTGCTGGTGTCCTTGACAGGCTGGCTAACGCGTTTCGAGGCCACAGCTTCTTCCTCAGAGCCTCAGGCCTTTTTAACTATGGGGGTGACTAGTGCATTTTTATTTTCCCAAAGAAAAATATTCCACCCTTCTCAATCACGCCTTATTCATGTCATCATTTTTCAGCAGCACCTATATTTGTGAGCAACTATTTTCAAGGATGAAGCACACAAATGGCAAAATTAGAACCAAAATATCTAAATTAAGAGAATTAATTGAGAATTGCGACTACATCCATCCAGCCAGCTAGTTTTTATGTTGCCTTCTTTTACAATAAAATAAATTCCAAAAAAATGAAGTTTTTTTTACTCAGTTACATTATCTATATCGGTGATCGTTAACTTGTGGTCTGCCTGACGTTTTGTGCTCATCAGCTGTTTTTATTGTTGATGAATTTTATGCATGGCCCAAGACAATTCCTCTTCTTCCAATGTGGCCCAGGAAGATCAAAAGATTTGACACCCCTGGCATAGGATATCTAGTTTGACACCTGTGTGTATGGGGCTTTAAAGAGAAACAAAGGGGAGGTTTACTAAAACCGGTGCACACAAAATCTGGTGCAGCTTTGTATAGTAACCAGCTTCTAATTTCAGCTTGTTCAATTAGGCTTTGACAATAAAACCTGGAAGCTGATTGGTTACGATGCACAGCTGCACCAGATTCTCTGATTAGTAAATCTCCCCCAAAGAGTCATCATTTGAGCTTTTACAAGAACCCGGAATATTGTCTTAAATTATTTTTATAGCCATTCTTAAAACTTCTGTCGGGTTTTGTTTGCTGTTTGTGTCCAGTTGGAAAAATTTACCATTATTTCCTGTTCCAGAGACGCAACAGATTGTCGGAGCAGGTCTAAGGGGAAAATCCCCTTTTGGGTAGCTGTTATCAGAATAGGTTTCTCCATTGAAAGATTTCCCTTTGCCTCCAGATCTTGTGACAACAATAACATTTTATATTTCCCATCACATTCTGTCCCATTGATAACTGTCACCAAGACAAATCGAGAAGGTGGATCTCCCTTGGGGACACGGGCAGCAGAGTTTAAATTCCTCCCCACTCAGTCCAAAAGTTAAAAAAAAAAAAAAAAGTTTTGACATGCGATAGTCTTTTATTACTATGTCTAGAACTATAATAAAGTAAACGTGTCACAAAACTACTATGGATACCTCCATTGCTGACCTCCTTAAAATACTAGCTGCCTATCCATTTCGCTACTCCAGTGTCTTTAGTATAGTCTAAATTACCGTCCCAAAACAAGTTTTGCAGGAACATTCGAGAAAAATCAAAATTCCCTTTCCCTACAGGCTTGTTCTCATGGAGTGGCTTAAAGTATGGCAAACACGGCAGCCAAGCAATTACAATTTTCAAAAAGAATGGTACAACCTACAAGGCTCTGTTATTTGACAAGGTTAGGCAGACAGACGCTAGGATACATTGAGGTTGACTTACTGAAGGTAAAGAGACTGTGCACTTTGCAAGTATAGTTGCAGTCTGCAAGGGCATTTTCTCCAGGGCTTAGTAAATGAGGTAAAGCAAGAATAACAAATCCCATGCAAGGAAAATCTTTAAAAATCAGCATTTTTACTTACACATGATTGGATGATGGAAGTCGGCAGAGCTTCCCCTCATTTACTAAGTTCTGAAACAAATGCCCTTATAGAGATCAACTGCACTTGCAAAGTGCACAGCCTGCTTGCCTTTAGTAAATCAACCCAAATGTATGAGGTCAGCCCATTGATTTGACAGCAAATGTCACACCTCACCTGTCATCGCTGACTCTCAGCCTGAAGAGTCAGTCTATGACAAGTGATTAAATCTAAATGAGGGAAGAAAATATAAGGTTGTCCATAGACAGCTTAATCTTTAACTGATTCCTGCTGAATAGGCTGAAATTCAAGTAATGAGTGGCCTTGTCGGCACCATCCAGTTTCGCAAAGCTTGATTGAAACATCAAAGGAGCCAGATGGAATATTGTCAGCCAAACAATGACTGTAGCCAATCAGATGTGGCCATTGATTAGGTACTCAGCACAACGTGCACTGCGGCTGTCCAAATGCATTAGCCGAAAGGAGAAATTCCTCCATCTATGCTCTGTAGTGTGGATGGAAATATCAATTGATTTCTCTTGATCATCCGAGGGTTAACAAGAGAAATCTGAACTTGAATGGCTAGCTTAAAGCTGAACTAAACCCTCCTATCCTTTAAAGCCAAAGAAGCTGCCATCTTGGCCTCTTGATTTGCAGTTCTCATGGTGCTGCACATGTGATCAGTTATGACCCCAGCCATTGGATGGCTTGACCGTTTGGTTGAGAGCACAAGCAACTGTGACAGCTATTATTCATGGCATGCCTTGACTGTAACTGTTTTGGAAAATGGTTAAATCCATTTTAGTTCCGCTTTAAAGCCTCGTACACACGGGACGACGATCGTACGTACGAATCGTATGTTGCTTAATGTAACTTGCATACTGACTGCACTACACGATCGTACGAGCACAGAAAGAAAGTTCAGGTGCATGTAATTAGCAGGCCGTTCCTGACTTTGGAGCATGCGTGTTTTGCACAATACAACTTGTTGTACCAACTGCTCTGTACACACGATACAACGGTCGTATGAGCGCTTGTTGGTACGACCAAGTTTTCTAGTCTGCTCATACAACTCCCTTGTACGACCGTCGTATGTTCCGCTGTTCTAATCGCGCATACGAACGATCGATATCGCATACAACGGTCGTTAGTACGACCTGTTGTATACGATCGTCATCCCGTGTGTACGAGGCTTAAGTCTTATATAAGTGAACCTGCACAGCTGTAATTATTAAAGATTGAATCAGACTCCTGCCTAAACCCCCATTGTAGCTAAAGCTGCACATAAATGAACGGTTTTCTTTTTTTAAATTCAGCCAGCCGTATGAAAAAAAATAATGGATTCCTCCAGCTACACAAGCAAAGTAGATGGAAGAATTCTTCCCGCTGTGTCATATTCTGACAGCGGAATTCCTCCACTGATGCTCCACTTATATCCAATCCGCTTTCTTTCCCCCCGTTTCCAGTGATATTGATTTCCCCATTCTTTTTAAATTCTTCTAATTGCCACAGTTGCTCTCTACATACATGTGTATAGGAAGAAATGAATAATGAAATCATCACTAGAACCTCCTATTACTTTGGTTTATCTTTATTTTCAGGTGCCTGATGGATTCTTTGCCCATTTCTATGCAGTCTGTGAACACATAAGTCCAGTTTTGGCCTGGGGATTTCTGGGACCCAAAAACTCATTAAATGACCTGTGCTGCTTCTATAAGGTACTGAAAACATCTACTGATAATGATAAACGTGCCCTTTTATACACGGAGTCAGCCATTGTATGCCTTGTGTGAGAATGCAGTTCCTCTACTTCTCCTTCTGTCCTTTCACTCTTTGATGGTCTGTACAGTAGAAAGTACTAGTATTGGTTCACAAAAATAATACTCTGACACTAGGGGCAGAGCTTGCATACCTCCCAACATTTGAACTTGAGAACGAGGGACATTTCAGGGAGATGGTGACCGCAGGTCACTATGGCACATGGAAGAAAGGATTACTATGGCACATGGAAGGAAGGATCACTATGGCACATGGAAGGAAGGATTACTATGGCACATGGAAGGAAGGATCACTATGGCATATGGAAGGCAGGATCACTATGGCACATGGAAGGCAGGAAGGATCACTATGGCACATGGAAGACAGGAAGGATCACTATGGCACATGGAAGGCAGGAAGGAAAGATCACTATGGTATATGGAAGGCAGGAAGGATCACAATATTATGTGGAAGGAAGGATCACTATGGCACATGGAAGGCGGGAAGGAAAGATCACTATGGTATATGGAAGGCAGGAAGGATCACAATATTATATGAAAGGAAGGATCACTATGGCACATGGAAGGCAGGAAGGATCACTATATTATAATGTTCCAGCACTGGGCTCCGCTGCTAAGATTTGCTGGACACCGGGATTTACTTGAAATCCCGGGACGGTCCCAGTGAGTCCGGGAGGGTTGGGAGGTATGAGCTTATCCAATAAGGTGCTGTCATTTAGGTATGCCTAGGGGCAGTGTAATGTATAAAACAGAATGTGATTAGTTGCTAAATATATCACATTGCTTATTGATATTTATCTTACAATATAAAACTATTTTTTTATATATTGAAAGAACATTTAATACACTTTGTCATTGTAGTGGAATAATTGTATCCCTTTCTGTCCTATAAACAGGCTCAGGCTCTGCATTTCTTGAAGGACATATTTGATCTGGAGAAAGTCTGCTATTCAAATGTGGAAAGTCTGACGGAAGACATTTTGCAGTGTCTCCATCACCGCATAGAGCTGATTGAGACTTATTTGGAAAGGGACTCACTGAAACCCGTGTATGTCCCATCCCACATATACCAACCACCTAAACCTTTTCTAGCATAAATTATATATAGCTAAAACCTGTCACTTACACATGGTGAAGTCAGCCATGTTATTTTTGCCTCCGCACAGCCAATGATTTCATTAAGAGCCACAGATGCTGTTCGTTTTTGCGGGTTGGGTGGTTTAGGTCTTCATGAACATGGTATAACCGAATGAATAGCATTCTAGTCTCCACTTACGAATGGGTTCCTATAATACTAAATGTCTTCCACAATTTGTCACCAAATCTCTATACTTTTGCAAAAATGCATCACGCCTTGTTCTTTTCTACACTTGATTTAAGATTAGCGTTATCTGCTTTTATTTTTGTTTAATTTGTCTAGTTCAAAGTGAATGTTTAATATTTATTGTCCTCTTTCATGGAGAACTCTGCCTATACATTTTTGGTGGAGGGCGGTAAAAAAAAAGGGTAAAGGTATGAGATCCTCTGGACCTTGTTCCCATAATATAATATTTCACATGTTCTGCC
Source organism: Glandirana rugosa (assembly GCA_018402905.1). NCBI lineage: Eukaryota > Metazoa > Chordata > Amphibia > Anura > Ranidae > Glandirana > Glandirana rugosa. The sequence continues at coordinate 99,254 of BLSH010279183.1, forward strand.
TCAAGCTCTTCCTTTTCCAGCCTGCTTCTATACAGGAACAGGTCATGAAAGTCATGCTTAAAGGAAACCTGTCATAACGAGGCTGTCATTTCTGACTTTTGCTTCTGAAAATTAGTTGCTTGGATGTATTGCTGACACTTTAGCTTCAAAACGTTGAACCACTAACCCAAAACATGTATGCAGTTAAAGGATAAGTTCACCTTTCATAACATGTTGCGTGCTAGACCCATATTCAGGGTGGAACACGTTATGAAAGGACCGCCCCCTGTTCCCCCACTTTGACAGTTAGCGGGGGATTGTCTCCCTCTGCTAGCTGTCATAATTTTTAAAAAGAGCGGCCGTGCTGTGCTCTGCCCGCCTGGCCGCGTCACTTATTCACAGTGTTCTGTGAGTGGAAAGCTACAAGTCTTCGTCAGCTTTAGCAGCTGTCGGCTTGTAGTTCTCAATAAACTATTCTTCCTGTCAAATTGTATCGGCTTGCTTGTACGAGGTCTGAGCAGACCAATACAGTGACAGATCTGCAGAAGACCTGCATGGCATCACTGATCTGCTGATAGCTGGTGCAGTGCTTTACAGGCTCCAAAAACAAAAAATAATAAATGCACATTTTTTTACCTGCAAAAAAATTTGCATGTATTATTTTTTTGTCAAAAGGTGAACTTCTCCTTTTTAAAGATTCAGAATTATCTCTGATTCTCTTTATATGCAGACTTGTACTGTGTCAGACTTAGAAAAATGTGTGATTTAAAGCCAGGCAACAAGCATTTTCAGAAGGGGGCCAGGAATAGCAATGACAGGTCTTTTGTGCAGTCTACTTTGCACTAAAAAAAATAATACTCCCAGTCCTCCAACAAATATTTAACAGTGTTCAGTTTGTGAAATCATAAAGCATATTTATGAATTAAAGGGAATCTTGCACAAAGCAACACACCCATGAGGGAAGCTGCTGTTTTCAGATTCTTAGATTGCTGCATGCTTGTTCCAGGGCAGTGGCGCTCCAGCTGTGACATCATAGCTATAGAACTAGTATGTGAGCTGGGGACTTGTTATTTCCATCCGAGGCTTCTCACACGGGTGTTTTGCTTCATAACACATTCTCTTTTTACCATTTTGTGTTTTAGGACTTTGGGGGTTCTACAGAGGACTAAGAACCCTACAGTTTAGTCTGATCAATATAAAGGACACTTTGCAACCCTAAAGTTCAGCTGTCATCTATTTTAATAGAAGTAAAAGTCCTGCCTTAGAATAGACAGCATAAGTTGTCTCTTAGCCCTGGTTTACAGTGCCGCGACTTTTCATGTGACTTGAGAGTTCAAAGTCACATGACAAGTTGTGCTCCATTAACGGCAATGTAACCATTCTAATCGGTGTGACCCTCAAGCTCCTGCACTACTTTGGTGCGATTTCAACACTACTTGCTTAGACATCTGTTCAAGTCGTATGTAAGCTGCAATGAAGTCACGCATGGATGTCAGATTCAGTCGTGCGACTTTGAAGCCTTGGCATTGTGAACAAGGGCTTAAGCTAGTTTCACTTCTTTTACTGAAGACTGAGTTATGGGCAAATCCCCACCAACTACAGTACCTTTCACCTGTGGACTTTTTTCATTGGTCACTAAAACTGAAGGCAAGTGGTGGGGGTTGGCCCACAAGTAAAGGCTGGTACACATAGGCTGAATATCTGTTGAACAGACCTACATTCGACCTGTGTGTACAGCAGCCTGTCCAACGGAATCTGGTCTAACGATCAGCTTTTATCAAACGGGCATGCTGGAAAACCAGCATCCAATCAGCGCTTGCAGGCGGTGTGTTCTGGCGGAGGGGGGGGGGGGATAGTCGCCGCACATCGCTTAGGTGGTATGGGGACCTCTGTTTTTATTCGTTCTGCCTGCTGGGTTGAAAAACTCCTCGTGTGTACCCAGCATAACGGAAGCATTAGCAGGAGGTAACTAATCAAGGAGGTGCAAATAAAGACCAAAAACTGACATTTTCTGGCTGATGGCAGGCTGTTGGGCAGGACTTTTACTTCTAAAAGTTAAAAATGGATGGCATGTTCAGTTTAAGCAATTATAGAGGGCAGTTAGATTTACTGCTCTACCCAGGTGCCCCACAGGAGCTGTTGGCTGTAGGAAAGGAAAACAGCCCAATCAGACGACTGTCATCTCATATCCATGTGTATCCTTTGCGCATCAAACCTTTACTGCAGTGTCCAAGGATAGACAAATAAGATGTCTAACTTGCTCATACATGAGATTTCCTCTGTGATGCAATTATTTGAATTACCTTTCCTTGTTATGTTAATCCAGAACATATTCATATAGATATGTTTGCGTTACTAGAATTTTGCTTTAGGAATCTAGATGTTCATAAATAGTCTTAAAGTGCACCTAGGCGCCCACACGCAGCAAATTGCCATTTCGTGTTTTGTGGGTTACACTCTATTTAAAAGTTTTATAGCCTTGGTGAGATTTGTAAAGTGGCTCCCTCCTTGGAGTGTTCTGATGCATTTTAAAGGTTAGATCCACCTGAAAATAATATTTTAGCTTTTTGTGTATGCCTGGTGGTTGAATAAGCTGCCAGCATCCTTAATTTTGTGGGTTGGGTGCAGAATCCAAAACCCTCCTATATTAGTGGATGTGCCACAGCTTTGTAAGGCAGGCCATAGACCAAGAGTCTCCAAACTTTCTAAACAAAGGGCCACTTTACTGTGGGAGCAATAGTGCGCCATTATTGGTGTCATTGGAAGGAATAGTGCCCTAAGAGCCGGATAAAGGCAAGCAAAGGGCCATATCCGGCCCCTGGGCCACAGTTTGGAGACCACTGCCATAGACTTTTCTAATTTCTTTCCTGCAATGGGTTGCAGGAAAGAAATTTGCATGATTCCTCCATTAAAAGACAGTGCTGACAGGGGAATTTCTCCTGCCATGACATTGTATTCTCCCGGCGGGAGAAGACATTAATTATTGCTAGCGGCTATAGCAGCTGAAAGTAAATCCAGCAGGCTGGTTGTACCCAAGTGGATTGAGCGATCAACTTGGTACATTCAGCTTGCCCATTAACAGTTCGAATCTTGGCCGGTTCCTGCTGAATCACTGATATTTGAGGCCTCATTTATCATGTCTAAAATCAGAAGTTGTGTTCCACCATAGCAACCAGTCAGTTTCAGGTTTCAGTTCTCCAACTGTAATTAACTAGACAAAGTTTGAATAGTGGGGAAAAACAGATTATTTTTTATGCCTCTGGAATTAAAAGTCAAATAGCTTTTGTTGCTAAATGGTATTCATGAAGATTCCAATCTTCCTTGAAAAACAACAGTGGGAGTTTGGTAGTTTAATTCTGGCTGATCAGCTGGGTCAATAGGGTTTAATTTATGAAAACTGGAGCAAAGCAGTAGGATTCTATATTCTCAATCCGCCTTTTTCAACCTGGAGGAACCATTGAAATAACTTTCCGGACTCAGGGAACCCCTACTAATAATTACTATATTGACAGCTCACTGTACATTAATTGAATGGTCCGTGGGAAGAATGGCCTTTACATAAATCCCCCGCTTACAGATGGCTAAAAAGATGTACTTGGGAACGTATCTGAGAGGCAGAAATTGCTCCTTGTTCAAGAAACCCCTTAGGAGCAGGAGGAACCCTAGAATTCCATGGAATCCTGGCTGGGAAAGGCTGTTTTTAAGAATTTAATGGGAGTCCTAATTGCTTGCCATGGGCAGCATGGTTATATATTTCAAATGTGATGTGTTGGCCAAAAGGTGACTCAGCTCACTAGTATCCAACGCTAAAATATCGTTTTTTGGTGGACTTGTCCTTTTTATTAGTTTGGTTTGTTTTTACATCCACTGGAAATGTGGTGGCCTTGACTGAGAAGGTGCTAACAGTTTACACTGTAATCTTGCAGTTTACATGGTTCTCAGGGAGATTTGTGAGAAAAACAAGACCAAGACATGCTGTTTACATTGGAGGAAGGCGACCTGTAACCTTCCTTCTCTTCTTCAGATCCCATCCACCATGCCAGCTGAATGGCATGCTGGGAATTGTTGATCAACAAGAGTTGGTTGGCCACAAGCTGACCCGGCTTGGTTTACGTTCTTGTGTGTATATAGAACTGTAAATAATTATGTGGTTAATGTGAAGAAAAAAAAAATGGTTACATGCTGTTGCACTTTTTTTGCACAAAGTTTACAGAGGACTGTCATTGCTTTCTGGAGATACGTGTGATCTTCCCGTTTCACTCACTAGGGCCTTATATATTAAAGTGGTACATGTTGCCTACAGCAGCCAATTAAACCAACAAGAGGACCGTGATCTGATTGGCTGCCATATGGAACATCATCAACTTAGTAGTTGTTCTCATTGTACAGATTTAACAGTATTTTGGAAACTATTAAACCCCTCGCTGAACCTTCATTAAAGTCCAAGTGAAGCTATGTCATTTCTGGCTGCATACATTTTAGTAATTGAGGGCTTCTTTTTTTGGGGGGCGAATTCACACTTACACTGCATGAAATCGCAGAGCAGCCAAAGTGATTTGTCGATTTAGCCACTCTGCATTTCCAGCTGCTAGGGGGCAGTGTGATGCACAGCTCAGCACCTTGCACTGCTCCCTTTCTTTTTGTTTTGTACAAGCTTTATTTGGTGTGTACAAAATGTACACCTTGTTTACCAGCCCGTTGCGCTGCGATAAAGTACAGCATGTCTACGCTGTGTTGCATTGTCAACAGGACACATAAGAAAATTGTTTCCTGTGTGTCCCTGCAGTGACAGGCGATTTACCATGCGGTAAAATGTCTGTCACCGCGCACAATGTGAATAGGCCCTTAATGAGACCTGTTTGCTGCAGCAAGGGTTAAAATGCCCTGTTCTAGCAGCACACTAGGGAGTCTGAACATTGCTCAGCAGAGTACACCAGGTCCAGATTAGGGGTGTTGTTGAAATGCTGAAGATCCAGACCACTGTGCAGCAGTCCAACTGCCTAGCATGCTAGGAATCAAAAATGTAAAGGGAGAATCCGATTGCATGTTGTAAGCAATGAGGACAGCTCTTCCTTTGAATGCTTGTAATTAGTGAGGTTGAGTTTGCCCAATATATGTCACTGATAGCCCTATGTACAGCACAATTTATAAACATTTGTTCATGGTAACTAAATGACCACAAATGTGTGACGCATGCACTCAAGGAAATTTAAGCCTGGTTTTGATAAACCTGTGAAAAAACGTTTTTCCATAATACATCCTCTGTATGAAAAGCAGTTGATGTTTCAGTTCTGTGAAGTGCAGAAAAGGTTTAAAGCCGAGGTACAAATATCTGCTTGTTTTTAAGGGGCGCACACACCACTCGCACCAGTTTTGCGCAGGAAGCTTTGTTAATCCCCCCCCCC
>BLSH010279183.1:106701-117042 GCA_018402905.1 Glandirana rugosa
TTTTTTTTTTTTTTTTTTGTTATATATTTTTTTGTTTTACATAAGTAGCCAAAACCGGCTAAATATAAGAAGGGGTATAAAAACCATTTTTAGTGTTAGACACAAACTAACCAAAAGCGTTTACAACGGTGAAAATGTTTGGTACTCTTAATTAAAGACCGCAAAAATGTTAAAAAAAATAAAATTTTTTTTTTTTATATATTGTTTTTTTTTTTTTTTTTTGATTTGTATTTTAGCAAAAAGTAAATTTTTTTTTTTTGTGTCATTGGATATGATTGACAGCAGCGGGAGCCAATGTCTGCACTGCTATCAATCTATCCAATCAGGATCCGAGACACCGGCTGGAGCATGTGTGCTTATCCCCATCACTGGAAAGACCAGGTTCAGGTAAGTAAAAGGGGGGATCTGGGGGGGCTGGTGCACTACAGGAGATTTTTCACCTTAATGCATAGTATGTATTAAGGGGAAAAACCTTGAGGGTTTATAACCCCTTTAACTACCTCCCATCCGCGCTATAGCCGAATGACGGCTACAGCGCGGCTCTAAAATGCCGGGAGGACGTCAATAGACGTCCTCCCATTCGGCTCGTGCTGGGCGCGCGGGCGCGAGCGGCGCGTGCACGTGCCGCCGCACACTGCGGGAGCGTGCCCGCGGGTCCGGCGGACCCGATGTCCGCCGGAGACCCGCGATCTCCGTACAGACAGGAGGAACGGGGAACCGCCGAAGTAAACATGGCGGTTCCCCGTTCTGTGAGGGGGGCATGCCAGATCTACTGATCCCTGTCACTGGGATCAGTTAGATCTGTCATGCCCCTGTCAACCCCGCCCCCCCCACAGTTAGAACACGCCCAGGGAACAAAGTTAACCCCTTCACTGCCCCCTGCTGGTTAACCCCTTCACTGCCAATGACATTTACACAGTAATCAGTGGACATTTAAATTTCTGATCGCTGTATAAATGTCATTGGTCCCAAAAAAGTGTCAAAAATGTCCGACATGTCCGCCCCGATATCGCAGTCCCGATAAAAATCACAGATCGCCGCCATTACCAGTAAAAAAAAATAAAATAATAAAAACGCCATAAATCAATGTCCATAGTTTGTAGGCGCTATAACTTTTGCGCAACCCAATCAATAAACGCCGATTGCGATTTTTTTAACCAAAAATATGTAGAAGAATACATGTCGGCCAAAACTGATGAATAAATTTGTTTTTTATTTTTTATTTTTGGATATTTATTATAGCAAAAAGTAAAAAAATATTGTTTTTTTTCAAAATTGTTGCTCTTTTTTTGTTTATAGCGGCGATCAGAAATGACACAGAGGGGATCAAATACCACCAAAAGAAAGCTCTATTTGTGGGAAAAAAAGGACGCAAATTTTGTTTGGGTACAACGTCACACGACCACGCAGTTGTCATTCAAAGAGCGACAGCGCTGAAAACTGAAAATTGGTCCGGGCAGGAGGGGGGTTTAAGTGCCCAGTAAGGAAGTGGTTAAAGACATTCTCCAGGAAAGAGACTGTTTCCACTTACAAGGAAGGCTGTTCAGAGTCCTGTAGTCCTCCGCTCATTACTTCTAATGACAGAGGAGTGAAGTCTGCACTTTTACCTTGATTTGGAGATAGTGGGATGGACAGGTTGTTAGGGAAGATGATGTCATTTTTAACTTGACTGTTATTTATATTATTTAGATAAAAGTCCGCTATCTTTTTCTTAGGGCCCCGTGCAGGTATATGCCATGATGTGCTAGTATGCAGTGAATATTAGCACATTATGGCAGGCTTACCTGCCAAAGAAGCCCTCCAGTGCTGCAGTGTGATCAATCCGGTGGATCCTGGGTACTTCCATCTGCACTCGGTTTTATTTCTGGATTCTGCGTCATCGGCCTCTTAAATGGCCGGGCTGTTATGACATCACTATGGCACGTGAGCAGAAATTACATCGCCACGGCACAGATTGAGAGGCGTAAATGTATGTTGAGCTGCGCATGTGCAGCTCAATGTATATGGCGGCTGATAGGCAGGAAGAAGCTGTTATGACAGAAGAGACCAACAAAGCTGCTGCTGCATTGCAAGCAGCAGCAGTGTTATCAGCCTTTCACAAAGTGATTGTAAAGGTTATTTTTTTTTTTTTTTTTTTTTTTTAATACCAAACGTATGTTTCTTCTCTGTGCAAAGATTTTGCCCTGTACCTCCTCTTCTGGAGTCCTTGTCGGCGCTCTGGGCTCCTCCTTTCTTCGGAGTGCCCCCATTGCAGGTTGCTTTTATTAAACTATTCAAAGTTTTTTTTTTTTTTTTACCTTTAATGCAGATAAGGAATTAAGGTAAAAAAAAAACAAAACATTTTACCTTTACAACCGCTAAGTTTGGCCTGTCTTTGTTTTATAAATAGGCATTTAATATATGACCAAATTAGCCTTAAGCAATATGGGTTAATTAAAGAGACTGCACAGCAGAAGTATCTCCCTTTTCAACTCCGCTGTCTTTATTGAAGCTTTGGACTTATACAGCTGATAGGGTAAAATAATACATTGTTCTGACTTACCTAGTTTTGTATGTAATTTCAACCTAGATCTACTGTCTGTTTTTTTTCAGCAGTAGTAGGTGGAGAAGGCAATGAAAGAAACCCATCACTGGTTGAGTAAAAGATTACATAATATTCATGACATTTCATATTTACTTCTCAAAAAATGAAAACTGTTTTTCACATTATTATTATTTGTAATAGAAAAACAAATATGTACAAAACCTGCTTACGATCTCTTTAAAGTCCAACTGAGCCTAGTTTAAATCCGCTTCATACATTTAAGGTACACAGTTAAGAAAGCAGCCACAACCTTATGTAGCAAAGCCTGTGCCCCACCAGCATGAAGTAGAGAAGGTCCCTTCATCTCTGTGTGGAAAGAGTGATCTCTGCAGAGATCCGACACATGCCCTGATAAGTCATACCTATAGTTGTGCTATCAGCAGGGAGTGTAAGGTTTGCTGATTGGAGAGCTCTAGCCCTGGCTCAGCAAGGGGAGTGTTGGATCTCTGCAGAGAGACCACTGCTTCTACACAGGTCAAGTGTCCTTCCCTACAGCATGCTGGCAGGGGACCGTTTTTTCTTGGCTGCCTTCTAAAGAAAATGCCAATCACATTTTTTGTTTTGATGCAAGTGGAATGTATTTAGCTGATTTTAAACTGAAGGTTCAGTTGGGCTTTAATGTGAAATAAATCCATAACACAGAAACCAGTGAGTACTTTGACACTTATTAAACTATTGCACAGTATCAACCAGTAGAGCAAAGCTTTCTTGAAATCCGGATACAAATAGATGCTTGTTGGGTCCTGTGATGGTCATAACCCATGGCTTGTGATGGTCATAAGTGGACCTGACATCTGCTGTAGATATGTCAACTATAACCTTTCCACTGCTATGAATATTCAGGTTCCTGCCATGTCAGAACTTGTGGTCTATTGCAATCTATAGAGCTGCCAATTTCTGTGTGATAGAATGCTTATTTATATATGGCTGTGCTGTGTATGGAAAGGTAATATATATTTGATATTTAATGTGGACATAATATTTTAGCAGATTACTGCATGGACAAGTTGCTTGAATGGGCCTTTGTGCCACTGACCCGTCTGGTGAACTGACGAGTTGTCTCTTTTGTATCTTACGTTAAAGGATATCTGCACAGAGAGCGATACCTAGCCTGCCACTGCTGGCCTCCCAGTAAAAATGTTAATTGCTTGGCTGTCTCTGCCTACAGTACTTTCTGAGATACTGACTCAGAACAAGCGAACAGATGCAGAATATTAGCATTTATATTTGCAGTGGTGATTGGAGATCAGCAATGGCAGCCTCCTATGCTTCCTTTGTACAGGCATTCCTTTAAAGGGTCACTCCACTCAAAATCATTATCAGTAATTGGTGGATACTAATGGAAGATCTAACTTATTATGGCTCTCTGAGACTCCGAGGGATAATTTCCATGGATCTGCCCACCAAAATGGAAGTTCAATCGTTCTGCTGCATTGAATGTATTGTGAGCTAGATTCCTTTGTTTTGGCTACAGAAGGTGAAAAAGGTTGGGAAGAGATCTCTGTGCCCGAGTCCCTGAGATATTTAATAAGCCTGTAAGTGATCCAGCCCAACCATATCTGCACATAACACAAATATCAGGTAAAGGGCATCTGTCATGAAGCAATATGTGAGGCTCCTTAGATGAAAGCAGCGATTCCCTGATGCTCAGACTGCATAATAATTCTAAAGTAAGTTTTGGCCTCATGCCATAACATTTGTATGTAATTCCTGCACAGGAGGCACAAGTGCCACATACAGCTGCCCATAGAAAGCAATGGCTGTACATGTACTTGCGTATGGACAGTCTGCGTCCAGGGTCATAAATCTATATGCACGTGTGTGTTTGTGCAAGTACCCGTGCATACTCACGTACAGCCATTGCTTTTTATGGGCAGCTGTGGCTCCTGGATGGGGAAACGCATATAAATGATATATCTTACAACCCCAAATGGTGGTGTGCATACTGCTTAAAGCTAGCCATATATTATACAATTTTCTTCAGATTTACCTTCAACTATATAGTGCAAGGGACTGCCTGACTGCATACAAATTGAAAGTGTTTAGGTTTGACCTCCTATTATATGGTTTTGGTAAATCTAAAGGAAATGTGTACAAGAAAATTATATAATGTATGGCCAGCTTTACTGTCTGCAAAGGGTATATATATAGTGGGGCAAAAAAGTATTTATTCAGCCACCAATTGTGCAAGTTCTCCCACTTAAAAAGATGAGAGGCCTGTAATTTTCATCATAGGGACACTTCAACTATAAGAGACCGAATGAGAAAAAAAATCCAGAAAATCACATGGTCTGATTTTTAAAGAATTTATTTGCAAATTATGGTGGAAAATAAGTATTTGGTCAATAACAAAAGTTCATCTCATTTCTTTGTTATATACCCTTTGTTGGCAATGACAGAGGTCAAATGTTTTCTGTAAGTCTCCACAAGGTTTTTACACACTGTAGCTGGTAGTTTGGCCCATTCCTCCATGCAGATCTCCTCTAGAGCAGTGATGTTTTGGGGCTGTTGCTGGGCAACACGGATTTTCAACTCCCTCCAAAGATTTTTTATGGGGTTGAGATCTGGAGACTGGCTAGGCCACTCCAGGACTTTGAAATGCTTCTTACGAAGCCACTCCTTCGTTGCTCGGGTGGTGTGTTTGGGATCATTGTCATGCTGAAAGACCCAGCCACGTTTCCTCTTCAATGCCCTTGCTGATGGAAGGAGGTTTTTACTCAAAATCTCACGATACATGGCCCCATTCATTCTTTCCTTTACATGGATCAGTCGTCCTGGCCCCTTTGCAGAAAAACAGCCCCAAAGCATGATGTTTGTACCCCCATGCTTCACAGTAGGTATGGTGTTCTTTGGATGCAACTCAGCATTCTTTCTCCTCCAAACATGACAAGTTGAGTTTTTACCAAAAACTTCTATTTTGGTTTCATCTGACCATATGACATTCTCCCAATCCTCTTCTGGATCATCCAAATGCTCTCTTGCAAACTTCAGACAGACCCGGACATGTACTGGCTTAAGCAGGGGGACACGTCTGGCACTGTAGGATTTGAGTCCCTGGCAGCGTAGTGTTACTGATGGTAGCCTTTGTTACTTTGGTCCCAGCTCTCTGCAGCTCATTCACTAGGTCCCCCCGTGTGCTTCTGGGATTTTTGCTCACCGTTCTTGTGATCATTTTGACCCCACGGGGTGAGATCTTGCATGGAGCCCCAGATTGAGGGAGATTATCAGTGGTCTTGTATGTCTTCCATTTTCTAATAATTGCTCCCAGTTGATTTCTTCACACCAAGCTGCTTACCTATTGCAGATTCAGTCTTCCCAGCCTGGTGCAGGTCTACAATTTTGTTTCTGGTGTCCTTTGACAGCTCTTTGGTCTTTGCCATAGTGGAGTTTGGAGTCTGACTGTTTGAACTTGTTATCAGTATTAGGGTCCTTTCACACATACGGACCGTTTGTCCGTTTTTCATCCATCCGTTGAGGGATGAAAAACGGACATTAATGCAACTCTATGGAAAAACTGATGACAACTGATGATCAGCTATTTTCATCAGTTTTCATCTGCTTCCGTCAGCATCAGTTTTTTTGAACGGATGAAAGTCCTATTTTTCATCCGTCAAAAAAACGGATCGGACGAAAAACGGATGTAAACTGACGAACGGTCAGTTTTTCATCCGTTTTTGCATTGGTAGTGAATGTAAAAAAAAACTGATGAAAAACTGATGACCACTGATGAAAAACGGATGAAAAACGGATGAACTGATAAACTGATGAAAAACGGATGAAAAACGGATGAAAAACCGATGAACTGATAAACTGATGAACGGTCCGTGTGTGTGAAAGGACCCTAAAAGACACCTGTCCACAACCTCAAATAGGTGCCATTAATACAGGTAACGAGTGGAGGACAGAGGAGCCTCTTAAAGAAGTTACAGGTCTGTGAGAGCCAGAAATCTTGCTTTTTTTGTAGGTGACCAAATACTTGTTTTCCAACATAATTTGCAAATAATTTCTTTAAAAATCAGACAGATTTTCTGGATTTTAGTGGGAGAACTTGCACAATTGGTGGCTGACTAAATTAAATTTTGCCCCACCGTAAGCTGGGTGCCAGAGAAATGCATTTCTACCTGCTGCTTCTCACACAGGTATTTTGCTTTGTAGCTGATTGCCTTCAAAGGTGGGCTGACTCTTTACATCTAATATGTCATGTTGGGTATCAGTAGTAATGCACTTGTCCTTATAACTTCAACATATTCATTTTGTACTGAGGAGAAAGGGGAGGAGATATAATTCTATGTAATTTTTCTACTGTCTATATTTGGAATATACTGAATATATTTGCACAGTGTTAAAGTTTGATTTGTTGAATTGTTACACTTTAATGTACAGCAGTTGAATTTTTGTTTACGTCTTGCAAGCGATTTGTATTTAATATTGCAGAAGAGGACAAATAAGCTAAATAACAATGTATATATTCTTGGTATGTTTTAGTAAATAAACTCTAATAACAAAAATAAAACGTGTAATGTCTTCATTGGAAATTATGTTTTATTAAAGATTTATTTTCACTTTTTTTTTGATAATATTAGCCAAGGGTATTAGCCTTCCATACTAGAAATATGGGATGGTGGCTTCATGGTTCCCCAGGCTATGTAGATACAAGGTCACATACACTCCAACATTAGGAAGATGTGTGAGAGAGATCCCAAAAAGGCACCCTTTGTAAAAAGTATTGTTGCCCCGTGCTAATGGTTCTGGGTCTTCTACACCCCTGGTGCCTGGTAAATATCTGTAATTAAACAAGGGTTTATGTGCAATCTACCTGGAGGAGGGGGTTGGGGAGTAGGTTGTAGCCCTCTGCTTTATAGACTAGTAACCTGGTCTTTCAGACCATACACTTGTTCACTTTTGGCACAGTGAAAAAGAAAAAAGCTTGCTGCTAACTTGTTACATTTTAACATTCTATCATAGTGTGTGTGAAGTATATCAGAAACGTGAATACAGCCCTCACATTTTTGTAAATATTTTATATCTTTTCATGTGACAACACTGAAGAAATGACACTTTGCTACAATGTAAAGTAGTGAGTGTACAGCTTGTATAACAGTGTAAATTTGCTGTCCCCTCAAAATAACTCAACACAGCATTGAGCGTCTAAACCGCTGGCAACAAAAGTGAGTACACCCCTAAATGAAAATGTCCAAATTGGGCCCAAAATGTCAATATTTTGTGTGGCCACCATTATTTTCCAGCACTGCCTTAACCCTCTTGGGCATGGAATTCACCAGAGCTTCACAGGCTGCCACTGGAGATCTCTTCCCCTCCTCCATGACGACATAACAGAGGTGGTGAATGTTAGAGACCTTGCGCTCCTCCTCCTTCCATTTGAGGATGCCACACAGATAGGGATTAAGCCTGGCGACATGCTTGGCCAGTCAATCGCCTTTACCCTCAGCTTCTTTAGCAAGGCAGTGGTCGTCTTGGAGGTGTGTTTGAGGTCATTATCATGTTGGAATATTGCCCTGTGACCCAGTCTCTGAAGGGAGGGGATCATGCTCTGCTTCAGTATGTCACAGTACATGTTGGCATTCATGGTTCCCTCAATGAACTGTAGCTCACCAGTGCCGGCAGCGCTTGTGCAACCCCAGACCATGACACTCCCACCACCATGCTTGACTGTAGGCAAGGCACACTTGTCTTTGTACTCCTCACCTGGTTGCACCCACACACACGCTTGACACCATCTGAACCCAATAAGTTTATCTTGGTTCCAGAAATCCATGTCCTTAGTCTGCTTGTCTTCAGCAAACGGTTTGCAGGCTTTCTTGTGCATCATCTTTAGAAGAGGCTCCCTTCTGGGATGACAGCCATGCAGACCAATTTGATGCAGTGTGCGGCGCATGGTCTGAGCGTTGACAGGCTGACCCCCCACCCCTTCAACCTCTGCAGCAATGCTGGCAGCACTTGTACATCTATTTCTCAAAGACAACCTCTGGATATGACGGTGAGCACGTGCACTCAACTTCTTTGGTCGACCATGGTAAAGGCCTGTTCAGAGTGGAACCTGTCCTGTTAAACCGCTGTATGGTCTTGGCCACCGTGCTGCAGCTCAGTTTCAGGGTCTTGGCAATCTTCTTATAGCCTAGGCCAGTGATGGCGAACCTTGGCACCCCAGATGTTTTGGAACTACATTTCCCATGATGCTCATGCAGTGCAGTTGAACATCATAGGAAATGTAGTTCCAAAACATCTGGGGTGCCAAGGTTCGTCATCACTGGCCTAGGCCATCTTTATGTAGAGCAACAATTATTTTTTTCATATCCTCAGAGTTCTTTGCCATGAGGTGCCATGTTGAACTTCCAGTGACCAGTATGAGTGAGTGAGAGTGATAACACTAAATTTAAATACACCTGCTCCCCATTCACACCTGAGACCTTGTAACACAAATGAGTCACATGACAGCGGGGAGGGAAAATGGCTAATTGGGCCCAGTTTGGACATTTATCCAGCGGTTTAGACATTAACCACTTCAGCCCTGGAAGGATTTCCCACTTTAGGACCAGAGCACTTTTTTGCGATTCAGCACTGCGTTGCTTTAACCAACAATTGCGCGGTCGTGCGACGTTGTACCCAAACAAAATTGACGTCCTTTTTTTCCCACAAATAGAGCTTTCTTTTGGTGGTATTTTTAACGTTTTGCTATAATACATGTCCAAAAAAAATATTTAAAAAAAAGGGATTTTATTACAACTTACCGTAAAATCCTTTTCTCTGAGTTCACTGACAGACGCAGCTCTTCTTAAATGACACGTGGGTTTTATGTCGTCCTATCAGGAGTGACTAGGCAAAGCAGATGCAAAAGCATCAGGGATAGGCTGGCCCCTCCCATGGGGGCCGTCCTCACCTGAGCCTATAAAACCCCCTGCTGGCCAATGGCATTCAGTTTGTCACAAGCAGTGCAACAAAAAACCAGAGGGGTGGGAGCTGCGTCTGTCAGTGACCTCAGAGAAAAGGATTTTACGCTAAGTTATAATAAAATCCCTTTTTCTCTTACGTTCACTGACAGACGCAGCTCTTCTTAAATGACACATGGGGACGTCCCAAAGCAGTGCCAAAAAACTAGAGGGGTGGGCAAACAACAACAACTGTACCCAACAGAACCCTCTCAGGGAGTGCCAGACGCACGCACACCGCTGCTCGCAAAACTTTGCGGCCAAAAGCAGCATCCGCAGATGCCGACACATCAACTTTGTAAAACTTAGTAAACGTGTGGACTGAGGCCCAAGTGGCTGCTTTGCACACCTGAGACACGAAGCCTGGTGCCTGAACGCCCAGGAGGTACTGACCGACCTGGTGGAATGAGCCGTGACCGGAAAAGGGGGAACCTTGCCCCGAAGCTCATACGCATGGGTCACGGTCTGTCTAATCCAACGGGAAATTGTAGCCGATGAGGCTGCCGAACCCTTTTTGGAGCCCCCGGGTAACACAAACGAGTCAGACTTCCGAAAAGAAGCTGTAGCACTCAAATAAACCCGCAGGGCCCTCACCACATCCAAAGAGTGTAACTCAAATTCCTTAGGATGTTTTGGGTGAGGACATAATGAAGGAAGGACAATATCCTCATTCAAATGAAAAGAAGAGACCACCTTTGGAAGGAAAGAAGGCGGAAGTCGCAACACCGCCTTGTCATTATGAAGAATCAAGTACGGGGACTTGCAAGACAAGGCAGCCAATTCTGACACCCGTCGTGCGGATGTGACAGC
>BLSH010279183.1:117534-142226 GCA_018402905.1 Glandirana rugosa
ACAGGAACCTCCTCCTGCACTCTTAGTGCCGGAGATGTGATTCCCTTTAGCCAACCGAGTAGTTGGACGTTTTCAGGAGCGATCGGGGGAACACAGCGGACCTCATGGAGCCAGATTAAGATCTGTGCCACGTCCGCTTCCACAAGAACGGAGGGTTGTTCGACAACCCCGACGTTCGCCGCCAAGTCTGGGATGACAGCGCGGCCTCCAGGAGGGATTCCAAAACGTACTCCCACAACCCTGAGTACCAAAGCAGGAAGCTCCGCTATGGAATGCGGGTCACAGTGTGAGCCGAGGACGTCTTCCGCTAAGACAGTTCCACACTGTTTAGAGGGGAAAGAGACCTGTCCGACTAGGCAAACCTGGTGGTCTGGTCCCCTAGTGACTGAACCACCGAGGTCCGAGGTCGTGACTGAGACCCTTTCAGAAAAGAAGGGGAGTTGACCATCTAAGAAAAGACTTTCCCAGAGTCAGTGCTGGAGCCTGGAGCCACCAAGTCAGTGATCCCCTGGTCTGGTGGTCCAAACGGATCAGCCTGTCCAGAGAAAGGGGAGATTTGTCACACCTTGACAGAATCGCCTTCTGCAGGAGCCGAGTGTGACACTGGGCGTAAGGTATCGCCTCGAAGGACGAAACCATGAGTCCCAACACCCTCATGCAAAACCTTAGGGAGGACCTCCGGCGCGACAGTAGGGTCTGAACCGCCGCTTGCAGCCCCAACAGCTTGTTGGGAGGCAAGAACACCTTCGCCTGCACCGTGTCTAGAATTAGACCGAGGTACTCCAGGCGACACAAGGGGGCTAGCGAGGACTTTTGCAGGTTGATGAGCCAACCGATTTCCCTTAGTGTAGAGGCCGTGATTCTCACGTCCTCCTCCAAGGACACTGCCGACTCCGCCCTCAAGAGCAAGTCATTGAGGTACGCTACCACTGCGATACCTCTCTGTCTTAGCAGTGCTAGGACCGGTGCCAACACCTTGGTGAACACCCTGGGAGCTGAGGCCAGGCCGAAAGGTAGGGCCACAAACTGGTAATGCAGGTCTCCCACTGTGAAGCGCAGAAAACGCTGGTGTTTTTGACAGATGGGAATGTGCAGATAGGCGTCCCTGATGTCCAGGGATGCCAAGAATTCCCCTTGATGC
Source organism: Glandirana rugosa (assembly GCA_018402905.1). Classification (NCBI taxonomy): domain Eukaryota; kingdom Metazoa; phylum Chordata; class Amphibia; order Anura; family Ranidae; genus Glandirana; species Glandirana rugosa. The sequence continues at coordinate 118,676 of BLSH010279183.1, forward strand.
AGGGCGGCAACGACCGAGCGAACGGACTCCATCCTGAACTTGTGTGCTTTGACAAAGCAATTTAGAGCTTTGAGGTCCAGAATCGGCCTGACCCCGCCCTTTTTGGGCACCACAAAGAGGTTTGAGTAAAAACCGCAGAACCTCTCCTCCAGTGGAACTGGCACCACTACGCCCATGTCCGCAAGGGACTGGACCGCGCCTAACAGCTCCTCCAGACGCCCCTGCGGGAGTCTTAGGTTTGAGGGAAAGAACCTGTCTGGGGGCAGAGCTTTGAACTCTATCCGGTATCCGGTGGACACCATATCCAGGACCCACCGATCGGAGATGTGAGCTGTCCAGCAGTCCGCAAACTCCAATAACCGACCCCCCACCCGAGAGATGGGCGTGGGCAACCCGTCACGCTGAGGAGGGCTTATCCTCTGCTTTACCGGGTTTCCGATGCCAGGTTCTCTTACCAGACCCAGCCGGGGCCTTACTGGACTTGGAACCCGCCCCGGCTGTGCCGGGGGCACGAAAAAACTTTTTCTGCCCAGAAAAAGAGGGGCCCTGTCGTCGGCGAAAGTCCCGCCGTTTGGGTTCCGGAAGAAAGAGACTCTTCCCCCCCCCCCCCCGTGAAATCCTTAATGATTTCGTCCAGCTGTGGTCCAAACAAACGACCCCCCTGGAAGGGAAGGTCAGTGAGGCGTTTCTTAGAAGCCTGATCACCCGACCAAGACCTCAGCCACAACACCCGTCTGATGATTATAGCAAAGGCTCAAATTTTTGACAGCATGGGCATGATGTCCAGCAGGGAGTCACACACATAATGGAGGCCTTCCACCACGTGTTGCACCTTATGCAACTCATTCCTCGCACAATTGCAACGCCAATTTTTGCACACTGAGGAGAGGCACTCAAAAAGAGACTGCGCTGACATTGCTGAGGCCAGAGCTGGCTGCATAGCAAAACCTGCTACCTGAAAAATAGCCTTAGACACCATTTCCGTGCAACGATCCGCCGCGTCCTTAAAAGACACGCCATAAGAAGGTGCCTCCCTGACAGGAAAAAAGCTAAAATTAAAAAACTGCCCCGGATGCCGCCGCCCCCCCCACGCCCTAAGGGCGGAGGAGGGGTCACTCACCAGTCCGACGGGCGTTGCGGGTAGCCACCCGAAGCAGACTTTCCCCCCTTGTCCCGGGAAGGATTGCTGCTGGCCAAGGCCACTGGAAAGGCAAAAGCCAGACACTGGGCACAAGTGGCAACAGCCACAGGCCGCCCGCACGGAACGGGCCCTAAGCGACGCTGCCCTGTCATTTTTAGGGTAGATCGTCAGGAGGTGGCCAGGCAGGGCAAAGCTTTGGATTTGTGATATCCGCTCTATGCCAAGGCCGGCTACTTGATAGAAGTCTTCATCTTTCAGAGAGAAAATTTACATGCAGAAAAAAACGCAGGTCCCATAGGGGAACCCAGTCAACTCCTTTGCACTAGGCAAACAAAACTGAATACTATTGGCCAGCAGGTGGTTTTATAGGCTCAGGTGAGGACGGCCCCCATGGGAGGGGCCAGCCTATCCCTGATGCTTTTGCATCTGTTTTGCCTATTCACTCCTGATAGGACGACATAAAACCCACGTGTCATTTAAGAAGAGCTGCGTCTGTCAGTGAACATAAGAGAAAACAAATTTATTCATCAGTTTTGGCTGATATATATATTCTTTTACATATTTGTGGTAAAACAAACAAATCGCAATCGGCGTATATTGATTGGTTTGCGCAAAAAAAGCCGCATTTTACAAACCATGAGAGTTAATTTATGGCGTTTTTTTTATTTTATTAATAATGGCGATCTACGATTTTTATCGGGACTGCGATATTGTGGCGGAATTTTTTGTGACAAATGACATTTATACAGCGATCATCGCTAAAAATAGCAACTGTTTGCTGTGTAAATGTCATTGGCAGGGAAGGGGTTAACCTGCAGGGGGGTTAACTGTGTTCCTTGGGTGTGTTCTAACTGTATGGGGGTTGGGCTGCCAGGGGCATAACAGATCTAACTAATCCCTAGTACAGGGATCAGTAGATCTGTCATGTCCCCCCTCACAGAGCAGGGAACCGCCGCGTTTACAGTGGCGGTTCCCCATTCTGGCACTCTCACAGGCGATCGCGGGCGGACATCGAGTCCGCCTGACCCCGCTCACAGAGCGTATGCTAAACGGCTATTTGCGGGAACGTGCCACTTTGCCGTATGTATTGTATACGCGGTCAGCAAGTGGTTAATGGCTGTGTTGTGTTATTTTGAGAGGACAGCAGATTTACACTGTTATACAAGCTGTACACCAGTGGTTCTCAACTCCGGTCCTTGGAACCTACCAACAGGCCAGATTTTAAGTATTACCTTGGGGAGATGCAGACTAGAATACTGCAATCACTGAGCAGCAAATGATATCACCTGTGATGTATTTCAGTTATCCTGCAAACCTGGCCTATTAGTGGGTCCCGAGGACAGGAGCTGAGAACCACTGCTGTACACTCACTACTTTACATTGTAGCAAAGTGTCATTTCTTCAGTGTTGTCTCATGAAAAGATAGAATAAAATATTTACAAAAATGTGAGGAGTGTACTCACTTTTGTGAGATACTGTACAAACGTTTTAGGCAGGTTCAAAATGCTTTGAATTAGGGATGCTTTCAAAAATAGAAGTGCAAATAGTTTATTTTTATCAATTAATTAAAATGTAAAATAAATATGAGAATATTTGGTGTGATCCCCCCCCCCCCTTTTGCTGTCAAAACAGCATCAATTCATCTAGGTACATTTGCACACAGTTTTAAAGGAACTCGGCAGGTAGGTTGTTCTAAACATCTTGGAGAACGAAGCGCAGATCTTCTGTAGATGTCGGCAGCCTCAAATCCTTCTGTCTCTTCATGTAATCTCAGACAGACTCCATGATGTTGAGATCGGGGCTCTGTGGGAGCCAAACCATCACTTCCAGGACTCCTTGTTCTTCTTTACACTGAAGATAGTTCTTAATGACATTGGCTGTATGTTTGGGGTCGTTGTTCTGCTGCAGAATAAATTTGGGGCCAATCACACACCTCCCTGATGGTATGGCATGATCAGGCCCAGACTGGGACAAAAAAAAAGTCCCAGGCATTTTAGACTGAGCAGCCAATTTTTTTTTTAACCATTTCAGACCCATGCTATGGCTGGAAGACAGTTACAGCATGGCTCTGTTGTATCAGGAGGATGTCCTCCAAAAACCATGGGCCCTGGGGGGCCAATTCGGCATGCTCTGTGATTGCTGTGTCCTTCAGACACAGCTGATCATAGATCGTGGTAAAGGGCCAATCACAGCAGCCCTTTACCATGTCCATCACAGGTGATCACATGTAGTGTGACTGGGGACATGTACACAGATAATAAGGGCACTAGTCATCTGTGCGTTGATTACAGTGCAGTCCCATCAGTGCTGCCTACCAGTGTCCCCCATGCAATTTAGTTCTCCACCCCAACATCCTGGTGCTAGTGTAGGCCTGACATTTCTGCCATATAACCTAAAAGCACGAGGGGACATGATCTCCAACAAACCCCCGCAGCGGCGATGGTCACTGTTCCCTCTTCACCAGAGGGACCACTACAGCTCTCTGCTGCACTCACCTCTAGAGGTGCTGACTTCTCCAACACCTCCTCTATGCCAATGCAATGGAGAGAATTCCACCAGACTCTCGCTTCAATCCCCACTCACTCCCCAGCTTCGATCTCCCCTCTCCTTCAGCTATGATCCCCACTACTCCTCACAGCCAGGATGTCCATTGAACACCCGCTTCAATTCCCACTCACTCTCTTGCAGCTTCAATCTCCCCTTTCCTCCAGCTGCGATCCCCTCTCCTTGAGCCACGATCCCCACTTGCCTCCAGCACTCAGTCACAGCCAAGATGTCCACTGAACACCTACTGCGATCTCTGCTCTACTGCTTGCTCCAGTCCAATTTGGCCTTACTGTTTTACTACTCCAGCCCTGCCACTCCAACACCTCTGGCCATACCGCTCACAGCATACCATAACGGCACATCACCCTAGATTAAAGACAGCGGCCCTGGGACATGTGGCCTGACAGCAAATGCCCGGTGTGCCCTATGGCCAGTATGGGCATGATGGATGAGTATCTGCCTGTATTTCTAAGCATTGAGGGCACCCTTGATCCTGACCAAATCTCCAACTCCATTTGGAGAAATGTATCCCAAACTTACAAGGAATCTCCACCATGCTTCATTGTTACCTGCAGACACTCAGTATTGTACCACTCTGCAGCCTTTCACCAACAAACTGCCTCCTGCTACAGCCAAATATTTTAACTCATCAGTCCAAAGTGCCTGCTGTCATTTTTCTGCACCCCAGTTCCTTTGTTTTCCTGTATAGGAAGTGGAAGCAAGGCTAAACAACTCAACTATGCATGAAAACCTAGGAAGTGGGGTGCAGAAAATGGCAACAGGTGCTCTGGACTGATGAGACAGCATCTCAGTCCAGGAAATAGATGCTGAGCCTGGATGATGCCTGAACAAAGATGGCACCATCCTACTGGAGAAAAATGCATTGCCAGGGGGAGAACTGTAATCTCTGAGATCTGAGATATATATATATATATATATGGAAGAGGTACACTTACACATAGCATGCATGAATGAATATATCTGATGTTAGGACTATTTTAAAGCCTAACTTCATGCTTAACCACTTGAGCTCCAGAAGTTTTTACCTAACGACCAGGCCATTTTTTGCTATTTCGCACTGTGCTACTTTAACTGACAATTGCGCAGTCCTGCAACACTGTACCCAAACAAAATTTATATCATTTTTTTCACACAAATACAGCTTTCTTTTGGTGGCATTTGATCACCACTGGGTTTTTTTATTTTTTGCGCTATAAACAAAAAAAACAAAACGATACCTTTGAAAAAAATCTATGATAGGGGACATGGATGGACAGACACAGGACAATCATTTTTTAAACTTTACAAGGATTTTATATCTTCACATTATTCATACATATGAATATCGGTAAAAGAACAAAAGTAATATACTGTACAATTGTTTTATGTGATCAGCCACTCTTTCTGATGTTTTGGAAACTAAACTGTGCAACAGTATAGACCAGCCTTTCTCAACCAGGGTTCCATGGAATTCCAGGGTTCCTCCAAAGGTTGCTCGGGGTTCCCAGTTTCTGCTTCTCAGTTACGTTCCCACTGAAAAACAAAAATAAACAATATTTTATACTTTTTGCAGTAAAAAAATAAATAACATTTCTTATAGTGTCTACAAACTGTGGTATAGATACTGCAATTTTTATTTATATGCTTTTTATACTGCTAATGGCGGTGGCACTGTCACTGTACTAATGATACTGGCTGGGAAGGGGTTACCACCTAGGGTGATCAAAGGGATAACTGTTTGTCTAACAACGTGTAATTGTGTGCACACGTATTTTTTTTGGGTGTATTTTGTTTAATTTGTCTATGTATTTAACCACTTCAGCCCTGGAAGGATTTACCCCCTTCATGACCAGGCCATTTTTTTTTTTTGCGATACGGCACTGCGTCACTTTAAACTGACAATTGTGCGGTCATGCGGCGTTGTACCCAAACAAAATGTATCTCTTTTTTTCCCACAACTAGAGCTGCCTTTTGGTGGTATTTGATCACCTCTGCAGTTTTTATTTTTTGCGCTATGAACAAAAAAATAGCGACAATTTTGGGAAAAAAAACAAAACATTTATTACTTTTTGCTATAATAAATGTCCAAAAATTTTTTTTTAAAAAATGTCATCAGTTTAGGTCAATGTATTCTACATATTTTTGGTAAAAAAAAAATCACAATAAGCATATATTGATCGGTTTGCTCAAAAGTTATCGCGTCTACAAACTACGGGATAGATTTATGGACTTTCATTTTTTTTCAATTTTTTTTTTTTACTGGTAATGGTGGCGATCTGCGATTTTTAGCGGGACTGTGACATTGCGGCGGACAAATCTGACCCCAAGTTACACTTTTTGGGGACCAGTGACATTATTTCATTCATCAGTGCTATAAAAATGCAGTGATCAATGTATAAATGACACTGGCAGGGCGATCAAGGGGTTAACTGTTTTCCCTGGGTGTGTTTTAACTGTAGGGGGGGGGGGGGGTGGGCTGCCTAGGACATGACAGATCGCTGTTACCGATGACTGGAAACAGAAGATCTCTGACATGCCCCGTCAGAACGGGGATCTATCTTGTTTACATAGGCAGATCCCCGTTCTGCCTCCATGCACCGTGATCGCGGGCAGCCATCAAGTCCGCCGGATCTGCGCGGGCGCTCCCGCCCGCTATCTCTGCCTCAGTATATCTGAGTGAGCAGGTTGGCAAGTGGTTAAAGTGGAAGTAAAGTTGCTTTTTAAACAAATAGCTGACAGGTAGGGTATTTATGACAGGAGAGAGGACCCTATTGATCTCTTCTGCCATAAATGCATCCTTCTGCCTGTTAGCTGTCATGTTCATTGAGCCGCGCAGCTCAGTGAACATTTATTGCCTCGATCCATGCTGCGGTGATGTGACTCCCGTGCGCATGCACGGGAGTGGTGTCATGGGGACTGGCCTATCAAATGGCCGAAGGCATGGGACTCGGAAGGTAGAGTGGGCGAAGATGGAAGCGCTGGGGACCCGCCGGATCGGTCCCAACGATGCGCTGAAGGACACCTTATGATAGGTAAGTCTGCCATAATGTACTAATATGCTGTGCATACTAGCACATTATGGCATAACCCACCTGGGGACCAAAAAAATAATAATTTTATAGCAGACTTTACTTCCGCTTTAAAACCTTTTCTAATGAAACAAAATCTGAATAAAAAAAAGGGGGACAAAACAAACACGTGCACAGTTTGTTGCTCGAAGACAAATTTCCCCAAAGTGGATTTCCTGACACCCTTCGACCCTATCCAACTGGATATTTGATCTCAACAAGTATGTTTCTTATGAGAGAGACACTTATTTTCTTGGAAACTCATTGAAGCAGTTTAATGCAATTTGGTCACCTTGGCTAGACCATATGAGCTGTGTATTGAGTTAAGCTGGCCATACATTATACATTTTTCTTATTCAATTTACATTTACATTCAACTATATAGTGCAAGGGCCTGCCTGATTGCATAGAAATTGAAAGTGTTTAGATTTGACATCATATTATATGGTTCTAGTAAATCTAAAGGAAAAAAATCTAAAGAGAGTTGTATAGTGTGTGTCCAGCTTTTTAGGCTCTTGTCAGTTTGGCTGTATAGTTATTATTTTTTTTTTTTTTTAAAGCGGAGCCTATATGCACAGCAGACTGGTATTACTATGCAATGAGAAACAAAGAGATTGTTCCCTCTGTACAGAGCCCTGTGTTGTTAGTAAACACAGGGTTCTGGAATGTGATTGGACATGGGTGATCAGCAGGTCCCGGGCATAAATCATTGGCTGGGACTTGCTGACAAACTCCTACTATGTACAATCACAGTGGATTTCGGGGAGGGGGGTATGGGTACGTCGCTTTGCCTGCACAGGCTGCCCGTCTGCAGTACATTGCGGGCAGTCAGTCCGCAAGTGGTTAATGTTCCTTCAGGTAGATTGTTTGGGTGAAGCTGGTCCAAACTATTTACTGCACTAACAGATTTGCTTTAATAACTGTACAGTATTAATTGCCTCATCTACATACAGTATACAGTGTTGTGTTGCAGCAGCGGGATAGGGACTTCCCGTCTCACTCCCGGTACAAAATAGACAGTCAGGCTGAGCGCTGGTGCAGCCATTCATGGAAAGCTTTGTATTCTATGAATGTATACAAAGGTTCCTCTGACTGGCTGAGGCAGAGAGGATGATATCACCATTTCTGACTGAGCCAATCAGAGGAAGTCTTGTATTCATTCATAGAACACAAAGCTTTCTGTGAATGGCTGCGCATCGCTCAGTCTGACAATATTTTGCGTTCAAAGAGTGGGAAAGGAAGTTCTTGTCCCACTCCCGGAACGCATTGCTGTAGCTGAGGCTACATTCCATTAGCATGCACTCAGCAAGCGCACTTGTTAGTGTAGTAAACAGTTCATTTGTGCCAACTTGGCTCAAAAAAACTATTTAATGGGACCTTAAATGTGGAGTTAGGCTAATTCCTTTAAGGTTTCATTTACATGGGCGCATAGATCCTTATTACTGTGCTGAGGTTTGCGTTTATACTCCCAGGGAATGACAGGCTTTTGTTTTGCAGTACTTTACTTGATACAGATCTATACATCAGCCATAGAAGAATGTAGAAGAAAAAGGCTTCCACAGTTGTTGCAAAGACAGAGGGTTGCAAACAGGACCATTTGGGAGCTTTTCGTTAAAGCAGTAGTAAATAAAAATAAAAAAATGGGTCCCCTGCAGGAATTTGACATAATGTGCTAGTATGTGTGCATACTAGCACATTATGACACACTTGCCTGCAAACGGAGCCCTCCAGCGCAGCGCTGTCATGGCTTCCCTGGCGCTTCCACCTTCACCTGGTCTTCCTTCTGGGTTTGCAGACTCCGGATGGTCGGGCCACGATGATGTCCGCACTCTGCATTGCACGGCATATACTGTATGCCCTGAATGCAGAGCATCACAGCACATGCGTGAGGAAGGTCATCGGCTATTGCCGATGTGAATATCTCCTAAACGGTGCACGTTTAGGAGATATTCATTGTACCTACAGGTAAGCTTGATTGTAAGCTTACCTGTATGTACAAGTTTAAATATGGACATTATTACCACTTACGCATAACTAAAGACAGAACTTATTTTTCATTTTGAGTAAGGGAGGGTTATATTTTTTTTTGCAAACTGTGTCCCACTGGGGAGATTTCCCTTCCCCTAGCTACAACAGGAAGAGAGAGAGAAAATCCCTCCAAAGTGAGGGAATCCCAGGCTGGCGCCAGAACAAGTGTTCCCATTGGAAGATTTCTCCCTCTATTCCTGTTTTGCTGACAGCCCAAGATTTTTGATTTTCTTTTACTTTCACTCTTGGTGACAACGGTCACCAGCGGGTGAATCTCCCTAATGGGGGCACAGACAGCAATAAAAACATGACAGGCATTCTAACCCCTCTCCACATTATACAAAACTATTAACAGAAAAAAAATTGCCTTTAGTTACAATTTAACTTTCAGTTTCTATTTGCAGACCGCAGGCTAGAGACTCCACTTGCCCTGAACTATTAGAAACTTGTTTTGAGGGAAGCAAGGATCTCAGAAAAAGTTTTGGAAAACTTCATAAAAAGTTATCCGCTTCCTTTTCTGCGAAGGAGGGTGGAGAGTCCAGGTAGGGATCCAAGAGACCGCATGTCTGGATGATGGGAGAACAGATCCTGCTTCCAGAATTCTACACCAAGGGGTTAACCCCTTCCGTGCCAGGGCTCCCATCACCCTGTGCTCATTCATTGCCCAGGAATGAAGTGGTTTCCCATGCAGGGGGTCACAGTGGGAAGAGTCAAGGCTGTATGTATGTGTATGCGTGAGTGGTGAACAGCTGAGAGCTGCTTTTGGATTGTCTGGAATGCGGTAGATGACCTGACAGCAGGACTTTTATGGAAACTCGCAGGCTGGGAGTAAGTGCAGCCAAATGGCATCCAGTCTGATGAGAGCAGCAGACAAGGAGAAGGACAGCTCTGCAGCAGCACACAAGGAGCAGCTCAGTGTGGACTAGTGGAGGGGGATCTGCTCAGCTCAGGGTGACAAAGGACAAGCCAGGGTGCAGCTTAATAATATCCCAAGTCTGGCACAGCAAGCAGACAACTCAGCCAGGAATTACTGGAACTGTCTCATCCTCAGCACAGAACTGACCATAAAGCTCTCCTCTGGTGCAAGGTAAGATCCTATTAACCACCTGTATGAGTAACCTCTTTCTAGCTCCTGGGGAACCACAAGTCCTAGCATGGATTTAGAATCAAGCTTTGGGTCACCAGTTACCAGGAAACTTTCAGTTCCCAGACCACCCAGACAGCTAATAGTTGAAACTGCTGTGGAACCACAAGTCACAGCATAACCACCACTCATTTTGTACCTGTCTGTCCTTTGTAAATCAAGTTATTTTTGTATCAGATGTATAAATGCAATTTAATATTTTTAAGCTGGACGCATTCTGGGTTTTGATAAATCCTGCATTTTCAGACATTGAAGTTGGCAAGTTATACATTGTTGTCTATGAGAAATGCTTGCAGTAGGGTTGAATTAAAGGAAAGCTGTATCTTTGCCTGGACACCATATTTTTTAGGCACTTACACAAAACAACCATATGGATTAGAAGACTGAAGCCAAAAATTATGATCTAATTTTAGTTCTAATTTGGTGACTGATTGGGTGAAGGCACTGACAGCCAGGAAACAAGTATTTTCAGAGCAAGGGGTCAGCAATGACCTTCTCCCGGCTTCCTCACTATAGGTTTGCCTTACTTCAATTATTTTACCTAGTTTATTGTGAAATATTCTGGCACCGACACATAGGCAAGTAACACATGGGTATATCGATAACGTGTAAATCAAAATGGTTTGCAGTAAACAGTGATGGATCATTTTAGTGAAAATAATTGAATCACCAAAACAAGAGTGTTTTCTATGATGTCAGTGCTCATGGTGAGATCGTTTTCAGTTTTTACTAATGGATTAGAGAGTGGAAGGACAGAATACATCTAACTGGGAGTTACTACAAGGTGGAGAGCAACAAAAGATGGATCTGTGATAGAAGACATGGATGGACAAACACAGGACAATCAATTGTTAAACTTTACATAGATTTCATATCTTCACATTATTCATACGATTACAGGTAAAAGAAAAAAGTAATATACTGTACAATTGTTTTATGTAACTCGTGCAGTATCACTGTGATCAGACACTCTTTCTGATCTCTTGAATTTTGGAAACAACCGTGTAATGGCCTTTCTCAACCAGGGTTCCATGGAATCCCAAGTTTCCTCCAGAGATTGCTGGGGGTTCCTTGAAAAATGAGCAGTTTCTGCTTCTCGGATAAGTAATGATTCTTCCCAATGAGCACAAGTGTAAATGTTTCCCTCAGTGACCATCACATTTATATACTAATGTAACTATAGTAATTATTAGCAGGAGTTCCCTGAGACCAGAAAGCTATTTCAAGGGTTCTTCCATGCTAAAAAGGTTGAGAAAGGCTGCTATATACTGTAACTGCCTCATACTCTAAACTAGCCATTCTCAACCAGGGTTCTGTGGACCTTTAGGGTTCCACCAGTGGTTGCTAGGGATTCCTGGAGCTGTGACTGATTGACCTTCAACCTGATGGTGCCTGCATAGTTCTGAATCTAACGCCACTTGGCAGAGGCAGCAGAATGGCACCAATTATCTTTTTTTGGCTTTCTTTAAGGGGGCATTCTTCCCACAGACCATCAATGAACGGGGCATTTTCTCAATGACCCCCGATAAGTTTATATTAGGAGGGGTTCCCTCAGACCTGAAAATAAGTTTTAGGGTTCACCTGTTTTAAAAAGGTTGAGAGGCAGCTCTAAAAATCACTTGTATTGATAAAGATTTTTGAAAGCAATATTCTGCAGGGAATGATTTTATCATAAAGTTGGGAAACCATTTTGAAGGATATCACGTCTTATCCATCCTTCATTTTGGTAGCAAGGTTACAATTGTCAGTTGTGTTTGTTGAATCCTACAAAATACTAGTTATTCTTTGGACAACTACAGCAAGATGGAGTTTACGTTTTATTAAAACAAAAAAAGAAATCATGTATTGGATCTCAAATACTCCTCCTACTCCTAAACCATATGTGCTCTCTCCCTGCTTTAGGCCCTTGAGTAGCACGCAAAATGTAAATGAGCGTCAATAAGAAATTCTGTTGTTAAAGCGGTTGTAAACCATTTTTTTTCCCCCTGGACCTGAAAGCTAAAGGCATAATGTGCTAGTATGCATCACATGCTAGCACATTATGTCAAACTTACCTGAACTACTTACCTATACTATATTTATATACGCTCACTTTATTGCTAAAATTACTGTGACATTCAAAACATAGCTGGGTGTACCAAGTTGTCCGCTACCGCCTTCTGACTGCAGGTGTTCTGTCATATGAGCAAACCTGGTAGCGGTGGACGCACGAGCAGGAGACGGAACGTCCATTACCTAATCTGATGGGTCACCGATTCTGACAGAACACCGGCTATGTGATTGCTGCGATGATGTCACTCCTGCGCATGTGCGGGGAAGCCGTCATTCACCGCACAGATATCTGAAAGAATGGCACGGGTGGCCGTTCCTTCAGAGAGCATGCGCCGATGACCTCATTGGCTGCATGTAATGTAAATATTTTTATTGTTATTAGCCAGCACTACCCCCCCCCCAAAAAAGAATAACTTACATATGGACGTCTTTAATTAATTACTCTTTTTGGCATTCTACTCTCTCTACATTACAATTTAAGATTCTTTTTTACTTCATTGGGAGGTTAGGCTGTTTTTGTCCATGTATTATCACAACCCTTTGACAAAAAACAGGGATTAAAGGAAAGCCTTAAAAGTTTTCCTTCTTCGATTAGGCTATATTTTATATTCCTGTATGAATCTGAGTGCTTACAATACTAGAATATTTTAGCCTGAGGATCTTCTTGTAGTTGACCACATGATTCTGGACAGTAAAGCAGATCACAAGGACAGGCTGCAGACTCAGATGGTGCGTGAGTCTTCAGGACAGGTGACAGCTGTCACTGTCATACTAACCCTCCTGGCTGACAGCAGTGAAGACAAATTAACCATTTAGCCCTAGCTGTTTCCAACAATGCAAGTGTGAACAGGGAACCAACTGAATGTTCACGGAGTCCCAGTCTGTTTCTGAGTTAACTTTCTTCCCTGACCAGGCAAGAGCCATACTGTGCCCTCCCAAATGAAAGGGGGTGAACTCACTTGTTGCAAACTGATCAAAATTCTGATTATTTCTCAGTTGTAGTGATGCTTGTGTAGTGTTGGATTACCATAGGAGTACTCATGGCAGCCTAGGTGTGTACCTGTAAAGGGTACCCTGACATTTCACAGCTGAAACAGTTGAGTTTCCCATTAAAACAGAATGCCAGCCAAAACTAGTTTTGAGGAGAGAGGCTGTTATTGCTGCGTCCCCATCTGGGGGATACTTTCATATTGTGATCTGATGCCAGTTATCACCAGAACAGAAATTAGAGGTTTTATACAATTAAAAAAGCAAATCTTCCAATGGACCCCTGTGTTGAGTGTCAGCTGGATTTCCTTTTCTTTCGGGCATTTTCCTCTTGTGTCTCTAGGACAGGTAGTGAAGGGAATATCTGCAATGAGGACACAGACAGCAAGATAGGAAAAAAAGACAAAGGTCCCCACCCTCACCACTGTATCAGACAATAAAAAAACCTTTGGGCTCATAGTTTTTAAGTTTTAGACACTCTGCAGTAGCATAGAGAGCAAGAAACCTTGAAGATCTGACAAGTGACTGTATAGTTTACCAGCATTCTAGCTGTCTTTTAAAAAGCACCAAAGTGTGTTGGAATTTTAAAGCAGTAGTAAACCGCGGCCTTTCGAGAACAAAAAAATACTCCCTGCAACACAATGGCATAAATGTGCTAGTATGCATTGCTTACCTTAGAACGAAGCCTTCCAGAGGCGAGCTATCACTGCTGACAGGGCTTTCATTGTCCCTCGGTCTTGCTTCTGGGTTTACTGGCTCCAGACCTTGGCTGAGCCATGATGACATCACTCCCGCGCATGTGCACAGGAGTCACGATTTACGACACAGAGCTCTGAAGGGCTGTCCCTTCAGAATGCATGTGCCGGTGACGTCACCAGCTGCATCCAGTGTGAATATCTCCTAAGCCAGGGGTAGGCAACCTGTGGCCCTCCAGCTGTTGCAAAACTACAAGTCCCATCATGCCTCTGGGAGTAATTGTGCCCGTCAGCCTTGCAATGCCTCATGGGAAATGTAGTTCTACAACAGCTGGAGGGTCGCAGGTTGCCTACCCCTGTCCTAAGCACTGCAAATTTAGGAGACATTCACTGTACCTACAGGTACACCTTATTATAGGCTTACCTGTAGGTACGAGTTTAGAAGCGGAGTTTACTACCACTTTAGGCACACGCTATAGGACATTTTGGAAAGTATCAGTTTGGTAGGCTTTGAAGGGGCGGATACCTACCAAAGTGCAATGATGTAACATCTGCCCTTCTGAAATGTGCCACTGGGACCTGCAATGATCAGAGGTGTCCAGCCACTGTCATTGGTGCATGTGCATTAAAAGGTTCATTCCCTTTCCTTCATAGAGAATGTAAACATAAATGATCTGGCAGGCTGGAAAAATGGTTTACATTTAACCACTTCAGCCCTGGAAGGTATATCCCCCTTCATGGCGCTGTGTTACTTTAACTGACAATGGCGTGGTTGTGCAATGTTGTACCCAAATAAAATGTGTGTCCTTTTTTACCCACAAATAGAGCTTTCTTTTTTATTTAGTCACCTCTGTGGTTTTTATTTTTTGCGCTATAAACAAAAAAGACAAACAATTTGGGAAAAAAAAAAAAAACAACAATATTTTGTACTTTCTGTTTTAAAGCATACCCAATAAAAATAATGTAAAAACTCAAATTTCTTCATCAATTTAGGCTAAATTGAATTTTTATTTATTTTTTACTAGTAATGGAGATGATCAGCGACTTATAGCAGGACTGCGACCTTGCGGCGGTCAAATCGGACACTAAGTGACATATTTTTGGGGACCAATGACATTAATATAATAATATATATATATAATAATACAGTAATCACTGCTAAAAAATATACACTGTCACTGGCTGGGAAGGAGTTAACATCAGGGACAATCAAAGGGTTAAATGTGTCCCTAGGGAGTGCTTTCTAACTGTGGGGGGTGCTTTAACTGCTTAGCAGAAACACAAGATCCCTGTCTTCCCGTCACAGAACATAGAACTGCCTTGTTTACATAGGCAGACCGCCGTTCTGCCTCTCTCGGGAACGATCGCCAGACCCGCTGTGTCCAATCACAGCGGGAGCTGGTCACTAGCTACGCGCAGACCCGGAAGAGTGAAATTACGTACAGGTAAGTGATGTTGCGCAGGAGAGCCGCCCCCCTGCAGTACATATACGTGGGGCGGTTGGCAAGTGGTTAATTACTGTATGGTTGTGGTATGTGTGGTGCTTTCTAAACCACTTTTATATTTTATATCACTGAAATTCATTGAAAGTTTTCATTAATTTGTATAGAAGTTTCCAGCAAATCATTAAATGTTAAAAAATTAAGATTCAGATTGAATCTTAAAGCAGTATTAAACATAGAAACAAAAATGTATATATTGCAGCTTGCCCATCCTTAAATATGGTGGCTGCATTAGTTTTCTTTTTTTAGTTTTTTTTTTTTTTTTTTTTTGCCCGGTGATTCAACCAGAAGCACACTTCCTGTCTTAGGTTGTCTCCACTCTGGATGGAGGAGCAACGGAGATACCTTTGAACTGCAGCATTGTCAGTCTGCAGAGAGGGCAGTGCTAAGCTGGCTGAATTTCGATCCATGTATGGGGATTGTGGTCTTCCGATCAACGTCTGTACAAGTGCCCTGTCAGGTTTTCCCCGCTCGATCAACGGCGCAGGCTATAGCAGGCAGCGCTGATCATTGGGAATCATCCCCACTGTCAGAATAGAATAGCTCGGCAAGAAGATTTCCCCATCCACATCGAATGTGTGGATGGGACAAAAGAGTCTGCTATCTTTTCCTTTCAACCTGCTGGTTAAACGGAAAAAACAGACTCATGTATGGGCTTCATAAGACTAGCAGATTTAGATGGACTTGACTAAAGCTGAACTCCAGCTAACACTTTTTAAGCAGCTAAAGCAAAATGTAAAGGTTTTACATAAATAAATAAAAGCTGACCATTGTAAGTACCCCTGTCAATGTTAAATGTTTTGTCTCATTCCTCTAACCTCCACTTCTGTTAAAGGAAGTTGAATAACAGATTTACTGGCTGGATCAACAGGTGGAAATAAAGGGAAAAAACCCAACAAAGAAAATTAATGCAGCTACCACATCTAAGAATTGGTAAGCTGCAATATATTACTGTAGCCTGTCATATTTCAGTAGCCTTTCGTCTATAGTAAGTTTGCTAATTCAGTATCTCAATGTTTCCTTTTCTGCACTTGGCATTCTATTTTCCTGGCAAATCTTTCACAATGGTGGGTATTTAGGGTGTGTACATGATATTTCCTTCCACTTTATATATTCTGATGGATATTTTATGTGTGGTTTTAATTGTTTTTTATGAATAAGGTATGGTCTGGGACATTGGGGGCAGTTGCCCTTATTTTTTGTATTGTGTATTGTTTAGAGCAGGGATATGCAATTAGCGGACCTCCAAATCCCATGAGGCATAGCAAGACTCTGATAGCCACAAGCATGACACCCAGAGGCATGATGGGACTTGTAGTTTTGCAACAGCTGGAGGTCCGCTAATTGCATATCCCTGTTTTAGAGCAAGATTTAATCTTAAGCACTGGGCTGACTTGGGTCTTGGAAAAAACAAAAAAAAACAAAAAACAAATTGGACTGGAAAATGCTTAATAAAACCCTTTAGGTTATACTTATTTCTGGAGTCCTGCCGCTGGACCAGTAATGCAAAGGCTAAAATGTTGACTATTGCTGCTTCCTCACTGTAGGGTAGACTTAAGGTGACAATACGCTATGTCGACAGGACGGGGCCAACAAGGCCACCCACGGTGTGAACTTCAGCCAATTCATCAATGAAAATTGTATGGCCATTTTTAGTTCATTCACTTCACTCTGACATTCATCTTACTTTAGTAGGACAGTCAATGTTTGCAGTGGTTTAGGACAACAAAACAACATTTAGCCCCAGTTTGCACTGTTTCCAAAAGCACTTCAACGCTTAACATTCAGATTTCTATGTTGTTCTATTGCATCCTACAACACAATGGTGCCCATCCACAAACTGCCTCTGCGTGTAGTGAGCTTCTACTTTGAAAAGATGGCTTCACCCTGGTCTCCTACCCATGGGTAGGAGTCTAAGCTAAAGCCATTTTTTACTAGGAGGAGCTCACTACATGCCAAGGCAGGGTGCGGATGGGCACCGTTTTTTAGTCCTCGGTGTACCTGACAAGCCAGTGTTCAAACCAACCAGCACCTGCAAGCATTGTGGTGAGTTGGCAGATTTGAGGAGTATTTAATTGGATCCTATTGCATCTGTTCACGTTTTAGCAATGTGCTGTCATTCAACGTTCAGAAAAAGTACAGGAGCTTCTTTGGGGCACGGTTTAGGCCCCAATAAACTTCAATGTGAGCGCTGAAAAAATGCAAATAACCTGTTTTTTGAGCGATCTTGCACCTAATAGTAATTTCCTCCTAGTAAGCTACCTTTCCATTGGGTAAAATAAAAACACTCAATCCTGGAAATGCAAAACAAATGCAATATAAATGCATGCTGTGTAAACTGTTGGGCTATATAAATCCTGTATAATAACAATAATAACAATGTATAATTATGCACAAAAAATGACACTCCAGTGTGAATGTAGCCTAACACAGGATAGTTATTCTCTCACACTCGCCAAAAAGAAATATTTTACCAATGGGTTGAGCATTCCTTTAAGTTTATTTTCAGAAACTTTATACAGTTTTAGGCACCTCCACTTATTTATTGCACTGGTGTAAATCTTGCTATGGTAACCAAAACAATGGTATGGCCTTACTGCCACATAACCACTTATTAAGCACAGTGAAGTGCAATACAAATTTGCCTAGCGTTCAACTCGCTTGGGGACACTAAAGAAAAAAAAAAAAAAAGAAGAGGCCGGGAGCCATTTGACCTGTCAAAGTCATGTGACTGGGCCTTCCTCCAATCTCTCTGCTGTATTAAGAAAGAACAACCCGGGACACCGAAGGCTTCACTACATGACCTAAATTTTTCAAATGGGTCATGAAATGCAGGCCACAGTATGGCGTGACATCGCAGTTTCCAGCTGAATGTGGCTATGGATATCCACTCTCCGTTTTAAATGGGCCTCCGAGACACAAAATCTGTGCTGATAAAACCTAACCCCAAATGAAAATTCTGCAAACTTTGCGTAATGTGGAAAAGGTATGGAACTCCTGTTAACTTTTCAATGTTGTCTGGGTTCCCTTTCTTTTGGGCTTTACCTCACACCTTGTCCAAAGAAAAAATAGGGGATATTTCAATGAATAACAAGCGGGATGCATGCTAACAAAAAAAAAGTTTGGGTTGGAGTTGGGCTTTAACATCGCATTCAAGACCGATGTTAACAGTGGTCCTGTTTAGTAGTTCTAATTCTGATAATAGCATTTGTCTTGCTGAATAGGATTCCCCAGTTTTCAAATCTCTGTGGTTTGCGGTACCCTCATCTTCTGAGTGCTGCGAGTGTCAAGCTGCAAACATACATTATTATAATACAGGATTTATATAGCGCCAACAGTTTGGCAGTGCTTTCCAAAATTAAGGCAGACAGTACAGTTACATCACAATTTGGTACAAGAGGAATCAGAGGTCCTGTTCCTTAGAGCTTACAATCTAAATGCATGGCAAATGTTCTTAGATTCCAAGCAGGAGAAAGCTGCCAATAAGACAAACTGAGGCGACCTCCTCAGACAACACTGGGTGGGGCAGCACCGAGGCCAGATTGCCCATACCTGACATTTCATCCTCAATGCAGCTCAGTAGCACTGCTCTGTATGCACAGGGCAACATTACAGGGCTGGTTGCCTGGATGTTGGGACCACCTGTTGCATAACAACCAATGATGCTGTGTGGCCTAACCTTCTGCATCCTGTAAACCGATGACATTGTGTGGCCCAGCCTCCTAGCAAACAATGATATCATCCTGGCTCAGATGCCTGCATCCTAGCAATTGATGATACTGCATGGCCCAGCTATCTGTTACCTAGCAAATGATGACAGTGTGCAGTGCAGCCACCTGGCGTCCTAGCATCCAATGACCCACAGTTGCACAGCATCATT
The DNA here is from genome assembly GCA_018402905.1 of Glandirana rugosa. Lineage (NCBI taxonomy): Eukaryota > Metazoa > Chordata > Amphibia > Anura > Ranidae > Glandirana > Glandirana rugosa. The sequence goes on from BLSH010279183.1 coordinate 137,720, forward strand.
GGTTGCTGGGATGCTGGAACTGGCCCATAGTATTATTGGTTACTGCACCAGTGTCCTAGGAACCAAAGGGGGATGCGTGGCAAAAATGGCCACATGGAGTGGCAAAAATGAGGCTGCGTTTAGAGTGTTCAAGGGACACAGTGTAGCAGGGTTACCCCAGAAACATTCAAAAGCTGGTAGTATCTCCAGCGGGGGTCCCTATTACCATAGAAACCCATCCACAATCCATCAAATAAGAAACAGAAACAAAAAAGCAAAAAGGTCATCTCAGGCTGCAATTAATCTAAGTATGCTCCTGGTTCCAAGCAATGTCTTCTGTAGTTCTCAGAATAGAAAAAAAAAGTAATGTGACAAAAAGCTACATATTCACACAGAAGCACTGTGAAAAGCTTGCTGAATCTGGAAGCTGTGGATTGTGTAAAACTCTGATTCGTTTTATATATAATGAGGAAAGGGAAATGGGACTTTTAATGAAGAACGCGGTGGCTCAAAGTAAAAAACTGAGATAAATGTTTAATGAATCATATATCTATGTCCGATCTCCAAGTAGTTTTGACCAAATACATAATTTCTCAAATAAAAAAGGGTATCAAAAACACATATACAGTGGGGCAAAAAAGTATTTAGTCAGCCACCAATTGTGCAAGTTCTCCCACTTTAAAAAGATGAGAGAGGCCTGTAATTGTCATCATAGGGACACTTCAACTATGAGAGACAGAATGAGAAAAAAAATCCAGAAAATCACATTGTCTGATTTTTAAAGAATTTATTTGCAAATTATGGTGGAAAATAAGTATTTGGTCAATAGCAAAAGTTCATCTCAATACTTTGTTATATACCCTTTGTTGGCAATGACAGAGGTCAAACGTTTTCTGTAAGTCTCCACGAGGTTTTTACACACTGTTGCTGGTAGTTTGGCCCATTCCTTCATGCAGATCTCCTCTAGAGCAGTGATGTTTTGGGGCTGTCACTGGGCAACACGGATTTTCAACTCCCTCCAAATATTTTCTATGGGGTTGAGTTCTGGAGACTGGCTAGGCCACTCCAGGACCTTGAAATGCTTCTTACGAAGCCACTCCTTCGTTGCCCGGGCGGTGTGTTTGGGATCATTGTCATGCTGAAAGACCCAGCCACGTTTCATCTTCAATGCCCTTGCTGATGGAAGGAGTTTTTACACAATATCTCACGATACATGGCCCCATTCATTCTTTCCTTTACACGGATCAGTCATCCTGATCCTTTTGCATAAAAACAGCCCCAAAGCATGATGTTTCCACCCCCATGCTTCACAGTAGGTATGGTGTTCTTTGGATGCAACTCAGCATTTTTTCTCCTCCAAACACAAGTTGAGTTTTTACCAAAAAGTTCTATTTTGGTTTCATCTGACCATATGACATTCTCCCAATCCTCTTCTGGATCATCCAAATGCTCTCTAGCAAACTTCAGACGGGCCCAGACATGTACTGGCTTAAGCAGGGGGACACGTCTGGCACTGCAGGATTTCAGTCCCTGGCGGCGTAGTGTGTTACTGATGGTAGCCTTTGTTACTTTGGTCCCAGCTCTCTGCAGGTCATTCACTAGGTCCCCCTGTGTGGTTCTGGGATTTTTGCTCACCGTTCTTGTGATCATTTTGACCCCACGTGGTGAGATCTTGCGTGGAGCCCCAGATCGAGGGAGATTATCAGTGGTCTTGTATGTCTTCCATTTTCTAATAATTGCTCCCACAGTTGATTTCTTCACACCAAGCTGCTTACCTATTGCAGATTCAGTCTTCCCAGCCTGGTGCAGGTCTACAATTTTGTTTCTGGTGTCCTATGACAGCATATCTGGAGTCTGACTGTTTGAGGTTGTGGACAGGTTGTGTCTTTTATACTAACGAGTTCAAACAGGTGCCATTAATACAGGTAACGAGTGGAGGACAGAGGAGCCTCTTAAAGAAGAAGTTACAGGTCTGTGAGAGTGCGAAATCTTGCTTTTTTGTAAATGACTAAATACTTATTTTTCACCATAATATGCAAATAAATTCTTTAAAAATCAGACAATGTGATTTTCTAGATTTTTTTTTTTCTCATTCTGTCTCTCATAGTTGAAGTGAACCTATGATGAAAATTACAGGCCTCTCTCATCTTTTTAAGTGGGAGAACTTGCACAATTGGTGGCTGACTAAATACTTTTTTGCCCCACTGTATATACACTAGGGTTGCCACATCATCCCTTTAATCCAGGACCATATGAATTACACAGGTTCTGTGGCTGATTAAGGTGGTAATTAAACCCACTTGGTGCCTTATCTGCATTAAATTAGCCTCAGAACCTGTGTAATTCATATGGTCCTGGATTAAAGGGATGATATGGCAACCCTAATATACACATGCATATGGAGAAAAGAGACATAAAATATACAATACATATGATGCAGTAATTTTAACACCTGATTGATATACAGCCAACCATAAATTAGGACAAAATGTAATTGTTGATAGGATACACGACATTGTTAGCTCTATGCATTTCGTGATTTTGGATCACTCTTCAGGAGCAAGCGTGTAATATGAATCTGCAATAAATTGCAAAAATAACTAAATGGTCCAACATGATCGAAAAAAATATATTGATTCATTTTAATTCACTGGACTTTCTGACTCTAGCTCAATTGCAGTGTTTTCCAGGTTGTCTGTTAAGTTCAACGGTTGGTTTTGTTTGTTTCCAGTAGGTGCTCTACAGGCAACCTGTGCAATGGGAAATGGGTAGGCTGTTTTTGCTGATTACCTTCTGAATACGCTATTTGGTTTGTATGGCTTCAGAGTTTAGGACCGCAGAAAAAAAGGGGTCCCTTGCCGGGGCTCTGTGGCTTACGCATGTATTTGCAAATGTGTGCAACTAAACCCCTGTTTTTAACGTATACTGTTGGACAGGTCAATTCAGTTGGTTGCAGGCTGGTCGGTAACATGAGCTTGGAATTCTTTTTGTCTTTTGCCAAATGGCTTCAGTACTTTCTGAGCCAATTACTTGGAAAGGTACTTGTTGAAGGTCAGTGCCTTGGAAAATATGAAAGCCACTCTCCACAGCCAGTGAAATAGCATTTTAAGAAGGGAACTAGCATTTTCAGCAACTGAGCCCAAGTATGTTAGCACAGGTTTCCTTTAGCTTTGTTTCCGCAACCTATTAGGCTCTCGTGTTCACATGCAATGCTTTACTTGTACTTTTTTGTTGAGCACAATACAAGGAGCCTCCTGGGACTCTACGGCTGTCTGCTGGCCCTGGCACAGCGCCACGTCTGAAAGACGAGACTTTGGCATACAAACTTATGTTCAGTTTGGCTATTTTGAGCCTCACACAGCTGAGACCCCCTCCATCCCCTTATGTCAGCTTCTGTTTTTCTAGACCTTTCTACTCGCTGGGAAACAGTTGTGTAGGCTTCCAGTAATCACACAGCACAAACGGCTTGCCTGTATTTGTCACCCTCACTAAACAAACAGATTACCTAAATGGATTCTGAAAAGAGGAAGGTCTATTTAATGTAAAAAGTTTGAAAAAAAATGTCTGTGTTTCAGCCAGAAGCTACACATTCTATATATGTTATGTTTGCCTTTTTTTGGCAGTAGAAGTCTGGATATCCATGCCAGGAACACAGGCCTTTGTTTTATTGAATTTGGAAGCTGAAGTTTACTGCAACGTGGCTTAGAGTTTGGCTATTGTACTGGGGTGTCTAGTAAAGCTGGATCTATAGTTTAATCTGGTCCTGTTTTGTCAAATAAAACATTTTGGGCACACTGCAAAAAAAAGTTCCTAAATCCAAACTACAAGGATCATTCTTGCTAAAAATCATTGAAATCCATTTTGTTTATATCGAATATTGTTAAAACAGAACTTCACTCCCCCCCCCCCCCCTTCAAATCATCCATCCTTCTCCCCTTCCAAATCATTGGCCATTTTTTTTCAGGGAGCGGGTACCTATTTCTGACAGAAATTGAAGCACAAGATACATAACTTAACCGATGCCTCTTCTGACAGCTTAAATTCCCCCTCCATCTATGACGTGTCAAACACAAAGCCTGCGGGCCAACCAGGTAATTTCATATGGCTCTCGCACCTACGGCACCTCCCTCTTCTCCACCCCCCACCTTGTGGGGTGTCTGCAGCAGAGAGGACAAAACTCCTCCTACAGATCCTGCGCCTCTGTGCTGCCGCAGCACCCACTAGTCTCAGCGTTCATGCATTTTCTGCTTCCCAGCTTCTTCCTGGAAGCAGCACAAGATAATGGGGGTGCACTGTGATGTCAGGGAGGGTGGAGGACTCTTGACTCCCAATGGTGGGGGGGCCTTGACATCTGATGTAATAGGGATGGGGTGCTCTGGACATCTAGTCTTACAGATATAACCAGCCCTTTGAGGGCAACCTTAACCCCTTGCCGACCGCCGATCGGCATCTGACGGCGGCAAGGTGGCTCGTGAGCGCAAATCGCCGTCATATGACGGCGGCTGCGCTCACGAGCCTAGTGAGCGCG
>BLSH010279183.1:142572-160688 GCA_018402905.1 Glandirana rugosa
AGCATGTCTCACCCAGAGGGATACACTATCTTTATCTACCCCGACGGTTTGACACTATCCGTACTTATCTACTGTTTACGACCTATGTGTGATGACTCAAAAAAGCTACTACCCAAGAAGTAACTTTAGTTGTATAGTTTTGTATAAACTTGTGCGCAATTTTGTGCTGAAATGTGTAACCGCGTTTAGTACGTAAACTAAACGTAAAATTTCGGAGCACCAGTACCTAGTCCCTACAGTTTGATTTAAAGTAACACCCGGTGTAGACGTAATTGGTGAAGTCGGGGCCTTCCTAACCAACGTCGCACGACCGCGCAATTGTCAGTTAAAGCGACGCAGTGCCGAATCGCAAAAAGGGCTCCGGTCCTAAAGCAGCCAATCCTTCCGGGGCTGAAGTGGTTAATGCAGATGTGGCCCACAATGAAATTTAGTTTGACATCCCTGATCCATGACCACGAGGCTTTAAAATGCAAATCAAATGCATGATTTGCGCCAATGTGTAAAGTCGTGTTTTAACGCGTGTTCAAATATGTTTTGATATGTTGATTTCAATGAAGAACCCATCATCGAAAAAACTCAGTAGTGTGTATCCAGCATTTGTCATCTATTCATGCCTATCACAGTTTGGCAGCCCCATCTATTTCTATCACATAGGGAGACCCACTCTGTACGAGTGGAGTGTAGGCAGCAAATCACATGATCAATGCTCTGGCAACAGTCACATGCACAGAACTGTTATACTGAACAATAGTAAATTGTTATTGTCTGATTCTGTCAACTTTATGGCCTACATTCATGGATGGCTTTATTAGGATAAAGGAATTTTTAGTGATAGGTTTGCTTTAAATTAGCTATTGAGCTACTTAATCCAATGTCAGTTTAAAGTGGCCACCTCCAAGAAGAAGGCCAGGAGATGCAACCATTATTGTTCATCAGAATAATTGTTAGTGCATGAATGTTTATGTACCATGCAGACACCCCTGAAGAAGAAATGAATGGGTGAGAAAATTTGACTTTTTGGTTCTTTGTCCAAGGTAAATTGGCCAGGGTCTGCCTGCACAGGTAGTATAGTACACACAAGCATTCACTTATAATCCAATCGCTGGACTGCACCAATGATCATGTCATGCTTGTGGGAACTTTCAAACTGAAAAGATCCTCATTTAAAGTTATAGTAAATGCTTTTTTTTTTAAATAGCATCTCCTACTTACCTGCTCTGTGTAGTGGTTTTGCACAGAGCAGCCCTGATCCTCCTCTTCCAGGATCCCTCACCGATGCTCTTGGCCCCTCCCCCCTGCCTCCAAAGCAAGCAGCTTGCATTGGGGGCACCCAAACAGGCTCATTCACAAGCTGAGGCTCTGGTATCCATTTACACATGGAGCCGCGGCTCAGAACCGTCCCCTCTCTCTCCTCATTGGCTGTGATTGACAGCAGCAGGAGCCAATGGCCCGGAGAGCCGAGGCTCTTGTGCACATCGCTGGTGGAAGATCTGGCTCAGGTAAGTATTAGGGGGCTGCTGCACAGAGGATGTTTTTTTACTTTCATGCAAAGAATGCATGAAGGTAAAAAATCCTTGAGCCTTTATAATCACTATAAGTGGACGCAAGTTTAATTTTAATTAGCTTTGAAGTTTAGTTAAAAACTTTTTTTTGGCTTCAGCTTTCGTCACAGAACTCAATAATGAAGTGAATCCCATGCCATGCTGATTGCTCCTTAGGCTGGGTTCACACATATGCGAATTGGATGTGGCTTACACCACATACAATTCGCAAAACATTTGAAAATATGTTCTTTTCAATGTGTCTGGTTCACATATGTGAGTTGCATCCTCAGTCCGCATTGCACAAAAAAAACGTGTGCAGAGCGAATTGCAGGCACATAATGCTCAATGGGAACGCATCTGATTTGCAGATGTCTTCCGTTCTGAACACAAATTCTCTCTCCCTTCTCCTACATCTCCCCCCTCTCCCTGGTCAGCTGATCCACAGCTACAACAGGGAGGAATCGCTGAATGAAGCAATTTTCTCTTTGCAAAGAAAACAGAGCTGCAATTCGCACAGCACGTGTGAACCCAGCCTTAGTGTAGAAATCTTCTCTCCAGTGATGCCGGTCCTCTTCACATTGCTGAACTTCCAGCACTACATGGATAACTACCTTGGGCCTAACATTGCAGTACATTGAGGAAGCCCTGACTGGTGCCAGACTCTTTCTGTCCGCATTCATAAAAGTCCCTTCATTACTTTCACTGAATGCAACAATTTCTGCAAATGGAGGAGAGGCGTATGAATGACAGGTGACTCTCCACCCTATCATAAAACATGCTGCATTAAGTGAAAATAATGCAGGAACTTTTATGAATGGGGTCCCTCCCACAGCTCTGCTCTCTGTACAGGGTATGTACAGCACAGTGATGACATCACCGCTGCTTTTACAAAGGCATTTAATGTACACAGCAGGGATTTATATCCTTTGTGGCTATTTAAAAGAACGTTTTTGAAGCTGTAAATGTCTATCTAGAAAATGAATGTGTGTATGTATGGATGGTTAGTATAGCCTTAGTAGGATTGTGAAGTGATGTAAATGGTGACAGCAAGACTTAGTCTGGACCACCTGTTCCACCATAGACCAGCTGTAACTAGGACTGTTGTGACCTCTTCACAGTATTATTAACTGGTGACCTGAAGCGTTTATTGTCTGTCAGCTGTAATAACAAACTTGCTCTCCCCTGTTAACATTTTCTAAATTGGAGAGACCTGTTTACTGTTGTAATTTCTCCTCTGAGGCTTCATTCACACCTTAGCATTGCGTCTTTGAGCTTTTTCCGGCGTTTTGTTGTGCGACTTTGGATCGTTTTTGCAGGTTTGTATGCAGCGTTTTTGTATTAGCCAATAGAGAATCATTTGTTGCTAGGTAGTTCAGCTTTTATTTCAGCTGAAAATCGTGCAAACGCGCGACAAAATGCGCAAAAATACCCGAATCTCGCGTTTCCATTAATTTCTATGGGATACAAATGCCCAAATCTGCCCGATTCGCGCAACAAAAATACCTCCGGAACTTGTTTGAGCTTCAGGCGTTTTTGAAGCAAAAGAGAATCCATAGAGAATCATTGATTTTTTTCCCCTCCAGCATTTTGTAGCTTCAGGCTTCAAGCATATTCAAGCTACAAAACGCTCAGGTGTGAATGGGCCATAATAGTGCATTGACAACTGGGTGCATTGCTGTTCTTATATTTTTGTTGCATTATGACCTGAATAAAAGCCTTTTCACACTGGGGCGGTAGCGGTAAAGTGCCGCTAGTCTTAGTCATCATTGCCTCATCATCAGTGCTGCCTATCAGTGTCACCTACCAGTGCCCATAAGTACAGCCTATCAGAGCAGCCTCATCAGCGCACATCAATGGAGAATAATTACCTGTTTGCAAAATTTTATAACAAACTATGAAAATGTTTTTTTCCCCCAAATTTTTGGTCTTTTGTTTGTTTAGCAAAAAATAAAAATCCCAGTAGTGATTAAATTCCACCAAAACAAAGCTCTATTTGGTCACTCAGACTGAGCTTCACAGATCCTTTATGGAGATGGGACAAAGTTTCAGAAGGACAGCCATGACTGCTGCCCTCCATCAATCAAAATTATGGCAGAGTGACTAGATGGAAGCCTTTCCTCTGTGCAAAACACATGAAAGTCAGCTTGGAGCTTGGAAAAAAAGTTTCTGAAGGACTCTGACTGAGGAACAAGATTCTCTGGTCTCATGAAAGTAAGACTGAACTGATTGGCCTCAATTCTAAACGTTATGTCTGGAGAAAACCAGGTACTACCCAACCCCATCCCAACAGTGAAGCATGGTGGTAGCATCATGCTGTGGAGGTGTTTTTCAGCAGCAGGAACTGGGAGACTGGTCAGGGTTGAAGGAAAGCTGAATGGAGCAAAGTACAAGGATCTCCACAGTGCTTGGGACCTCAGACTGGGCCGAATGTTTCACCTTCCAACATGACAACGATCCTAAGCACACAGCCAAGACAACATAGGGGTGGCTTAGTGACACCTCTGTACATGTCCTAGAGTGGCCCAGCCAGAGCCCTTACTTGAACCCTATTGAACATCTCTGGAGAGACCTGAAAATGGCTGTACACTGACTGCCCTTATCCAACCTGACTGAGCTTGAGAGGATTTACAAAGAATGGCAGAAAACCCCCCAATCCAGGTGTACAAAGCTTGTTGCGTCCTACCCAAAAAGACTGAAGGATGTAATTGCTGCCAAAGGTGCTTCAACAAAGTAAACGGTATGAATACTGACAGTAAGCATGCGATTTTTCGTTTTTTTTCTTTTTAATAGATTCAGACATTTCTAAAATTCTGTTTTCACTTTGTCATTATGGGATACGGAGTGTAGATTAATGAGAAAAAATGAATTTAAACAGCTGTAGCATCAGGCTTTAACATAATAAAATCAAAAAAAGTGAAGGGGGTCTGAATACTTAATGAATGCACTGTATATATGATATACCAGTGTTATAAATAAATGTAGCTATTGGGTCATGTTGGGGAATATAGTGTGCTGTTGAAAAAAAGCTAAAAAAGATACCAGTAGAGGAAAAAGTTAACTAAAACCCAGGCGAGGGTGGCATTAGCATCCTTTGGGTGATATGCCAGGGAACGTCAAGTAGCTCAAACCCTGCAAGAAGATGCAATTGACTGGGCTGTAAGAACACCTTTTCAGATCTGGTGTGTTCAGATTTCCCTGGGATATCGCCTGAAGCATATTGACATCACCCTCTGCACTAAGGATTAATGGAGAAAAGTCAAACCCCTGAAAGTTTATTTTTGCTGTCTGTGTACCATTAGCTTCCATTTTTGTTCCAGAGTTGCAACAGAATGCTTTATCTCCAAAAATGAGAGCTATAATAGTGAGAAACAAAAATAAAAAATGAGAAAATGAGAAAAATACACATAACTCATGGACATCAGTAAGGAATACTGAAACATTTTTGTTTGTAATTTTTGTTTTTCACTACTATCTGTACTTTTGACATTTCCATTCTATCTCCCTTTTTACATATCTCCAGCTCCTTGTCTCTGGTATGATATGCTGTATTGTGTGTTTTTTTTAAAAACATATTTAAATTTGGCCCGCCTATGCCCCCCTCCTCTATATACATCCCATCATCAGGTTTGATAAAAGGCTGTAATATGACCCTAAAACGCATAGCCAGGCCCATACATCTGACATCATCACACTCTTCCGATACTGCGACTGGGCTTCTGGTTTCACTGTGCGTTCCATTCCTATTGGCACTTATACATCCACAGCCGCTTCCTGGCATCACTTTGCATTACCTGGTCACTTCCCTGGTGAGTTCTGCATATGCTCTACATCTACTTTCTAGTGTTACTCTGCAACACCTGGTCGCTTCACTGGTTAACCCTGCATATGCTCTTGGGACTGTTCAGTGGTGATCCATACATTGCAGGATGCACTACTTTTATCTCATCACATTTGAGTGAAAATTTTAATTTTAACCTTGTATTTTAATAAATCTACACTTAGAAGGATGTACCCACTATCTTTTCTCTATAATCATAATGTCTAATAGTCAGGTCAAGTTTGCTAAGTTTAATGACTAGGTCTGTATTGGAATGATGTCCATTGGTAATGTCATATTACTGTAGCACTCATCCCTGAAACAACTGCTGGATTTTATGGGTCCTCCTAGCTTTTCTACTGGTGATCTGGCCTACAGCTGCTCCAAAACACTCACTGACCTATCAGCAGTGACCATAACACAGACATCCACTCCGTCAACTTTCTTGTCTCAGTGTCCAAGGAAGGGAGGGTTAGGGGGCTACAGGCAGTCCCCGAGTTACAAACGACTCCTACTAACACGTCCTACCAACGGAGGAGGTGTGACATCACTGCCGGCCGCTTGCGCTCCACACTTCCCCCGGATACCGCCGAGCAGCCATCTTGCAGCTCCAGACACATCCCACAGTGCTGTACTGCATGGCCACAAGAGCCCCAAATAACACAACTGCACACATAGCAGCACTGGAACATCCCACATCACTGAAGTTACACTTAAAAATGTACAGTTCCGACTTACAAACAAATTTGATTTAAGAACAAATCTACAACTGCCTGTACCCAAAAGCAGCAACAAAAATTCCCTCTGTTCAGTAGTACCTTCTAGCACAGGTATCTTCTGCAACCCTTCTCACAGGCTATAATGAACCTTTAAGCAGAGACCATCAATCTGTAGTTGTGGACCTTTAACCTGATACCAGAAATAGACTGAACAGAACTCTTCTGAAGGTGCTCCCCATTAGTAGCTACCTTCTGGTATTCCCAGGCCCTAGCATAGATCAAGTTCCTATCCTTTGGCTTTGGCCCTAGAACTGTGTCCTTCCCAGGCAGCAGGCCTGGGAGGCAGAGGACCTCCTCTCCTGGCAGGAATTCAGAAGGCAAAGACCAGGATCTCTCACAGTTGCATCCTCTCCAGACAAAGCCTCGGAGTGAAGAACTTTTGTAGGTCTCCTCAAATCTCAATTTTTTTTCCTTAATAATTTTTTTCATTATGGGTTTTTCCAAGACAATACATTAGCACATTGTAGGCAAATAACAGTAAGTGAAAACACATCCGTGAGAGTATATAAACAAAGAGTAAAAAGGATGTATTATAAATCACATGCCAAATACAATATTGTATTCTCAAACAGGTATCCCAAAATGATGCAGTTTATACAAGTTCTCATGACACCGCCACATGAGGAGGTCCAAAGTGTGCGCAATAAAGGTGTGCCTGATCCCCAAAGGCATTACAGGGCTAGGTTCTACAGAAGATTTGCAGTGTTACACTCTAGGGTCTGTGTCAACTAGAATCCTTTAGGCGTTGCGACGGGTCACTGCACATGGTGTATGCATGTGTAGGGGCAAAACAGAACACAGGAATGGGGGAAATGGATAACAGAAAGGGTGCTAAAGACAGAGAGAGAGAAGAGAATAAAAAAATAATGAAGGAAGGGAACCCCCCAAATCTTTATTCCCTTCCTCACCTCATAAACCTCCTAATTATTGGCTAGGTTAAATAAATATTCATAACCTACAACATTGTATCTAATTATTCTATCCACTGGACAACACTTCACAGTAGCAGGCAGAGGCAATGTTCCTGGACTTAGGGAAAACCCAGGAAGCCCAAGCTCAGACTTGCTACAGCCTACCTGCAAACACTAATGCCTCATACACACAATGAGAATATCGGACGAATGATCGTGGTTTGTTTTTGCATGCTAGACTCATATTGAAAATGAAGAGGTTACTTAAGTTACGAAAATTCTCGTACAACAGTTGTATTGTAATGTATTCTTTCATTTCCGGGCATGCATGGTCTTGGCCTTCTGATTTTATTTGGAGGAATACTGTACTGAATAAATAAAAATCGTTTGTTCTGGTATCATGTGAGAAAAAATGTTATTTGTTCCTTCGGATAATTTGGCATGAATTGTCGTGATTGGCTCTCTAAAGCTGTGCACCAACGATCAGATTATTGTACAATCGCTTTGAAAGTGGTATTTTTCTTCCGATTTTCTCATTGTGTGTACTAGGCATAAATCTGGAATAGGTACACTCCAGCTTATGAGAGGGTCCCTATATCCCTTACATGTCTGTATATACGTAGCATCAATAGATTTGTGTCAGTGACCAGGTGAGTAGTATTTTGGAGCAGTGACAGAAAAGGATTTTTCTAATCATTCTTTATGTAATTTAAAGGTAATTTATCAGAAAAGGGTTTCTAAACAGCATAGTTTATATTTGAGATCCGTGCCTTTTTTGCTTTTTGTTTCTATGTCAGGGTGCGCTTTGTGGATCTGCACTGTTTTGTTCTCTGAATATGCATAGTTTTCTTTATAAAAACATACCCTTTTAGGGCTATTTACATGTGTGGCTGTCATTACCAGGGTTTATTGCCTTTCAGGGGCATTTGAAAGGCGGCCCAGAGGTGATATATTGCCTCTTCACCACTAGTGTTAACCAATAAAAGTCCACCACAATGTTACCTCATGCATTACATATGGTTGCAGAGCAGTTGTGGTGCGGCCCCATCCACTTGACCCATGGGTCAATCACCTTATAACCCCCTGTCTGCCCTCCCATGTAAAAGAGCCCATAGTGTCTTCAGACACCCAACATTTCATCCAGGCTTAAAGTGATTGTAAAGGTTTTTTTTTTTTTAAACAACATGTTATACTTACCTGCTCTGTGCAAGGGTTTTGCACAGAGTGGCCCCGATCCTCCTTTTCTAGGGTCCCCCGGCAGCGCTCCTGGCCCCTCCTCTTCATTGAGTGCCCACAAGGAGAGCCACCATGGGGGCACCCGTGTGGGCGCGCTCCCGACTCCGGCTGCTGCGCTCATTGACACAGATAGCAGGACTCGGCCCCCCATGTCACTGGATTTGATTGACAGCAGTGGGAGCCAATGGCTCCTGCTGCTATCAAACTGTCTAATGTGAACCGGAGACAGGGGCTGGAGCTGCTGGGCTCGTGCTCGTTGCTGGAACAATTCAGGTAAAGGGGGGCTCTGGGGGGCTGCTGCAGCACAGGTTTTTCTCCTTAATGCACAGAATGCATTAAGGTGATAAACCATGAGACCTTACAATGCCTTTACGCTCTAATGTGCCCCACACTAGCTTCTACACTACGTAAATTGATTAGACTGACACTTTTTAAGAAAAGCACAGCACCCAGTCCTTGATGTGAAGGTGCAAAGAAGGGGCAGTGTTTAATACATTTGCCTCACAATACTGTACCATTGGTAGATAGTACAGCCAGGGCCACTGATAAGGCAGTAAAGCAGGCCCTCCTGTACTGGGCCCCATCAGTTCAAAAGCGGGGCTCAGGAGGAGGGCTGGCTATACAGTACTAGCTTATTGCTGACACATATGGATCCCTCTGTAACACTACCGGCTACTGCGGGGGGAGGGGGGAATCGGTTTTAATATCTGCTCCTCCTTCCACCTGCTGTTGGCCCCCCCCTGTGTGCCCCTCTCCTCCTGCAGCACTGGTAGCTTCCCTCCTCTCCCTCCGGCAGCTGCTGTGGGCAATCAGGGGGATGCTTCAGGATGGAGAGCGGGGAGGGGGCCAGAAAATGTTATTTACCAGCCCCTTCCTTGTCTGAGTGAACACAGTGAGCGATTGGTCCAGATCGCTCCTGTGTCCATTCATCATGAAGCATAGTAAACTGTTTGTGAATGAACAGGACTCCTCAGAGCTCTTCCTATTCATTTACTGTCCATGGCAGTAAATAAGTAGGCAGAGAAATGGACTGATGAATCTCTGCCCTCAGTCCCTTTCTGTTTCAAATGTATCTCAAAAGGTCTGTTTAGACCTGATATTTTACCAAAGGCCCCATTCAACAGGGCAGTTAAAACATGTAAAAAAAATAGCTAAAAAGAGCAGTCAGCATTTGTATTGCTCTTCACGGAGCATTTGGCAGTGAGGAGGCATATTGCCTGCTTTAATTCCACACTAGAGCACCGCAACACACTGCTTAGCACACAGTTCCGGGGTGCTTGCAGTGCTATTCAATTGATCGATGAGCGTATCATTTCTGACATGGCTGCGAAGCATAGCATCACGGCCATGGCATTTTAGCAAAAATATTAGATTTTTTTGGAGGGGGCTTTCTGTCAAGTAGGCTGTACAAGGGCCCTGTGATTTCTAACATAAGCCCTGGGTAAAGGACTGGACAAAGTGAAGTCAGACCAGAGCATTGGGACTTCTGAGAACTGATGACCATTGCTGTCTTCTTCAGCACAACATGCATTCAGTGCAGGGTGCAACTATCTTGTAATGTGTCTTTTAGAATGCATACTTACTTTTACATTAAACATAAAACTTGCAGAAGTATGCAGGAGACTGACAGAGTTCAGGGGGCCAGGAATCTGGTGAGAGTGATGGTAACAGAGTGGGTATTAATTCATGCTGCAGGAGATAACAGAGGAATTTAGTCTTTAGCTCTGATAACATTTCAGATTGGGAACATGACCCAACTAACCACTCGCATACTCTCCTGGCAGCTGTCCACCTCTCATAATGCTGAGATATATGAATATAGCACAGGGCAGATACATGAATATGTGTGCAGAGCATCATCTTTTTAAATGCTGATAAAAATAATTGTCTGTCTGAATCTTAAGTGCTGGCTCAAAAAACAAAAAAGTTGACCTTCTAAAGACCATGGAATCCATTACTGTCTAAACTGCCTGTAAAAAAACATCCTGCTTAGTTTAGGACTTCAGATCCAGTAGGACGATACATTTTCATATAAGCAGTTATTCTTGCCTAGACACAATGTAAAAAGGAACTTGCCAAAATATGAAAGTTGGTATAGCTGACTCTTAAATGTTATAGGCTATGGGCTTGTCATTCTCACTTCCTCTGCCACTCAGTAAAGGATTCTTGGGAAGAACAAGCATTCATAATGAGTTCTAAATTCAGATTGGTTAAGATAAGTCTTTGCAGCTTGCACCTTTAAGGCTGGGTTCACACTATATTTGCAGGCAGCTCCCAGTAGGGGTCCGGTGCGTCCCGGTTCACCGTTTTACGTCCAATTTCAACCCGAATTTTTGGCTGAATTCAGATCTGAAATAGACCAAAAGACGCACAAGACCACTGTACAAATTCGCAACTGAGCCGCAGAGGAGATATGTGAACCTGCTCCATAGTCAAAATCTCCTGTTATTGCGAATAATTTGCAATAGTGTGAACCCAGCCCTAAACTAAGTGAAAATTTATGTCCACGCAGGGTCCCTTGCTCAAGGTGACATAGTGGTTACTATGTCGCCTTGAGGTAGGGACCCTGCATGGCCCCAAAACTTTGGCTTATTTGAACCAAGTGACGTTGTACTAATAGAAGAGTATATATTTGCAACCGAGTGCTGGCCAGAAAGCTCTATTTGTGTGAAAAAAATGCTAAAAATTTAGTTTGGATACAGTGCTGCATGACCGCACAATTGTCATTCAAAGTGCGACAGTGCTGAAAGCTGGCCTGGGCAAAAGGGGATAAAAGTGCCCAGTAGGCAAGTGGTTAAAAATCACCTTTCCTTTTCAATTTGCAGCTCTGTAATTTTATGTAAAATGCAATATGGCTAGCTGGAGGTGTTCTGTACACAGAATGTGTACAGAATACCCCCAGAAACATAATTTACTGCTTGTGTGATTGGATTTCACGCATCCCCTGCAACTAAAATGTAATTTTTGGTGAGATACTCCCAATAGGAAATCACATCTAAAAGGATGCTGACCCCACAATTTTCCTCATTAGAGCCTTCCAGGTGCAGCAGCTGGTTGATAATTATGAAACAACTCCCTTTAGATTTACTTTCCACATGGACATAGAAAAACAGTGATTTCTTCAGAATAACAAAAGGTAGAAATCTGCAACAAAGTTTAAAATCCTTTTAATGTACATAGATCACCCAGAGGGGAATGTTTTTTTTCTCTTTAAAGGAGGTTGTACAGAGAGCCTAAGGGTGGCATTGTGATCATATGTCAAAATAAAAAACGAAACAATCTCCTGCACACAAGTGTGGTTCAAGTGCTAACTCCACTTCACAGGAATACCACGCCAAGCCTTGCTGCCCCCCGGGACTGGTTATGTCCTTTAGCCACTATTTAAAACAAACAAAAGAGGGTGCACCGGCCTAGTGCATTATCCCACAACATTCATTAAAATTTAAACAAGAAAAAATATACTTGGCAAGCTCCACAGATGAGATCGACCTTAAGTCCCCCTCATCTGTGGAGCCTGCCGGGTTTGGGACAAATAGCTAGATGAGGGGGACAGGACGAATAGCTAGATGAGCGATTATAATTTAGGTGTTTGGGAGTATATTTTATCTTGTTCCAGTTTTAATAAACATTGTGGGGTGATGCACTAGGCCGGTGCACCCTTTTTTGGTTGTTTTTGTAGTAGCATTGTGATCACCACTGTAAGGGGGGCATTCTTCCCACAGATTACCAAGGTAAAGGGCATTTTCCCACTGACCCCCAAAAATTGGTTTTAGTAGGGGAACTAGTTCAAGGCTGTCTCTAGGGTAAAAAGTTTGGTAAAGGCTGCCTTAGATGAGGGCAGGGACTGATGTGTAATTATCAAATCCACAGCTCGTGGTACATTATTGTGAACAGCTGAACTATAAGAATAAATAAAAGAATACGTAATGTGGCATACTTTGCATATTTGACACCAACTCTATATAAAAATAATGTTCAGTAATAGTAATAACATAACATAAAAATAATAAAGGTCAGAAAAAAAGGTAGACGGTGAACATTGCAGTGTTCCCTTACATTAGCAGTTAGTGAAGGGACTGGTGGTCAGAGGGAAACAGTCCACCTTACATTGGTAATCATTGGGAGAATGGCTCTTTTACACAGGTGGTTATTGGGAGAATGACCCCATTACATTGGTGATCTGTGGGAGAATGGACCAATCAAACTGGTGATCATTGGGAGAAAGGCCCCTTTACACTGGTGGTCATTGGAAGAAGGGCCTCATTACACTAGTGGTATGTGGGAGAAGGGATACATTAAGCTGGTGGAAAGAATGCCCCTCACATTGGTGGTCAGTGGGAAGAATGCTTCTTACATTGATGGTTGGTGGGAAGAAACTCCTTTATAGATAGCTAGAAAGATCATTGGTGCCAATGGTAAATTATCTGAGAGGCAAACATTGCTCAACGAACCCTTAGCAAGCTCTAGAGTAACCCTAGTTGAGAAAGGTTGCCTTAGAGCCAGATAATCTCTACACTATCCATTTGTACATTTCCTATCCCTTGCTTTATTATCATTTATATACTATCTGAGTACACAGTCCCTTCATTCTATCTCTGCATATGTTATATCTTGAAGGACTGTCATGTACCAAGCCTGCTGGCTGAGCATTCTGCATGGTTGACAATCTAATATGGACTAACAAACAAAAAAACAGAAATGGGGAAATGCAGAATGCCTTCAGGTGAATTCAGCTTGCATATGAGATCAGTATGAGAAGAATTTTTGATCGTATTGAGCTCCTTTACAGGTGCTTCTGTCCTCCTTCCAAGCCGCACTGAGCTACTTTAGGCTGCTCTTGTATTCCTATTGGCTTGTACAGGGAGAAAAGCATTACGTGAAGAAATGCCAATATACGCAAGCCCTCCAGAAGTATGGAAGGAATTACCCTATCTACATAGGAGGAGGTTAGTTCTCCCATTTGCATCAAGCTGTCTGCCGTACTGAGTGAAAGAGTGGTGGACGATAATACCCTTGTGATATACAGCTGCTGGGCTTATAATTGGCCACCTGCTGGTGAGTCTTTCCACATAGGGGGGAACCCCTGCTTTCTTCACGAGGTGTGGTGACAGTGAACAACACGGCTAAAATCATTCTATTCATTGATGCACTTTTTCTTTGTACATGGACTTATGTTTTAATTGAGCAGCGACGCTTTTCACAAGACTTTTGTATTTACAACAGTCCCATGTGGATTTGGACTAACAAATTTGTTTCATAATTCATGCCTGGTTTATTTGCAAATTGCATTTTCTGTCATATCTATAGATCAAAATCCTTAGCTACCAATTAATGAATGTAAAAGGATTTACAATATAAAGTTCATGCTGCATAGCAAACCGAAAGAGTAATGGATAAAAACAATTTACCGTATTTAGGGGCATATAACAGGCACTTTTTTCCCAATATTTGCATTGGGCTGCCTCGGAGGGGAAAGAGGGATGAGCGCTGTCAGATAACAGAGTGTGGATCTCCTGATTACTCTGTGGCCTCTGTAATACGAAGTCTCGCCTCCTGACCAGCTCCTATGATAGACGTCACATATCCCGGCATTGGACCAGTGTTCTGTCTATCATAGGAGATGGTCCAGGAGGCGGGACTTTGTATTACAGAGGCCATTGATTAAACAGGAGATCTCCGTTCTGTGTAATCTGACGTGAGGCTGCAGATAGGCACTGACTAGGCTACAATGGTGAGGCTGCAGATGGGCACTGATCAGGCTGCATTGATGGGCAATGGTGAGGCTGCAGATGGGCACTGATCAGGCTGCAATGGTGAGGCTGCATTGATGGGCACTGGTGAAGCTGCACTGATGGGCACTGGTGAGGCTGCAGATAGGCACTGAAAAGGCTGCATTGATGGGCACTGACCCTTATTTTACTTTGAAGATCTTTATTTAAAATTTAGTTTTTTTTCCTAAAACTTCCCTCTTAAAATTAAGGTGGGTGTTATATACCTGTGCGTGTTATACGCCCATAAATATGGTAACTTGGACATTGAGATGATTCCAATAGCAATGAAAATGTTTTGTTATAAAGTCCTATTTACTCATTCATAAACTATAGGAATTAGTTTTTAGCAATGCTATGCAGGCTGGTCTTCTATCATCACTACTAGTTTAATGGCCCTGTATTCTGTTTTTCTGCCTCCTTGTAATGTCCTCCATGAGCTCCCAAGGTTACGGGTCCGAAACGGCTCTGAACAGGAAGTTAGTTGTGCGCTGGAAACTGTTTCCCCCACAAGGCTATTGTTAGCTCACATACCCTAAACCCCTGAAGCTCTGCCATCTTTGAAAAGTTATTAAAGATAGTTTATTATAAAGAAACCAACTTGTTAATGATGTTCAGATATTTCGATTTCGGGTGTCTGGTTCTTTAGGCATTTGGATCTTACAGAAAGTTTTATTCTGTGTTATTCTGTGTGTGCAGAACTGAGCCACACTGACTACATCTGTAAACAGGAAATTAGAAAGCTTAACATGATGTATTTTGCATGATTTCAGGCTGAGTGAGAAAGAAATCTGATTTCCGGGGGAACAGAAGGGAAGGGATAATAATCATGAATGACGTGGCTCAAAAGACTGAGGTAGGTACAATACATTTTCCAAACATGAAAATGGATGTATAATAATAATTTAGAGTATCATTTTCACTTTTTAAAAATTACTGTATTCATTTTCTTTCAGGAACTGATGTGTAACGAATCACTGAAATGTTACAAACCATAACTGAAATGTACATCTAGGGAATGCATAGTCTAGACCAATGTGTATATAAAATGTTTATAGGAACAGTACATACAATAGGAAATATAAGTATTGAACACATCACCATTTTTCTAGGTAAATATATTTCTAAAGGTACCATTTATTGACATGATATTTTCACATGTCTTTAACAACCCATGCAACCCAGAAAGGGAAGTGCAAAAAGGCATGGAAAGTCAAGACACAAGCTGAAATCCTATCAGTAATTAGAAAGCAGTCCCGCCCCTTGTCGGTGCAAATTAATATCAGCTGGTTCAGTCTCAACTGATGGCCTATAAAAAGGTGTCTCATTACGAAGGTGTCACACAAGAAACATCTCATGATGGGTAAAAGCAAAGAGCTCTCTCAAGACCTTTGACACCTTATTGTTGCTAAACATACTTATGGCATTGTTTACAGAAGGATTTCTAAACTTATAAATGTTCCAGTTAGCACTGTGGGAGCCATAATCTGGAAGTGGAAAGAAAATAATTTCACCATAAACCGGCCATGACCAGGTGCTCCTCGCAAGATTTCTGACAGAGGAGTGATAAGAATTATCAGAAGAGTTGTCCAAGAGCCAAGGACCACTTGTGAAGAGCTTCAGAAAGACCTGGAATTAGCAGGTACAATAGTTTAAAAAAAAACAATACGGTAAGTAATGCACTCAACCACCATGGCCTGTATGCACGCTCACCACGCAAGATTCCATTGCTGAAGAAAAAGCATGTTGGAGCTCATTTAAAGCTTGCTGCACAACATTTAGAAAAGCCTGTGAAATACTGGGAGAATATAGTCTGGTCAGATGAGACCAAGATTTAACTCTTTGGATGCCATAATACACACCATGTTTGGAGGTCAAATGGCACTGCACATCACCCCAAAAACAACCTCATACCAACAGTGAAGTTTGGAGGTGGGAACATCAAGGTGTGGGGCTGTTTTTCAGCATACGGTACTGGCAAACTTCATGTCATTGAAAGAAGGATGAATGGAAAAATATACCAAGACATTCTTGATAACCATCTGCTGATATCTACCAGGATGATGAAGATGAAATGAGTTTGGCAAGACAATGATCCCAAACACAAAGCCAAGGAAACTCTCAATTGGTTAAAAGAGAAAATAAAGCTGCTAGAATGGCCCAGCCAATCACCTGACTTGAATCCAATAGAAAATCTATGGAAAGAACTAAAGGTCAGAGTTCATAGAAGAGGCCCACGGAACCGTAAAGATTTGAAGAATGGGCCAAATTCACTCCTGAGCAATGCATTGGACTAGTTTTTCCATACAGGAGGCATCTTGAAGCTGTCATTACCAACAAAGGATTTTGTACCAAGTATTAAATAAATTTCAGTCAGTGTGGTCAATACTTTTCCCTGTGTCGTTCCATTTTATTACACATAACTTCATTTCTGAACGTATTTGTTTTGGTGTCTTTGTATGGATTGCATAGGTTGTTACTGACATGTGGTGAAAATTTTATGTCAATACCATCTTTAGAAATATATTTAGGTAGAAAAATGGTGACGTGTTCAATACTTATTTTACCCGCTGTATGTAGTTTTCAAGTGGTTAAAATCAGCATTTTTGTTAGAAAACTACTTAAACACCCCAATTATATGTTCTTAAAGCAGAGGCCTTGGTGAATAATATGGTGGTTGCTGCAATTGTTTATGTCACATGATATTTTTGCAGCCTTTTATCATGCGTAAATGTTCGGGAAAAATACATTAAAATTAGTTCCATTTCATTTTACAAAATATAACACACAAACACAATATAGTGCCCGTTTTTTTTTTTTTGTAAAATAGAGAAGATGATGTTGTGTCAAGTAAATGGATACCAAACATGTCAAAATTGCTTGCACCTGAGAAATTGTAACAAACTACGGTACATAAAATATTGCATAAGCAACATTTTAAAAGCCTTTACAGGATGTCAGTGTAGAGTTAAATGTGAATAATGGCCCTAGAACTACTGCATGTTCTTCCATCTCCTCTGTGTGAAGTGATCCTGGCCATTTACTGTGGTCCTTGTCATCCAGGGGGATGTAAGAGCCCAGGACTCACTGTGGGGGGCTTTCTTGGTACCGTAAAAGTGATTGGGCGGCTATTGAGCCACTTGGATCAGATATTAAGAACATGGCTGCAACTGCCATGATCTTCTAATAACCACTTGCTGCAAGGCCATATATATATATTTACTATATGTATGGTAGTCAGAATGTGGTTAAAGATGTCGCCTGACGAAAGGTTCTGTCGTTGGAGGAAAGGTTCTTCCCCAGCAAGTATTAGTAAATCGACCCCATTGTTTCTAGCTCCATAGTACTGTAACGAAAAAAAGGAAGTTACAAGTGGTAGTGTTCCATATGGGTATTGGGCCCCCTTACAAGCATTTTGTAATTGTTTACAGATTGTATTTTAGGTGTGGTAATACAAGACTTATTTTCTACATGAGCACACAGGAATGTTATTGGAAAGGGTGCATCTGGGTTTTATATACAGTATGCCAAGGGACATCAAATTCTCAAAGACACCATGGGGGACATTTACTAATATTGGAGCACACAGAATCTGGCCCAGCTGTGCATAGTAACCAATCATCTTCTAGGTTTTTATTTTGTCAGAGCTTATTGAACAAGCTGATGTTAGAAGTCAATTGGTTACTATGCATAGCTGCACCACATTCTGTGTGCATCACTTTTATTAAAATGTATAGCTTTTTTTCTAATGCTATCACAATGCTCTTTATCAGGCATCCTCAAACTACGGCCCTCCAGCTGTTGCGGAACTACACATCCCATGAGACATTGCAAAACTCTGACATTCACAGACATGACTAGGCATGATGGGAATTGTAGTTCCTGAACAACTGGAGGACCATAGTTTGAGGACCCTTGCTCTTTATCATGCCACTGAATTGTGTGCAGTTGCATTACAGGAAAGGCACAAGAGGGTACATATTAAGTTAAAGTGTTACTAAACCCACAACAGTCCCCAATATCTGCTGATAGAACAGAGCCTTTGGGACATGCTATATATG
>BLSH010279183.1:160698-177401 GCA_018402905.1 Glandirana rugosa
GTATATATCGTACAGGGTTTCCGAGACAAGATAGTCGTCTATAACCCCTGACAACACCCAATTTTATTAAATCCCCCCCCCCCCCCCATGTATAGCTTTTTTTCTAATGCCATCACAATGCTCTTTATCATGCCACTGAATTGTGTGCAGTTGCATTACAGTAAAGGCACAAGAGGGTACATATTAAGTTAGTGTTACTAAACCCACAACAGTCCCCAATATCTGCTGATAGAACAGAGCCTTTGGGACATGCTATATATGCTCAGTTTAGTGTGTATTGCTAGATTTTTTTTTTTGTCTTTGGAGAGTACATGTGATCAGCACAGGGCCAATCAGCATTGTCCAGGCAGAGGGCCAGAGGTCCTGCAGCCTCATATGACAATCAGGGGAGAATGAAAACACCTTCTACAAGCTTTAACCAGACACTGATAGAAGTCACAAGACCGCTATATACTACTGATGAGAAAAGGTATTTAGCAGTTTATATGTACTACAATACCATATTTATCAGCGTATAACACACACTCCACCCCCCCCCCCCCGAACATAGAGGGAAAATAGTGTGTGTGTGTTATACGCCAATACCTGGCTGCCTAGGAGGGGGGCGGGCGGATAAGCGCCGCTGCATTACACAAGGCCAGGATCTCCTGTGCACTCCCAGTCACACTATGAGCGTTGAGTACACAAGAGATCACTCTGTGTCTTCCGACACAAATCAGGCTGCAAGGATGGGCAATGGAGAGGCTGCACATGGGCATAGATCAGGCTGCAATGATGAGCAATAGTGAGGCTGCACTGGTGAGGCTGCAGATGGGCACTGATAAGGCTGCATTGATGGGCACTGACCCTTATTTTGCTTCAAAGCTCAGTGCTATCATTATGCCTTTCTGCCAGGCAACCATTTCTCCCATCAGATTCTTATTGCCAAACATTGGCGGCCGGTTAGCCCTAACAGTTTCATAGGCATCTGTTTTATTTTGCAGAAGAAAGTCATAGCCCTCATACACACGGACGTTTTTTGACACTGGCGTTTTTGCAGCTCTCCATGTTAGTTAATGGCCCCATAAAAACGTCGGCGTTTTTGAGCTGTAGATGGCGTCGGCGTTAGTGAGCTGAAACTAGAACCCACAGCCATCGCGTTCTGAGGCTGTAACGTTTTGGCATTTTTTGACACTGACGCCACAATATGCCAACAAACGCCACCTATTATTATACCGGCGTTTTTTGACGCCGACGTTTCTAGGTTGAAAAATAGCAGAGGGATGGTCTTTTTTAAAAAATGCCTATTGACGCCGACGCTCACTAACGCTCAAAAACGCCGATGCATAACGCCGAAAAACGCAGACTTTTTTCCTTGACGTCGGGCCTGGCGTTTTGTTTATTTTTTTAGAAACGTCCGTGTGTA
Source organism: Glandirana rugosa (assembly GCA_018402905.1). NCBI lineage: Eukaryota > Metazoa > Chordata > Amphibia > Anura > Ranidae > Glandirana > Glandirana rugosa. The sequence goes on from BLSH010279183.1 coordinate 162,104, forward strand.
TGAGGCCATAAAGTTCAGAAGACGTATAAAAGTTGTCGATTGTTACGCAATAGCCCTGATTTAGCAATGGCTCAATGAGGGAAAGAACTGAAGATGTTGCCATTCCATAGTTGCTGTATTTTGGGTCGAATTTTGTTCCTTTTCCAGGATATAGGACTGAATCCCAAATGTAGCCAGTTGACGATTCGCATAGCATGAAGGATTTTTCGCCAGATCGTGCTTTCTTTGATGCGATTTATTGCACTTAGCTAAGCCTTCCCTTGTAGGCCATTAGACTTTCATCTATGCTGACATCTCTTTCTGGCACATAGCTCAGTTGGAAATTTTTTAGAATGATTTGAGACACTTCCCAAATTTTCTTCAGTTTTGGTGCAGGATGAGTAGTTTCATCAAATTCTTTGTTGTTTTCGAAGTGTAAAAGTTTAATTAACAGGGAAAATTTGTACTCCGACATGACCGTACCAAAGAATGGAATGGCAAGTAATTTATTTGTTGTCCAATACCACTTCTGCAGGGGTTTCCCCACCACTCCCTGAAGTATTATTAGGCCCAGAAACTTCTAAATGTCATCTTTGGTTACTGGTTCCCACTTTCTACTTCTTGTAAACCTCCGATGAGTAGTAGTTGATTGTTGCTCTTGGTACTGGTTTGTCTCAGCAACTGTTTTTTCAGTAACCTCATTGGTCAGAAATAGTTGTAAGTATGCCAAGGGGTTGTCATCTTCAACGTCCACTTTCATACCAGGTGCTCCAGTAAATGGGAATATTGGGGGCGCTACCTGATGCGTACCGGAGTCAATAGAGCACATCACTGAGCTCAGTCGCAGAATCATTGCTGTCTTCACTTTCAGACTCTGATGACGAATTTCCCCGTGAATCACTATCGCTCCATTCTGCAAGTGGTTCTAATTCGCTATCACTGTCATATAGCTGGTCAAAAGCGCTTTTGATGTAGAGGGACGCCTTTTGGATGCCATGGACGCTCTCAATTTTCCAGGCGCAAAGAACAGTGCAGGCAGGGCACTGGACATAGAAACATAGAAAAGTGACGGCAGAAAGAGACTGAGTAGTCCATCGAGTCTGCCCCTTTTTATTTATTTATTTTAAATATTTTTTTTTTTTTACATTAACCACTTCAGCCCGGAAGGATTTCACACTTTAGGACCAGAGTCCTTTTTGCGATTCGGCGATGCGTCGCTTTAACTGACAATTGCGCGGTCCTGCGACGTTGTACCCAAACTAAATTTGTGTCCTTTTTTTCCCCACAAACAGAGATTTCTTTTGGTGGTATTTGATCATCTCTGTGTCATTTCTAAACGCCGCTATAAACAAAAGAAGAGCGACAATTTTGCAAAAAAAAACCCCAAATTTCTTACTTTTTTCTAAAATACAAATCCAAAAAAAAAAATACAAAAAAACTTTTTTTTTCATCAGTTTTGGCCAATTTATATTCTTCCTCATATTTGTGATAAAAAAAATCGCAATCGGCCTTTATTGATGGACAAATCTGAGGTGTACTGATTTGCAACATTAATGTTATCTACAGATTACAATGTATTCTGTATGTGTCTGTGTTTATAACTTTTGAAATTCCCGCTGACTCTGCCCCGATGCGTCGCGCCGCTCGCAGGGAACGGAGCCCGGAATATTTATACATCGGGTGGGTGATCCGGCCAGAGGACACCGCGGGATCGCAGGGACAGGGTAAATACATTGGAGGCATTTAAATGTGTGATTCGGAGTGTGGCTCGGGGGTTACTGCTTTTGCTAGTGAAAATTAACCCCGAGCCACACTCGGGAATACCGCCAGGGAGGTTAAGGTGCGTGTTGTACGGCAATAAATACGGTAATTGCATGTGTATGTTCTGTGTACTGTGGGAGACAAGATATAGTGAATGCAGGGCCCTGGGTTTAGTAACACTTTAATGAATTGCTAGTTTTATACAGGGCAATGCTCTGGCCTTTTCTGCTATATATTTGTACATCTCCAAATAGTAGTTATTAGCCTACAGGTATTTTATGATTGCCATAGAGACCTAAACAAAAATGTAGAAAATAAGTCTGGTATTACCACACCACACCTGAAATACAATCTGTAAACAATTACAAAATACTCAAAGGGGACCAATACCCCTATTGAACACTACCACTTGTGACTTCCTTCTTTTCATTCCAGTACTATGGAACTAGAAACAAGGGGGTTGACTCACTAAAACTGGACAGTGCAAAATCTGGTGCAGCTCTGCATAAAAATCTGCATGTTTTTGCCAAAGTTTAACTGAACAAGCTGATTGGCTACCATGCACAGATTTTGCACTCTCCAGTTTTAGTAAATTGACCCCATTCTGTAGTACTCAGAGCCCAGTAAATGCTTTCCCAGGTCAACCAAGGCACCAAGGCTGTCCAATCCCACACTGGCTTAGGGGTTGCACTCTAATTTTCCACTCCAGCTGTCAGAGTTGTCTTCTCTGGTCAAATTCTCAGATGTAGGAACGCGTCTATGTGTCCCAAATTACACACAGCATTCCAGTGAGTGAGTGACAAGGGCCCACAAGCTATACATTGTCAACCCTGGAAAATACCAGAAACCAACCCCACCAGTCTTAATCCCAGGTCCTGTCTGTTATCATTTTGCTTCATGATTTGAAGGAAAAGCTTCTTTGCCTCCTACCCCCAGCCAGGGTTAGTCACGCTCCCTCAAAGGGGAGCCTTAGTCCAAGCCACCTACATATTTGTATGATCTCTCTCCCAATGAAGAGTAAGGAAGCGCTGCTTCTCACTTTGTCCCTCTACCATGTATAGAAGCCCCGGGCTTCCTATATATTTTGTAGCCCTGGCAATCTAAATTTGACAATGCACTCCTATAGCAATGACCATGATGGACCCACCTCTAAAAAGGCCCTACAGGCCAAGTACAAAGTGCAGTACCCAATCAACCAGAGTCCATCTAGTCCAACTTGATTCATGTGAATTCTGATTGGTTACTGCTCTTTGCACTTAGGTATTTGTTCCTTGCTTCATTTACTTCTAACTGGAACTGAAAAAGGAGCTTGGATAAGTATCTTTACTACAAAACTAGAACAGCTGAATGTGTATGACTACTTATAGCCACTCCAGGCTGTACTTATCACATTGAGAGGTGGCTGGTGTTTAAGAGGTTCAAGATAACTGCAACAATGACTTCTATAGAATACAATGAGGTACTTACTGTATGTTGCTATAAAATAACACAACACTCCTCAAGGATAGACATGTATCTTTTTATCATATTTTCTATTCTTAAGTTTTTTTTTTTTTTAATTCCAATTTATCATCCAGCTGATATGTCCTGGTCTTAAAGAAATGTATAAAGCTTTTTACCTTAATGCATTCCTTGCACTAATGTAAAAAATGTTTAGACATCAGTATACTCCCCCCCTTACTTACCTGAGCCCTTCATTCGATCCAGCGCTGTGCACATCTTCAGCTCTTCTCTTCCCTCACTTCTGGGTCTCATTGGCTTTGCTGGGGCACCAGAAGCCATTTGCTCCCGCTGCTGTCAATCAAAGCTAGTGGCAAGGGAGCGGGGCCGATGGACGCAGCAGCAGGGCTCGAGAGCGAGCATGCACAAGTGCCCCAATGGGAAGTGGCTTCCCTTGGGGGCACTGGAGATAGAGGAGCCAGAAGCGCCAGTGGGGGACCCGAGAAGAGAAGGTTTGGGGCCGCTCTGTGCATTAGAACTGCATAGAGATGTTTGTTATTTAAAAAAAAACACCTTTACAACCACTTTAATTGTATACTTACATTGGTCCAGCTTGGAACAATGCAAGTAAGCAGATCTCATACCGAAGCTGGCAATCACTGCAGTAGTTGGTACTACTACAGAGATTGTCATGATCTTCCGAGTCCTGTGCCAAGCAGCATCCCCTCTGCACACTGACCACAGGGATTCACTTACTCGGCAAGGCTGCCATTCACAGATGGCCGTGTATTCTTGTTAAATGAATAGAAGGTGTTCTCTGATTGAATGACATGGAAATCATGACGTCACCACCCCACCTCTCCAATCAGAGAATATTCTGATTTAATCCTCCATCCACCCCCCCAACCCTTATCAATATGCTAATGACATTACTAATTATTACAGCTTTGTTTACCTAACATATTTTAGACCCAGTGATGTCATTTCTGGGTCTCTGTGCAAAACAGGCAGATCATGGCTGGTGGGTGGAGCTGTACATAGCTTCCTGAAAACAGCAGAGTACCCTAGATCATGCCCCTGTGTAATGCTGATCCTCTGATTGAAAGGACTGAAATGCGCTGAACAAAAAGGGGTGTTCCAGTTCAGCTGGGGAGGAAAGAGATGAATGATGCTGGACATCCTCAAACAAGAAATGAGATTGACTCCGTCTCATTTGCTACAGCTTCTAATGCACACTGTGAGAAGCTCACAGTGTGCAGTGCAATCAGAGTAAACAATTTCCGCACAGGATAGGATCCTGCACTGAAGGTAAGGCTGGAGTTTAGCTTTAAGCACAATTGCAGTATGAAAGCATAGGCCCTGCTATACATTCACTTCTACTATCCATCTTCTATTGCCTAATCTGTCACGCTTTTCTGACTTTTCCTTTTTTTCTCATCTTCAAGATTCTGCTCTCTACATCTAAGCCTGTCCAAAAATGCTACGTCCCCAAGCTTGAAAAGGGAGATGTAATGAACAAATTTGAAGCCATGCATAAAGCCAGAGAGGAGAGGAGCCAGAGGAAAACCACAGAGGAGAGACAGCGGAGGAAAGAGCAATATAACAGAGAGAAAATCTGGAACAAAAGGAAGCAAGAGGTTCTCTGTCCAGATAATTTACCCTCATATTAGTGTGTTTAGATGCATTAGATATCATTGACTTGGCCATGGGACAAAGTACAAGAGTACAGCTCGACTGCTTTTATACAAGTCACAGAAATTCAACAAGTTAATTTTATTTTGGGAGGGGGTTTATATCCTATAATAATTCACCACACTTACTTCAAACTGCCTAGACCAGCCTCGTAACATGGAGGACCCCTTGAAATAACTTTGCGGGCCTCAGGGAACCCTTGCTAATAATTACTGTATCTACAGATCACTGTATGTGATGGTCAAGAAGAATACTGCCTACATTTGTGGTCATTGGGAAAAATAACCTCCTTATAGATAGCTAGAGATAATTGTTAGTGGTTACTCGACTGAGAGGCAGAGGTTGCTCATTGCTTAACCACTTGCCAACCACCTCGCGTACATAAACGGCGGCAAGTTGGCTCTTCCGTCTATAAACGGCGATCAGTGCAGCCGCAATAGCGATGTCTGATGGCGACCCGCGATTACCTTCTGGAGAGGAAGAACGGGGAACCGCCGATGTAAACACGGCGGTTCCCCGTTCTGAAAGGCGGCAAGACAGTGATCTACTGATCCCTGTCATCGGGATCAGTTGGATCTGTCATGCCCCTGCCAGCCCAGCCCCCTCACAGTTAGAACACGCCTAGGGAACACAATTAACCCCTTGATTGCCGCATACAGGTTAATCCCTTCCCTGCCAGTGACATTTATACAGTAATCAGTGTTTTTTTGGGGGTTTTTTTTAGATCTAATCGCTGTACAAAATGTCAATGGTCCCAAAAAAGTGTCAAAAATGTCTCATCTGTCCATAGTAAAATCGGCATAAATAAATTCTCATGGTTTGTAAACGCGGCAACTTTTGCGCAAACCAATCAATAAACGCCAATTGGGTTTTTTTTTTTACCACAAATATGTAGAAGAATATGTATGAGCCAAAACTGATGAATAAATTCGTTTTTTTTTATATATTTTTTTTGGATATGTATTATAGCAAAAAGTAAGAAATATTGTTTTTTTTTTTTTCAAAATCGTCACCGCGGGTCGGGCGGACTCGATTTCCATCGGCGACCCGCGATAGTCTTCTACAGAGGAAGAACGGGGAACCACCGATGTAAACACGGCGGTTCCCCGTTCTGACAGGCGGTATGACAGTGATCTACTGGTTTGTAGACGCAATAACTTTTGCGCAAACTAATCAAACACTTTTTGCGATTTTATCAAAAATATGAGGAAGAATACATATCGGCCTAAACTGATGAATAAATTTGTTTTTTTTTTTTCCAAATAAAGGGATTTTATTAAGAACTTACCGTAAAATCCTTTTCTCTGAGTTCACTGACAGACGCAGCCCTCATTGACAAGTGGGGTTTATGCACATCCTACTAGGAGTAGACTAGGCAAATAGAAAAAAAGCAAGCTGACCCCTCCCAGGGGGCCGCCTCACTCCAGCATATAAAGCCCCTGCTGTGCATAGCATATCAGTTCGTAACAAGCCGTACAAACGCAACACAGAGGGGTGGGTGCTGCGTCTGTCAGTGAACTCAGAGAAAAGGATTTTACGGCAAGTTCTTAATAAAATCCCTTTTTCTCTTACGTTCACTGACAGATGCAGCCCTTCATTGACAAGTGGGGATGTCCCAAAGCAGTGTCATTCAAGAGGGGTGGATAAACAATAACAACTGTATCCAACAGAATCCTCTCAGGAGGCGCCAGATGCGCCTACACCGCCGCCTGTAAAACTTTACGGCCAAAAGCAGCATCCGCAAATGCTGACACATCAACTTTGTAAAACTTAACAAACATGTGCACCGAGGCCCAAGTGGCCGCCTTGCACACCTGGGACACCGAAGCTTGGTGTCTGAAAGCCCAGGAAGTACTAACTGCCCTGGTGGAATGAGCCGTGACTGGAAAAGGAGGGACTTTGCCCCGAACAGTATACGCATGGGTCACGGTCTGTCTGATCCAACGGGAAACAGTAGCCGACGGGGCCGCCAACCCTTTTCGCTATCCTTCTGTCAGCACAAACAATGCATCAGACTTCCGAAAAGAAGCTGTAGCCGCCAAATACACCCGCAAAGCCCTCACGACATCCAAAGAATGTAACTCAAATTCCTTGGGATGCGACGGGTGCGGATATAATGAAGGGAGAACAATATCCTCATTAATGTGAAAAGAGGAGACCACCTTCGGTAGAAACGAAGGGGAAGGTCGCAAGACCGCCTTGTCCTTATGAAGGACCAAGTAAGGAGACTTACAGGACAACGCTGCCAACTCAGACACCCGCCTAGCGGATGTAATGGCCTCCAAGAAAGCCACTTTTTGCGACAGCAATTGTAAGGGAATATCCCTTATCTTCTTATATGGCAGTTTCTGCAGTACAGAAAGCACCAAATTCAAATCCCACGGCGCCACAGGCAACCGTACCTGAGGAGCCACATGGCGTACACCCTGTACAAATGTACGTATCAACGAATGTGACGCCAAAGGCCGTTGAAAGAGAATCGCCAGAGCCGAAATCTGACCCTTGAGAGTACTCAATGCCAACTTGTTATCCAGGCCCTGCTGCAAGAAAGCCAGCACCCGGGACACAACGTAAGAGCGGGGGTTCCAACACCCCGCCTCACACCAGGCAATAGGCCTTCCAGGTGCGATGATAAATCTTGCCGAAGTACACTTGCGCACCTTAAGCATGGTAGGGATCACGGAGTCAGAAACACCCCTATCCCTCAACACCTGGGACTCAATAGCCAAGCTGTCAAAGCCAGCGAGGGTAAAGCATGGGTCCCTGCGACAGCAGATGTTCGCGCAGCGGAAGACGCCAGGGAACATCTGTCACCATCCGCACCACATCAGCATACCAAGGGTGCCGAGGCCAATCTGAAGCTACCAGGATTGTTGGGATCCCCTCCGCTTCTATCCTGCGCAGTAGCCGCGGTAGAAGCTTGATGGGAGGGAAGGCGTACAGGAGCCAATGCCGACCCCAAGGCGCTACCAACGCGTCTGTGGCGGCCGCCAATGGATCCCTTGTTATGCACACGAAGGTCTGCATCTTGTTATTGAACCTGGACGCCATGAGGTCCACGTCTGGCGTGCCCCAAATCTGGCGGAACACCTCTGGATGTAGGGACCATTCCCCCTGATCCAGCGTTTTCTACACCCGGAATGTAAATGGCGGAGATTGCCGGCACATGAAGTTCTGCCCACCTCAGAATGTGGGCCACTTCCGCAGCCGCTGCCAAGCTCCTCGTACCGCCCTGATGGTTCACGTACGCCACCGCCGTGGCGTTGTCTGACTGAACCGGGAGGCCGCGCAGCCTTACCGTCCAGTGGGAGAGGCAGAGCCTGATCGCCCTCAACTCCAGCACATTTATCGGAAGGCGGGATTCCTGTGCCGACCAACGGCCCTGAGCAGACATCTGCCCCAGGACCCCCCAGCCCGATTGGCTGGCGTCCGTCGTGACTATCGACCAATTCAGGGGGAGGAAAGAGCCAAGGCCCGAAGCCACCAGATCAACAATCCTCTGGTCTGATGATCCAATCTGATCAGCTGGTCCAGGGACAGCGGAGGCTTGTCCCACCGTGACAGAATCACTCGCTGTAGGAGCCGAGTGTGACTCTGGGCGTAAGGTATTGCCTCGAAGGCTGAGACCATGAGCCCCAACACCCGCATACAGAACCGTAAGGAGGACAACTGGCGTGACAGCAGGGTTTCCACCGCTGCTTGCAGTGTTAGTAACTTGGCCGGAGGCAAGAACACCTTCGCCTGCTCCGTGTCCAGAATCAGACCCAGATATTCCAGTTGACAGGACGGGGTCAACGTCGACTTCTGCAGGTTGATCAGCCAGCCAAAGTCTTTCAACGAGGCCATGGTGATAGCCACATTGTCCTCCAGGGCCGAAGCAGACTCCGCTCGCAGGAGTAAATCGTCAAGGTATGCTACTACTGCAATGCCTCTCTGCCTCAATAGCGCCAGCAACGGAGCCACCAGCTTGGTGAACACCCGAGGCCAGACCGAAGGGAAGTGCCACAAATTGGTAATGTAGATCCCCCACCGCAAAGCGTAGAAGGCGCTGGTGCCGGAGACAAATGGGAACATGGAGATACGCGTCCCTGATATCCAATGACGCCATGAAGTCCTCCCCTTGGTGCAGGGCGGCCACGGCCGATCGGACAGATTCCATCCTGAATTTCCGCGCCTTCACAAAGTGGTTTAGCGCTTTTAGGTCCAGGACTGGCCTGACCCCACCCTTTTTGGGCACCACAAAGAGGTTTGAATAGAAGCCTTTCCAGCAGAGGTACCGGCACAATCACCCCTTGTTCAGAGAGCGTCTGAACAGCCCCCATGAGAGCCTCTCGATGCCCCTGAGGGAGTCTCAAGTTCGATGGGAAGAACCTATCTGGGGGTAGAGTGCTGAACTCTATCCTGACACCACTTCCTGCACCCACCGGTCAGAAATGCGGGCAGTCCACCTGTCTGCGAACCCCAGAAGTCGGCCCCTCATGCGGAGGAGGACTTATCCTCCGTCTTTTCGCTCTTGCGCTACCAGGGTCGTTTACCGGACCCCGAGGCAGACTTGCCGAGCCTTGAGCCCTTGCCCGCTGCACGAAAAAACCTCTTCTGACCCGAAGAAGCAGGACCCTGCTTACGACGGAACTCCCGCCGCCTGGGCTCCGGGAGAAAAGTACTCTTCCCCCCGGTGAAATCTTTAATGATTTCATCCAACTGTGCCCCAAAGAGCCGACCGCCCTGAAAGGGAAGATCCGTGAGGCCCTTTTTAGACGCATGGTCACCCGACCAACAGCGTAACCACAGCACCCGTCTGATAATGACTGCAAAAACAGACATCTTAGACAGCATGGGAAGCAGGTCCAAAGCTGCGTCACACAGATACCGAAGACCCTGTATCAGATGGTCCGTCCGCTGTGACGCCTCAAGCGAGCACCCGCAGCTCAACTCATTGTGCAACTCAGTCGCACACTCGGTAAGGGTTTGCGCCACCATGGCTGAAGCCAGAGCTGGTCTCATGGCTGACCCCGCCACCAAGAACAGTGTCTTGGATACCACCTCCATCCGCCTATCGGCCAAATCCTTAAAAGAGGGAGACCCCTCCAAGGGGATGGTCGTTGCCTTATTCAGACGAGCCACCGGAGGGTCCACTGCGGGGGATGCCCACTTCTTCACAAAACTATCCTCAAAGGGATAGCATACAGCGAAACGTTTGGGCTAGGAAAATAAATTATGCAGACGCTGCCATTCCTTATAGACCAGCTGGTCAAAGAATTGATCATAGGGATAAGCCCTGGGGGACCGAGGTGGCTTAAAAGACCCGCAAACGTAAACAGTCTCCTGCGACTCCCCGGCTTGGTCCAGTCGCAAGGACACATGGATATTGGCGATCAGGGTGGCCACCAGCGCCCTCTCGCGCGCTACCGAGGCCCCCTTGTCTTCCTCGCCATCCGAGGGCTCCAGTTCACCATCTGAAAGCTCCACGGGGGTCCCCGTGACCACTGAGGCCCCTTCCGGTTCAGAATCCTCCCCTGAGGAAGGGGGGGTGGACGCTTTTTAGGCACCCCCTTAGCACGGCACCTCCCGGGGAAAAATTCCCCTAATACGGACCTTAGCTGATCCAGGGGAACCAGAGGGCCCAGCGCAGGTTGCGCTTCCACCGACTCCTCCTGGGAAGAACCCGCAGGTTCAGCCGCCATTGCACCACCGGAACACTGACAGGCCAAAAGGCCCTGACACCCCCACAAAGCAGCCCCACAGAGCAACCGGGAGACACCCAGGAGGACTGCACCCACCGCTACCAGCATCCCAGGGAGAGCCCAGCTATACTTGCTGTTAGGGTTGCCACATCATCCCCTAATCCAGGACACATATGAATTACACTGGTTCTGAGGCTAATTAAATGCAGATAAGGCATCAAGTGAGTTTAATTACCACCTTAATCAGCCACAGAACTTGTGTAATTCATATGTGCCCTGGATTAAAGGGATGATGTGGCAACCCTACTTGCTGTTTATAATTGCCCTTCAAGCGCTGCGTCCCAGTAGGAGTGCTTTGACCGCCAGTCAGGAGCCTATGCCGCCCTGTGCCTTCCACGCTGTCCCAGAGGGAAAGAGGAAGAAGCGGTGTCAGCCGCACGTTCTCATCCACAGGCACAAGCGGCCACAAGAGGCCAAAGCCTGTCACACAGGCCGCGACTACGGCAAAATGGCCACCGGTCCACCACTAGAGGCCAAATAGCCCACAAAATGGCAGCGGCTATGGCAAAATGGCGGCGATCCGCCGCAAAATGGCTGTGGATCGCCGCATGGCGGTTCTAGCGCGGGGGGTGTAGGAGGGGGCGACACCAAAACAAACAGACCTGTAGCCCTAGAACCCTCCACCGGCCGGCCTAGTCCGCCAAACGCCCAGCCCCCCCCCCTCTGCACCCCTAGGGGGAGGGGGTCACTCACCAATCCGACGGGCGTAGCGGGTAGCCACCCAGTAGCAGACCTTCCTTCCATCTGGAGGGGAGGAATGCTGCAGGCCAAGCACCCCTGGACGCGAGCACACCCCGGTCAATGGACGCAAGTGGGGGTCACCCACTGGCCTGCCGCACGGAACGGGTACGATGCGGCGGACCCCGCCAAGGCTAGGGGTAGCTCGCATCGGTCGGCCGTGCTGGGGAGATTTCAGGATTCGAGATATCCTCTATGACGGCTACTTGATTGCAGTCTTCATCAGATAGCTTGTAAAGCCCAAAGAACAAAAAATCTGTGGAACCGCAGGTCCCAGGTCTAACTCCTTGCACTAGGCATAATAAAACTGATATGCTACGCAGAGCAGGGGGGTTATATGCTGGAGTGAGGACGGCCCCCTGGAAGGGGTCAACTTGCTTTTTTTCTATTTGCCTAGTCTACTCCTAGTAGGATGTGCATAAACCCACTTGTCAATGAAGGGCTGCGTCTGTCAGTGAACATAAGAGAAATAATCTTTATTAACATCCGGGTGGGGTGAGTGCCAGTACATTACAACAAAATCAGAAGAAAGGTAACACCAAGCATTAAGAGTATATGCAGACAGCCGGTAGACAACCCAGATTTAATACATTATACTCAACATTGTCTTTTGGTATTCCCGACCCGTTATCCCAGATCACGTCCAGTTACCATCCTAGTGGCATGTATGAACCATCTGGCGACTCTCCCCCCAAAAACCTTTTTCCCATAACACAAAATATAGAAATAAGGGGGGAACTGAAAGTAGTCAAAGAAGGAAGAAGGAAAGAGAAAAGACGGAGAAGTGAAGAAATAAAGAGGGAGTAGAAGATAGGTAAGGGGGAAAGGATATGTGAGGCAGTGATGGCGTCCGTGTCGACATCAAGCGAGTCATCGAAGGAGGCACCGTAAGCAGTACCTTGCCCTCGTCTGACAGAACAAACATATTCCACAGACCCCACCTTTTATTATATTTTTCCCGTTTGTGGTGGGAGGTAAGGATCAAGCCCTCCATCCTGTTTATCTGTTCCACCTTGTGGAACCAGCCCGTTATAGAAGGTGGGTCTTGTTTTTTCCAGTATAAGGAGATACAAGATTTGGCTGCATTTAGTAGATGCCGTAGAATAGACCTGCTGTAAATTTTGGGGGAAATCCGTGAGACATGGAGAAGGAAGGCCGGATCTTTCGGAATCTGGTGTTCCGTAAATGTTTGTGTTATAGTATGTATGGTCGACCAGTAGTGCTGTAGTTGGGGCATGACCAGAAGATAGTTCCTTTATCTTCCCGGCATCACCAGCAACGATATGTGGACACAGGAAAGCATGCATGGAGTTTGGCAGGTGTATAGTACCATAAATTTGTTTTTTTTATATATTTTTTTTGGTATAGCAAAAAGTAAAAAATATTGTTTTTTTTCTCAAAATTATTATTTTTGTTTATAGCGCAAGAAATAAAAACTGCAGAGGTGATCAAATACCACCAAAAGAAAGTTCTATTTGTGGGGGAAAAAAGGATGTCAATTTTGTTTGGGTACAACGTTGCACGACCGTGCAATTGTCAGTTAAAGCGATGCAGTGCCGAATCACAAAAAGTGCTCTGGTCAGGAGGGGGGTAAATCCTTCTGGGGCTGAAGTGGTTAAAAAGTGAAAATCCCATGGCCACTCTCCTACACAGCTGGCATGTACGGACATCCTTCCATGTTGTTCATAAGTACCGATTGTCTTGCCAGCCCCACCTGCAAATTAGTGGTTTGAAGTGCAGCTTGGATGTTATCAGTCCTGCTGGCCCTTCTTCACAGCATTCCTTTGGTTTGCAGTGCAATCTACCTGTATGTCACACTAGTGCAATAAGATCTGGGGATGGGGGGATTTTCTATGTATATCAAAAGAGATATGGCCAATCAAACCTTTAACCACTGGATGGTTGGATTTGAACTGGAGACTACCATTGGACAGCAGCAGGGAAGAACTGAAGACAGATACAGCAAGGCATTTTAAGAAGGTCCTCATACTTTACTTGTGAAGGGTGTACAAAAAGCTGCAGTGCCAAAAGTGTCTACAAGTGCACCCACTCTGAGCATGGTTGAACTGAATCATGCCCAAATTTGATTGTCCTCTCTCCTGGGCTAAAGCAAATTTTCCTGGGCACACTTACGACAACATAATAAACAATAGTGCAGCGCTAGCAAGAAAAAAATTATTATGCATACATAAAAATACATTTAAAGGTAAAAAGTTCATAAATAGCAGGACACACAAGGATCCCTGAAAGTGTCATAATGTGCTCCTAAAATCTGCTGTGGATGCATCCATTTGCACACCTCCACCATAAAGAATGCAGGCCTCGCACCTCACTATGTGAACCCTTGGTTTAAAAGACAGGTCAAAAAACATCTTCCCATACAGGGTAATCAAAGGAGCGATGGTGCCTGTAGAAATCTCCAAAAACTGTCTACTGGAGCAAGCTGCAGGGTAGGCTCTTGCATCAATGGAAGCTGGAATGCTGCTAAAAGCAAAGGTTCCAAGCGCATCACACATGCAAAGAAATATATGGAATATAGTGCTCTCTGCTACAAATAGTCTTTATTGCAAATAAGAAGAGTCACTTACAAGCGCGGCACTATAACCAAGTAGCTCCCCCGTACGTTACGTCCCAGGCAGGACTTCTTCAGTCACATACGGGAGAGCTATATCACGTCACCCACAGCCATCCTTCGTTGTTTGATTTGTATCAATGTTTGTATACCCGGCACTTGGTTACAGTGGCGGGCTTGTAAGTGACTTTTCTTGTTTGCACTTTCGGGCATCCTTGTGTATTCTGCTCTTTATGAACTTTCTACCTTTTAATGTATTTTTATGTATGTATAACACATTTTTTCTTGCTAGTGCTGCACTATTGTTTATGTTTTATTTACTAGGATTTGATATATTGGCCTAGAGTGTACAGCTGCTTATCTGTTAGGCTCTGTTTTGTGATGCTTGTTTTTACATTATATTACACTTACATCAACACCTCTGCGCTCAGTCATCTATGGAGTTCTGTGCTCTGGCATGATTTGCACTCACACTAAAGCAAACCGTATCAGACCACATGTGAACTGTTCCCAGGACCATCTCTTCCAAGTGGTCCCGGGCATTGTATGCCTAGTGTTCCTAGATACAGTTTGGAGCACTCAAACTACACAAACAAACCAGACCAAGGGGGTGAACCACGCTCAGATAAATTTGCCAGTGTGAGTTCACCCTAAAATACCTTTTCCCATATGCCTATACAAGTTTTATATTCACTACCTAAACTTGGATATCAGTCATGCAGGGAATCCCTGTAACTGTCATTACATCATACGTTAGCATTTTAGGTTCTGTCCTTCACTAAACTATTAGCTTACAAATGCTCAAAGTATTAGAAGATGAGAAGAATTAAATGCAGCGCATTCATTCTATGGTACTATTGTTCAGTTCTACAATACAAGGAAATTCTTGGAGGCAAACTCATTCTTGTACAAATTTCCAAAAGCTAAACTCAAATTTAGGTACCATCACTGGAAATTAAGGACCAATGACAATTGTTGTATATACACCAGTTTTTCTCAACTCCAGTCCTCAAGGCGCCCCAACAGGTCATGTTTTCAGGATTCCCTTCAGATGAAACGGCTGTGGTAATTTCTAAGGCAGTGAAACTGATCAAATCACCTGTGCAAAATAATGGAGAGACTGAAAACATGACCTGTCGGGGCTCCTTGAAGACTGGAGTTGAGAAACACTGGTATATACCGTTCTCTTGTGTCATAGTCTGCTCTGCAAAACATTTTTCAGTATCAAAAAAATGACAATTTTGATACAGTGGGGCTGATTTATTAAAGGCAAAGAGGCTGTTCATTTTGCAAAGGAAGTTGTGCTTTGCAATGATATTTTCCCCAGAGCTTAGTGAATGTGGTGAAATGATACTTTGCAAAGAATGCCTAA
>BLSH010279183.1:206435-218129 GCA_018402905.1 Glandirana rugosa
CCAGGGTTTTTTTCACAGTTGACCGGCTAGACAGGTGACTTTATAGCGTCAGGGTGATTTTTAATGTCTAGTGACGGTAATGATCATGTATTTTTTTTTATGAATTTTACGTCCGCAATATGCGTATATTGATAGGGTTGCACAAAAGTTATCGCATTTACAAACTATGGGAATAGATTTATGGCATTTTAAGTATTTTTTTTTATGTACTAGTAATGGCAGTGATCTGTAATTTTTAGTGGGACTGCGATATTTCAGTGGACAGATCGGCCAGTTGACACTTTTTTTGGGACCACTGACATTTATACAGCGATCAGAGATAAAAATAGCCACTGATTACTGTATAAATGCCATTGGCACGGAAGGGGTGAACACTAGGGGGCGATCAAGGGGGTTAAGTGTTCCTTAGGGGGGCATTTAACTATTGGGGGGGGGAGCTGCTCCTGGGCACTGGGAGCAGCAGATCTCTCTCCACTTCCCTGTCAGAACGGAGAGCCATTTGTTTACATCAACGGATAGCCGTTCTGGCCCTGAGGAGCAATCGCGGGTAGCCATCGGACATCGTGCCCACCAGCCATGCGCATTGGCGCCAGAGACATGCAACGGGTGTGCAGGCACCCCCTGCAGTCTCTGAAAGGGCTGCCATACAGCTACGGCAATTCGCGCAGGAGAGCTGACCTGCCGCCGTCAAACAGCAGCAGCTGGTCGGCAAGTGGTTAATCGGATATTTTTGATTTAAATCAATTTTTTTAATAAAATGCTTTTTGGATTAAAAATCTATCTAAAAGGATAGTTTTCTATTTAGTATACATTAATAATTTAGTTTATTCAGCATGAAATAAAGCTTAGTTATGTAGTATGAGGCTGTATATTCTGCAATATTTAAATTTTTGGTAAACTCATTCAATGAATTCAAGTTCTGCAAGCTGAGATAACATGCACTGCATTCAAACAATTTCACAGTAACCATGAGATAAAACAAAGTACAGGAATATTCCTTTATCCGATTATTTTGCAAATCTATGTACGCTACAAACTGTATGAGTTAATTGGTTCTGATATTGGTGTTTTACTAACCTGACAGCTTATTTTAAATATGAAACCTTCATTTTGCTTGCAAATATTAAAGATTTAACTACCAGCAAGAATTCCTTACATTTAAAAAAGCACCTGTCACTTCAGATGCATCATGGCAGCGCCTGTTAGCGGGCATCCACTCACCTGCTACTGCCACATCCCTCACCTTGTAGTGTCACTGCTGCGTCACCAGCGGTCCCATTAAAGTGAATGGGACTGTCGGTGAGTCAACAGCAGGTCAGAGGAGGAGCCGCTGCAGGCCAGAGATGACAGTTGCTTTTTAAAAATTATGATTTAAATCAAGCCTTTTTACTAGTGATCTAAATCATATCCAACCTGATTGGGATACAAAAGAATGTCACTGATCAATTGTAGCAGAAGAAAAAGGAGGACTGCCACCATCCCTTCTACCAGAGCACTGGTCTTAGTAGGAGGCGATTGATGTCATCCTACAACCGATAGACAGTATTTCATGACCGCAGTTTTAACCACAAAGTCACACCCTATGGCCAATGGAAAATACAATCAAGTATAATGACTCCAAATTTACCGCCATAATACTGTATGCTGGCTTAAAATCTGGGTAAAAGTTCACACTGCCTGTTTGTATCCTCATACCTGGCTGAAAAGAATCGGTTTTGAGATCACACTGCCTGTACTGATGAGCCTCATAAAACTACCAACCACTGCCAAGTCTCAAACTTATATCCACCATAAGTCATGTGTGCCCCCAAAAGAACCTACATGTTTTTGGCTTCATCAGGGTTAAGTGATTAAAAAGAGAAAAAGCACCAAATATGAAAGGGGGAGGGGTCCAAGTTATCTCCACATGGCAGAAAGCAAAATAAAAAAAAAAAAAAAAAATGGTGGTTTCTCCCTCTTCCCTTCTATTTATATTTTCTAAGATGGGCACTTTGCTAGCAGCGCAATGACATCACCGGCACATTGCCTGACATGGTCAGGCATCATGATGCATGCACAGGAGTCAAAGTCTCCAATGCCATCTTGTTGAGGGAAGCCTATCGTTTCTCAGGCAGACCAGTGAAACCAGCAAGCCCGAGAAAGTCGAGTGGCGAAGAAGAATGCAATCCGATGGTGAATGAGATACCTTGATCGATTTCATGAGAAAGCCAGCCGCTGGTTTAACCGGTTCCCGACCGCGCGCCGTGTTTTCACGACGGCAGTCGGGGAGCCCTGCGCGAATCGCCGTAAATAAGTGGCGATTCGCATTTGGCCACCAGGGGGTGCGCGCACCCGCCGCACTCCTGGGGAGTGTGCCCGCGGCTCGGGCGGACCCGATGTCCGCCGGCGAGCCGCGATGAGCGGCTACAGGGAAAAGAACGGGGAACCGCCGATGTAAACACGGCGGTTCCCCGCCCTGTCAGTGGGGCATGAGAGATCTACTGATCCCTGTCACTGGGATCAGTTAGATCTCTCATGCCCATGTTAGCCCAACCCCCCCACAGTAAGAACACACCCAGGGAACACACTTAACCCCTTCACTACACCCTGCAGGTTAACCCCTTCACTGCCAATGACATTTATACAGTAATCAGTGGACATCTAAATTTCTGATCGCTGAAAAAATGTCATTGGTCCCAAAAAAGTGTCAAAATGTTCCGACATGTCCCCCCCAATATCGCATTACCGCTAAAAATCGCAGATCGCCGCCATTACTAGTAAAAAAAAAAGGAAAAAAAAAAACCCCCAGAAATGAACTCTCATCATCCGTAAACGCGGCCACTTTTGCGCAAACCAATCAAACACCAATTGCGATTTTTTTTTATCGCAAATATGAGGAAGAATATAAATCGGCCAAAAACGGTGAAAAAAATTTATATATTTTTTTGGATTTGAATTCTAGCAAAAAGTAAGAAATTTGGGTTTTTTTGCAAAATGGTCGCTCTTTTGTTTATAGCGGCGATAAGAAAAGATGCAGAGGCGATCAAATACCACCAAAAGAAAGCTCTATTTGTGGGGAAAAAAAAAGGACGCAAATTTTGTTTGGGTACAACGTCGCACGACCGCACAATTGTCAGTTAAAGCGACGCAGCGCCGAATCGCAAAAAGTGCTCTGGTCCTAAAGTGCAAAATTCTTCCGGGGCTGAAGTGGTTAAATACTGCCGCTTCAGCCATAACCCCAGTAGACCACAACATAGATTGTGGTTAGAAAGTGGTTAACTACCTCTAGACCACCCAAAATGCTCTTATTGAGGCAAGCTGGCCCTGCTGCACCAGATCACGTACATGTACGGGCGGTATGAATGAATGCGGGGCGGGCGGGGGACCCAATTTCCCCATCCACAGTCATGTTGGATAGGGGAATCACTACTACCGTGCTACTGTATTCGGATAGAGGGGAGACTACCGCACCATATTAGAATACACAGACAGCTGCCAGCTATAGCCAGTTTCTGTACAGCCAGCCTGCCCATACATGGATCAAAATTCTGCCGTCCCTGCTGAACTGGCCAGATTTCGATCCATGTATGGTTGTCCTGAGCCTTGAACAATCACAAAGTCAAGTTTGATGACAGATCCACACAAGCAATGTGGATGCAGGAATCTCTCTCACCGCACTATTGTATTCTGACAGCAGGTGCTCTCCCATCAGAATACATAGATTAGCACTGCAGCTAATGGGTGCAAGTGCTGATCAAATGCTGATTTCCCAGCATGACAATTCAACAGAAGCCGATTAGACTGGCTTCTGCTGAACAGAGGCACACACAGACTGAAAGTCAGTCAGAACTTATTGCACCAGCCTAGTATCAGTAAATGTGTACCTGGTTTTAGTCTACCTGGAATTGTCTGTTGCCATATTTTCTTAAGAGAGCAACACCGTACTAGAAACACTGCAGAATATCTTAATTGTTTCTTTCCCTCACTTCTAAGCTGGTCATAGATGGATAGGAAATGCTAACAAATTCTTAGGAAAGTAAAGTTCTAAGAAAGTTTGTGTTTCTAAAACATTAGTGGGTCAATTCAACAATCTTTTTACAGTGACAAGAAATTTTGAAGGATCAGGATGGAAAAAACCAGTGTATATGAATTTCGTTTTGGCAAGGTCCATTCATTCCAAAATCAGAAGTTAAAAGCAAACAAAATCTTTGGAACATATGAATGTACAGAAAATTTAAGAGAATGAAATTCTAGCGGTCTATGGCTAGCTTTAGGGGCTTGTTCACACATGTGGCCATAGGGCAGTAAATATAGGCAGTTGAGTAGTAGCCACCATGGATTGCTTTTTCAGTGGGGTGAGAAGGGCTGCCACATGTATTAATGAGCCCTTAGTCTGCTTTATGATCATTCTCAAGGCCCAGTTCAAACTGGTGCAACATGCGTTCCGACTTTGAGAGCACATATATGACATGTAATAACAAATGTTTCCCTATGAGAGTGATCTTAACTGGTCAGACTTTGGAAAAGGTTCCTGCACTACTTTGGTCCAACTTCCATCCGATGTCAGAGCAGCGTGAAGCGAGCCTTAAACATAAGAGATATTCTCTCCCTAATGAAGTAGAACCTAAACTTTGGTATGCAAGTGCAGTCACAGGTCCTGAGACACAGAATGGCAGTTTCCGTTTAATGATTTTTTACATATTTTGCATATAACAATAAGTTATTTACAGCTGTCGATTCAACTTTTTTTTTTTTAAAGAAGGAAGATGAGGAGGAGGAGGAAGCCAGTGTCAATGGCTCACAATATGAAGATGAGGAGCTGGCTCGTTCGGGGGCTCCTTGGTTTAAGAAACCTTTAAAGAACATGTCTGTGGTAGATGGGGAACCGGTAAGGTTTACAGTAAAAGTCACTGGAGAGCCAAAGCCTGAGGTGACGTGGTGGTTTGAAGGAGAGATGCTACAAGATTCTGAAGACTATCAATATATTGAACGAGGGGAAACCTATTGCCTTTACCTACCTGAAACCTTCCCAGAGGATGAAGGAGAATATATGTGTAAAGTAGTTAACAGCAGGGGCACCGCTGCAAGCAGCTGCATTCTCAGCATTGAAAGTAAGAGTTAATGCTTTAGGATGTCATTGCATGAGTTCTAACACTTGGCAGGACACTCATTCTACTCTCTTTTCTTGCTTTCTAGCTGATGACTATTAACCTCCTGCTTTTACTGGAGACTCCCCTCTGGCTCTCATTGCATCCAGCCTTTCTTCAGTGGGCCAAGGGACACGGGAAACTCCACTGCCTATTAATATGCCATGCCTGTAGTGCTGGCCTTACACTGCATGTGTTGCTGCCGTTGGGTAGAGACGCTGTACAGTGATGCAAGGGTTTACAGGAAACACCTCAAAGGTCAAATTGCAGGATTTCATAGTGTATTTAATTGTCTTTATATACTTCTCATGCCAACTTGATTTTTATAAACATTCTTCAGGAAATGAGATGCGCCAACTTCTTGTTTTAAGACTGACATATGTGAAATTGAATGAATGCCTTGATTTCTTAATAAATGATTTGTTTAAACTCTCATGTCTTCTCACACATTAATTAAACTGAAGTTAAAAAAAAAAACACACAATTAAGACAAATTTGGAGGCAGGATCATTTGTGTTTATTCTGTACAATGTTCAAACACAGTAAAAAAAAAAAAAAAAAAAAGCTTGACATAATTCATGCATATGCTGTTGCAAACAATACAGTTGTTTGAATAGGATATCCAATTTGAACCTTACACACTTTTCAGGATGTGCAGTACTCAACCAAATAAACCTACAATCTTGATAACTATAAGCTTTTTTTATTATGTAGTAATCTTGAGCAGTTAAACCATTTGGAATCAATCTAACTTTATAACAGTTTTATTTGCACTATATAAATGAATTCCAGAAATTCTCCAGAAAAAAAAAAAAAGAAATCTATACTTAAATTGTCTACACTATGGGTTGGGTTAGAGGCGAGGCTGACAAATGTATTATCACCTATTGTGGAGAATGCGTAACCTAAAGGCTGTAAGCTGTATAAACAGCCTTATATTTATGTATTAAATATGAAATATAGTATATCACTAATGTTTAAAAAATCACCAACAGATAACTAAAGAATCTTTGCACAGAATTTTCAGATAGGACTTTATTCTGTAAAAAAAAAAAAAACTAATAATAAAAAAAAAAGTCAAAGTTCTTAAATTTTGGCTAGAGTGGGAAAGTTAAAAACAGGCAAGTATTTTAGTAATTTTTTTTTTTTTATTGCTGTGTCGACAGCCTTTGGAGAGATCTGATTCCATCAGTTCCTGCCCCAATGAAAAATGTCCAAATTTGTCACAGAAAAAAAAAAAAAAAAAAAAAAAAAAAAAAAAAACTTCAGCAGCATTTACCTTTCAACACCCCAACCAAAAGAGAAAAAATACACTGGAGGCAAAAACTAAAAAAGCAATATTCTGTATTTAAACATCGCTCTCATTCCTACAGGAAAACAGCAGACCACTTGTGGCACATTTCTGACATTTTGATAGGCACACAACTATGTAAATATTTGTGTACATACAGAATAATGCATTACAGTTACCTCAATCCTTATGACGGTCGACTAGGATACAGGCTTATGGTGGTCGACTAGGATACTGGCTTTAGACAAGATACAAAGGGCCGATCTTCTGTACTCACGGCCACTTATCATCCGTGGGCATCATTTCACAAAGGGCAGAAATGCATTCACATTTGTGTGACACTGATGTGACAGCACATTTGTCAATATTAAATACCCACAGAACTGATATTCAAACTATTAATAGTTAGCAAGCCACAGCAAAAAAAAAAAAAAAACTATGTATAAATATATAACAGGGTTAGTAAATTACAGCATCAGAAAACAAAAAGCTGCATATCATAAAAATAAAAGCTATGAAAGCTGCTCAAATCAAAACACATTTAAAGAAATGCATTCAAATAAAATCCTCAACATTCTAAACCTTCTCTATATATTTTCCAATAAGGCTAACCTGGAGCAATAAATCAATTCTTAAAACCTAAAAAAAATACAGATTGCAAATTAAAAAAAAAAGATAGTCAAAAAGCCCAACTACTCTTTTTAAATCAAAATGAAAGAGCCCCCATATTTGCTGTGACTACTGGGTTACCTTCACTCTGGCCAAGTGACACAAGAATGGAGGCACTGGGCAGGAACCCCCAGTTATAAAAAAAAAAAAAATGTCTATCATCTGTCACTAGCCAACAGTCAATAGACAAGAAGTGCAGGGAAACCACCTGAACGGCCACCTAGACAGGAATAAAAAGGCAGTTTGGTTTTACCACTTCCCCCTCTATCAAAAAAAAAAAAAATAATAATAATTTATTATATAGATATATATTTGTCTGAAGCGATCTTTAAATAAGACATCTTATACTGGCATTCAATAGACCATTAAAAAAAGTTTGCTTTATACTGTATCATGCAACAAAACAGGGACAAATATACAAGCACTCAAGAGATAGGTCTGGGCTGCAAAAGATCCCATCATTTTAAGATTAGGGATTAGGAGGGGAAATTGAGTTCCACAGACAGACAAGACTTTTATAACCTGGATCAGCAGTACCAATATAACCCAGTAACCAGTTAAGGAGCACACTTAGGTGCATATAAAAGAAGAAAAAAAAAATATCAAAAACAAAGTGCCTCCGGCAAAGATCATACTTAAGGACTCCTACACACAGCCGTTCAGGACTGTACACCTCTCCCAGATCATGTTGCGCAATTACCTGCAGTTAAGGATAGATCTGCACCTATGGATGAAGACTTTCTGCATTCAGGGACATACATTTGTTCCTTACGCAGACAATTGATCCATATTTGATTACAGGTGAACAGCTGCAGATACTGTCAGCCCCACGGCAAAAATACACTGATGTGGGTTGCGTGTGGCTCTAACCACTAATGTGCATTAAGATCTGTTTCATACTACTGCAGCTGTGCGAGACATCTGTGTGGGCACAGCATTTGAATGGGCTGCTAACTGCATTTCATGCAAGAAAAAGGTTTCTGCATTATTTTTGAAATGCAGCAGGAGGGAAATCGCATGGTGTTTTTGCACCACGCCATTTCCCAGTGGCTCCAGTACCCGCAAACACGCAGTATTTCAAAAAAAAAAAATATATATATATATTATATTTCTGCAGATTTTGACCACAGGAACAGGTGCAATTAGCTCACCCGCATAAGGCCCCTTTCACACGTGTGCGACCTGAAAGTCGCATTATTTTGCCGTGACGAAGCAATATGTGTAATATTGAGGTTTATGGACCTTAAGTTGCATCAAAGTCAGACCAAAGTAGTGCAGGGACTACTTTGAAGTCGCACAGATATGAATGGTACTCATTGAAAATTATGGGGCACGACTTGTGTTCAGCAACTTGAGACTGCAAAATCACAAGTGTGAAAGGGGCATAAGTGTGAACCTAGGCTTAAGCTCTCCCACGCTGCCGATCCCGACTAGATTACAGACATGTGGTTGCCTGAAGAAGAATCAGGCACTTTTGAAAGTACCAGATTCCCTGCTTCCCACTGTGATTCCTCACTGGCCTCATACATCGTCAAGGATCACTGTGGTGATGGTGATGTACGGTTAAACTGCAAAACCCAACAGGGGACCCAGGTAGCTGACACAAAAATGTGAAGATAGTCTGTGGGGGAGAGGCATGAATGGGCTCTCTTTACAGGAGGCACTTTGTCTTTCAATTTCATTTCAGTCGCTTTAAGCAGTCTTTTACATAAAGGTGGATGCAACTAATTGAACTGCACAATTTCAGTTTGTCACAAAGTACAAAACATGAAAAAAAATAAACTTTGCAAACAAACGACCCCTCCCGAAACGGTTTTCCTTGGATGCTGGCAAAATTATCACAATATCTATAACTACACTATTTGTAAAACGTAAAAGTCATACACAAGTTGTATTGAAACAGCTGGAATAAGCCTTCAGGTACAGCAAGTTTGAGCATATCAGGGCTTGAAGCGCCACAACAGTTAAAAAGCTATACATGTATTGCGGCTTTGGGTATAATACTATAAACTACCTCTGTACCACTCATCTGTCAGTCCAGAAGGAGAATTATAAAGGTGTACCTGCCTGGAGTCAAGCTTGGCTAGTGAACCCAACACCAGGTGCATACGCAAGCTGTGCCTATACTTGCTGCAATCCAACAATTGCTGGAAAATAAATTGCATACATCCTGGGGCTAGGATACTAGCTGAGAACATTTGATAGAAATGCAAAGTCAAATCCTTGAACCGTCAATTGTGAACTAAACTCAGCTGTGTACTATACAAGGGTGTGTTCTGTATCATGGTACTTTTAAAGCTATATGCAAATATGCAACTTAAAACAGATTTTATGCATAATACAGTGTGGAGTGAATAAAAAGTCAGTATTCTACCCTGGTAAAGCTACAATTGCCATTACAAAAAAATACATCAGTTCTCAAATAAAATCAGGTTCAGATAGTTCTAACAAGGAACAGAATTGGCAGATATATGAACACTACTGTGACTGTAATTTGGAGGGCATATAAAAGTTTTAAAAAAAAAAAAGTATGACAGCAATTTTGATGGCAAATATGTTCAAAAAGCATTGCACAAGTTCAATAAACTACAAAGAAAAGAAAAAAACACAACAGCCCTACAACCAATTGCAAAAAAATACATCACTTCTCAAATAAAATCAGGCTCATTTGGATAGTTCTATGAACAAGGAACATAATTGGAAGAGATATGCACACTACTGTATAACAGTAATTTAGAGGGCAAATAATAGTTCAAAAAGCATCAATAGTGATGAACGACAATCTGCACTATTATGCATCATTATAGTGTTACCTTCTACATGAGCCCTTCTACGTCCATGCTCATCGGCTCACCAATGGCATACATAGAGAAAAGGATTCCTCCTTATGGGTGGGAACTACCTCAGGACCTGATTTTATGAGCTATCAATTGCAGCATCTTCAGCACTGTGTGTGAAAATGAAGGCAGGGTTTTGAAACTCTTGTAAAAATGTACAAAATATGCAGGACTTTAAAACGATAGAATCAGTACATTTTTTGGAAAATGTAAATAAATGATCTTAAGAGAAAAAAATAAAAAACACAGCAAGATCATACTCTGCTCATTGGCATACAGTCAAATGTAGTCAAATGTAACGAGAAATCCTGACAAAGAATATACATCTGCCATTGCAAGGTAATGTAATTTTACGGACAAAGCCCTAGTAAAGCAGACAAAGGGGTCCTTTTCCATTTTGTACAATATTAAAACTGTTCAGGAAAACAAAAGCAATAAATGTGTGAAAACTAAGGAACACATAATTTGCTTATTAGAGGGAAAAAATAATAAAATAAAAAAACAAGACACCTCCCTAATAAATGGCATCAATATGCAGTCCAATTGCATGTTAATGGAGCAGAATTCAGAATAAACAAGCACAAACCTCAATGGGACAACATCACTGATAAAATGCATATGTTTCCTTAGGTTGTGCTTACCTGAGGTACTTTGCAGCAAAACCTAAGGTGGAAGATCTGGGAAGGCACTGAGGATTAAATAGTTCTCTTTCCAACTATATAGATATATTAAGACCTGGAATTAGATTGACAGCCTCCAATTTCAAAGGTCACAAACGTCATGTGAATTTTTATCGGAACATGTCAAGTCTCAAAATTTATAAAAGACATATCGTCATATAAAACTGCACAAATTTCTCTGCCTATTTCCGAGTCAGGTAGGAGGGAGGAGGAGAAACAAACACTGGTATAGAACAAAAAAATTAAAAAAAAAAAAAAAGCCATCAGACTATTTGAAATTACAGTTCTAGAATGCACAGGTTCAAATTCAACTATATGGAAAAAGACAAATATAAAAGCAACGACCTAATGGGATCATCACAGTACGTCACCAACTGAGCTGGACTGCAATATCAATAAAATCTGCAATTTTTTTTAAATAAAGCTAGTAGACTGACAAGAGAAAAACTTCCTGCAACTAAGCCTACATACTTACCCGACAATCCACATTAACATATTATGTAATATACAGCACTGCACAGCAAGATCATTGCGCAACATTGGATCATTTGAGGTACTTACAGTGCATGTATCTAGGATGATGCACAGTTCTCCTCACAATATTACAGCTACTCCTATACTGGATTTACTTCAGAGAAAGGGCAAAAGACTGCATTTGATTGGGATCTAATAGAACAGAAGCAATAGTGAACTGGCATGTTATGCAGAGTATGCATTGAATTACTTACAAGGACATTTAAATAAAAGACTACCATCATTATTATATGAATGCTGTCCCAAACAAATGGATCATGGTATGCATTACATTCTGCTTCCCATTCTAGTTCAACTACAAGATTGGTGAACACAGGGTTTTGATGGACTAGTAAGCATAAAACAGGATTATCTCATCAGAGTCCTAGCATACTGGCACTTATTTCTGTCCATAAGGATAAACAAGGCTCAGTTGACATTCTGTGCAGTTACCGGCTGAGTACAAGACTGTAAAAATGCATTTGGAATAAAAAAAAAAAAAAAAAAAATTTAATTTAACCACTGAAAGGTTATATTACAGGTCACTCTCCAATACCTGTGCTTACCAAATAAAAAAA
>BLSH010279183.1:219022-238888 GCA_018402905.1 Glandirana rugosa
ATAAATTCTCCAAAGGTCCTCTTTTCTTCAGGAGACAAACACCTAGAGGGGAATGCGTCTGAGACACTAAACGATACTGATCCTCGACATGCAAAAATTGTCTAATGAACGTTACGCATATATATTAACGTGTTGTTATGTTTTATCGTATCTTGGGAAATTTGACCAGTTCGAAATCTAATTCGGGAACAAGTGTGAAGGCGTCAAAGCTTAGGATGTATGAACTGAGGTAGTGCCGAACGTATACTGAAGAAATTGTCTTCGGTCATGTTTAACACAACTTCAACGTGATTTCATCACGTCCACAAGACAGTTTTATCGGTTAAGTAGCTCTAGAGGTTTGCACGGCGGACCAACAATGTCCGCATATATCATGTACCGGAGTGTACACAGTTGCCGGTGTTGTGTCAAACCAGCAACTCATCTAAATCTCCAATTACTGATGCTTTACAGTAACACGTTTGGAGATCTCGATGAATTGGCTATTTTGACAGAACACCTGCACTACTTTAGTGCAACTTCAACACAATTTGTACTGGCTTCTGTTAAAGAAGTCATATGCAAGCCGTGATGGAGTCAAGTATGTAGGATTCGAAACTGCGGAAGTGTGAACAAGGGCTTAATCTAAAGCTTGACCAGTTTAAAGGGTTCTATGCTATTTTGTATTGTTGTGCAATTATATATACGCATTGCAAGTAATCTGTTAAAAACGTACAGCTCCTAGTCATAGCAAATCACAGAGTCTGCGTAAGGGGAGATCCACAAACAGAGGACTTCTTTTCTCCTGGAAACCTCTTAAATAGGTTCTCCACGAAAAAGTTATGAATTATTAGTTCACAAAAGGTTTTTAGTTCACAGCACCCGATTCATTAATTTGCACAAGCCTTGACCCTTACCTGAAACCAGCCAAGTAGACAAACCAGCACTGGTGTATCAACTACATAAAACACCGTAAAAAAATTCCAGCACTCAACCCGTTCCATACAAAAGTAAATTTATTAACAAAAACATTAAAAATACAAAAGCATGGGGTAACACCCTATAGCAGGGGTCTCCAAACTTTACAAAGGGCCAGTTTTCTGTGCTTCAGACTTTAGAGGGGCCAGACTGCCCAGTGGAAGTAAACAATGTCTGATCTTTGATATTAGGGGGACAAATGGTTGTCAGTGAGAGGAATTTATGCCCCATTGGTTATGTCCGTGGAAGGAACAGTGCCAGATTGTTGGTGTCAGCGGCAGAAATTATGCCCAAGTGTCAGTGATCGGTATAATGCCTCAAGGGCTGGATAAAAGCAAGCAAAGGGCCACATTTTAGAGACCACTGCCCTAGAGTAACCTCATACAATATATGGACAAGTGTAAGCCATTCCCCAAACCGAAAGTAGGGTTGCCACCTCATCCCTTTAAAACCAAACAATTACACAGGTTCTGTGGATGATTAAGGAGGTAATAAAAACTAACTTAAGCCCCATACACACGGTCCGAAAATCCGTTTTTTTTTTTTTTGCATGCTAGTCTCCGCTCGAATCCGAAGAGTTTACTAAAGTCACGAAAATTCTCAGAATAAAAAAAAAAAATAAATCGGAAGGGATGTCATGTGTTGTGGTGTATTTGTATTGTATTTTTGGACAGCTGTACTGATTAAATGGAAATTGAACGATCTGGTATCATACGATCAAAATTTTCACGCATGTCTGAAAGGATATTATCGGATGAACTGTCTTGATTGGCTCTCTCAAGCTGTGTACCAACGATCCGATTATCGTACGATCGCAACGCAAGCGGTATTTTTCGTATGATATTCGGATCGTGTGTACGGACCTTTAGTGTCTTATCTGCGTTAAATTAGCATCAGAACCCGTATAATGTGTTCAGTTTTAAAAAGGTATGAGGTGGCAACCCTAAGCCTAGGTTCACGCAGGTGCGATGCGGGGACCCTCGCCGGATCCCGCATCGCATCTCTCCCTGCAGACAGTTCACACGGCATTCTGCGAACTGCTGAGGGTGTGAATACAAAGTTAATTGAACCCCCAGATCGGTTCACAGATCGCAGTATGAACTGTGGATTCGTACAGGAAACGGATCACATGAATGAGAACACCCATCCGATCCAATTTCAGCGCAGGGGAAAAACAAGTCCCTGCACCTCTTTCTGTGCGAATCCAAAAGAGAGTTCAGTCATACAACTGTATGGCTGAACTCGCATTGCTCAGATATCCCATGTGATCGGCACCTGCTGTGCAGGTGCGAATCACATGCAATGTCTGAGATCACACATATGTGAACCTAGGATAAGAGTAAGTGGCCGACAGATTTATATAAAAAGGTAATATCTTAGAATGGTGCTCACAAATCTACTTAAATATCTATATTACAGACATTTAACAATCTATGACCACCATTCAATCACCAACCTACTCTATTTTGGAGGCGTTCCAGGGAGGTGGCTTTTGCTGCCAAACACCTAGACTTGCAGATATAAAAAAAAAAAAAAAAACACACCACAGTAGAAAAATTGGTGACAATTAGGATTTTGTAATATGCTTGTCCCAAGTTTTAGACTTGTATGGGACTGCTACAGGTAGTTTTACTAAATATTTATAGGTTATTCATTCTTTTGTATAAAACTATATATATTTTTGTGTGGAATGTTGACTGAGCGCTGGAATTTAAAGTCCCGTTTTTGATGGTATGTAGTACCCACAATTAAACAAGACTGGACTTTAGACCAATCTATGCAATTTTGTAGTACTATTATGCATATAGGAACAAAACGGAAAGCTAGAGCAGTATTACTCCTTGACTGATTCCAGATCAGGTGCCAACAGCCTTTTATCCACAATTTAATGAAACAGGGGCTTTATAAAATCCCCTGACTCACTATAGAGGTTAATTTATTAACATTATCACAATCATTTTGTATCATATATTCCAGCAATGTTTCAGAACAGCAAGAGATGGATTTGCCCACCAGACTGATTTTAAAATGCAGGCTGAAGTGTTTATGTAATGGATGATAGGTGAATCCATATCTTCACTGTGCTGTACAGAGGATGACTGCAAAAAAGTTTTTCCTGGAGAACCTCTAAATTGAACAACTCAAAACAGAAAATCATGGTAACTGCCAAAATTCTTAGGGATGCTACTGAGACCAGCACCAAGATACATCCTTCATTGTATGGAGAGTCAATGACCTGGTGCACTTGACTTGTGTTGAGACACCCAATCATGAACACGCTTGTTCATATTCTTATACTTGTCACGTGCAATGAAGGAAGGAGCATGAAGTTAGAAGCAGAAACGCACAGTTCTAGATTAGTGCCTTTTTAAAGTCGGTGAACTGTGTCCAATTCAAAGTCAATTTTAGCTCTCTCGTGTCTTAAAATCAAAATGAATAAAAAAAAAGCCTACATTATTTTGTCCTGTAACTACACCATGTTAAAAAAAAAAATAAAAATCAAACGGCACACAAACAGTCTGGAAATATATCAATTTATGAAAAACAAAAACAACGGTATGAAGAGTGCTTTACAAGTCATAACAGTGGTCTTTGAAATGTGCCTGCTTTAAAGTTATTATATACATGCAGGAAAAAGAAACATGTAACGCTTACTACAGCAAAGATTATTCCAAACCTACAAGAGCATAAAATACATTTCTCATAAAGAGAAACTGAAGAGGAAAAAACAAAAGTATTCATGTTATAAAATACTTCCATTACCTTGTTATTTAACCATTAAAAAAAGCAAAAAAAAAAAAAAAAAAAAAAAAAAACATTTTCCTTTTAAATACTCACATATCCAACTTACCGACACAGGAGGTTTCATATTATTTATTGTAAAGCACAAAACAGGCATTTTTAAAAGTGATGAAGTATACATTGAAAAAGTACATTTGTATCACAAAGCATTCTTTGACCACATAATAGTTGCAAATACATTTGCTGGAATGTGTACATCTACACTAATACTAAAAACAAACCAATTTGTCATTTCTACACAGAAATATAGCCTCCTATCAGTCAGTAGTGATAGTTTCTGTACATTTTTCAAAAAACATTTTTTTTTTTTTTTTTAAACCAAAACAAAAAAAATTAAGATCTTCATCAAGGCGTCTGCATCCAAACATTTAACAAAGGTTTTCCCCAACACAATGAAGCAAATACTGTACTGTCCACTTCGCATTACTGGCCCTGTGCAGAGGAAATACATAAGACATACAAAGAGTTAAACTAGACATTCCTTTTAAAGGAAGCCAACTCAGGAGAGACCCTAAGGAAAGATTGGTTAACAAATGTTGGCTGCTTCCTGTATGGTTTCATTAGCCCTGAAAGGGGAAAATGTTGTGATCACACAGAAACCACATGTTGCACAGGAATTTTTTTTACGTTTTTGTTACTATCAAGGGCAAATAAAGCTCCCCAAAATTCAGACATGTACAGATTTTAATGACGTACCTGAGGTGCAGGAGGGTGCTGTGGCATTGTCTGGGGACTCGTGGTCTGTGCGTAATATGCAGCTTGTTGTCTGTAGTATTCTGCCCAGGCAGCGCTGTAATCAGGCTGGCCAGCAGGTGGTGCCGCACCTGCAGTTGGAACCGTTTGGCCTAAAGTAGGAAATAAATAAATTTTTCACACCGAGAAAAACCACTAGCAGTTGCACAAACTATTTCACTAAGGCTCCAGTCACACAACGATTTCCAGTAGAAACAATTCTACAAGACGTAAACCAAGGTCCCCTTCCCACTTGTGCAACTTGTCCTGTGACTTGGGACTGCAAAGCCGCATGACAAGTCGTACCCCATAATTTCCAATGAGTACCGTTCATATCTGTGCGACTTCAAAGTAGACCCTGCACTACTTTGGTCCGACTGAGGCGAAGAGGTCTACAGACCTCAAGATTATACACAGGAATTGCTTCAAATCTCAGCAAAAGCAGGACCAGATCGCACAAGTGTGAAAGGGGCCTAAAGCTAACTCTTCAGCTGCCATACATATTACAATGGTGGATTCAGAGGTCTGCATGAACATTAGTGGAGACCCACAGATGTTAATGAGGTCAAATGTACACATGTAGTGCATTTTACTGAGGCACGTCACATGACCAGACACTTGAGAAAAATACAACAGCAACAAAATGTATATTCCACAAAAACATTGCGAAAAATGTCCGGCCTTTACAATGCAGTGTGTAAAGATTTAGTCATTTTGGTTTTAGCCTTAGGACTAAAATGGCATTTTGGTTTTAGTCCCATTTTAGTCTTCTGCAATTGTTTTATTTTTAGTAGTCCTAAAACATTAAATGTCCTACATTTTTAACCGACTAAAATCATTTCAGTCTATAATCTAATGGGTGTAGTTAAACTAATGCATTTAAGCATTACTATACAATTTCCAAACTCACACTGCTGGAGATAAAAATCTAATATTTATGGTATTGTGGTATGAACATGCATTACAGACTAGTGTTAATTTTGATGCCAAATTTCGATTTTGTTTTAGTCTTGACTAAAATGGCATTTTAGTTGTATTTTATTAATCTCAATTGTTTTAGTCGTATTTCAGTTGAATAAAATGGTATTTAGTCGAAGAAAATGTTTTAGTCAACTAAATTAACACGGTTTATATAATTGTATCAAATTACAGCTACCCATCAGATCACGAGGGCTTGGAACACATAGGTCATGTACAATAAGTACTTTGTCGGAACATTAGTACCGTTGCATTCTCTGATGGGTAGCTGTAATCGATAGAACTCCAGGAATGAAACTGTTATATTGCTTGTGTGCTCAACCAAGCTGCCAAGCCATCCAAATTGCAGGTGTCATAACTGAGCACATGTGCAGCATCATGGCAATTGAAGAGTAAACAGAGGCCAAGATGGCAGCTCCCTTGGCAATAAAACAATGGGAGGGTTTATTTTCAAGTTAAAGGATTCATTTAACGCAGCCTCTCAACATTGAGGAACCCTTTAACTAATTCTCCGGTCTCAGGGAACCCCTGCTAAAAATAAAATCTGTACAACTCATGATACATTAGTGTGATGGTCAATGGGAAGAATGCTCCTTACACTTGTGGTCATCGGGAAGAATTACCCCCTTACAGATAGCTAAAAAGATCAATGTCGTCATTGGGAATTTATCTGAGAGTTAGAAATTGACCATTGCTCAAGGAACCCCTAGCAATCTCTGGAGGAACCCTAGGGTTCCACGGAACCCTGATTTAACGTAAAAAAAATGGTTACTCCCTTGGAGCACTAATTCTAAAGCAGAACTCCTGGGAAAGTTTCCTGTGAAGTGGGGTTTTGGGTGAGCGTCAGATTGGCCTTGCACTACGAGGGTCAGCTCTCCCCACCCCTAGAGAAAAAAAAAGAATGAGCAGCTAACCCAGGCACAAATAGTCCCACTGCATGGTAACATTTTTTCCTGGAATTCTTTAAGGTGAGATTTACCTACGCATTCCTAATTCTACCATTCGCCCCTATGGAAGTGTGCTTTGATAGACTTTTTCTAAATAGTATTAAACCCTCTGAGTTTTATTCTTTTATTTTGGATACTTATACAGCCCCATTAATTTACACAGCACTTTACATATGTATTGTACATTGACACCAGTCCCTAATGAAATGTTTATTTTATAGTGATCTACGTGAACTATATGGTGAATTCTTATCTCAAAACGTGCAGTTAACATTTTCCTATGTTGTTGGCTCCTGACACACTATAAAAGGGAGACAACTCAAATCCCTGCATACAAAGGTGGCACCATAAATTGCTGCAAAAAAAAAAAAAAAAACCTGAATCTGGAAACCTGGTGCAGCAGTCATGGCACCAATGTAAACATAGGCAAGGATTAAAGTTGTTCAAAACTGTCAAGGTCAGAGGAAGCTTTGTATTCATTCACATAATACAAAGCTGCCTATAAATGGCTGAGTGCCGCTCAGCCACACTTGAGTGTTCCGGTTGTGAGATGGGAAATCTGTCTCACAGGCGGAACACAGCATTGTATGTAGTTGAAGTTACATGCAGTGCCATACAGTGCTTACAGACACTGCAGCAATCTGTGAAGCAAATCGTTCATTTGGACCAGTGTGGTCCAGACAAATTTCACGTCAAAACGTGCACTATGCATGAAGGTTCAGCTAAAATAACTCAAATCTGGAGAACAAGTCCTAAATAAATTTACCTTGCTTTTTGTAATATTCTTCCCATGCTTTGGAGTAGTCTTGAGGTGGGGCTTGCTGGCCTAAGAAAACAAAGGTTTTAAAATATAATCCGGCTCACAAAAGTTCTGCTGTACAATGCTAGTGTACAAAATATAATGACAGAAGCTCAAAAGTGATGCTAGATATGTGCAGTATCCGCAACTGGGTCAGGTAACCAAAACATATCCAATGTAATAAGTGGGTCTGGGGCTATTTGCTAGAAAAGGTATCAAGCTTTTGAATCAAGTTGCAGGTATAATTCTACTATGGTCTGGTTTCAGGCACCGGGAAGCAGGTATGTTCTGGGTCTCTGAAAACACAACAAAAATTTATGTCAGGACTGCACTGGTGAGGAAATCTGCCTTCACTGGCCACACAACCCAGCACTCAGATCTATCTGGAGCCAGCCCACAGTGTACAGATGCTTCCCAGCGTCAACTTTTTAGTTTCAAAAATCAAAGAGGCAGCCAAATGCAGGCCTCTGTGCTCAACCGTTTGACGCAGTTATATATACTGCAGACAAAGGCCTGACCAACCTCCTTGTATGTAGTCACTGAAAGTATTATAATGAAAACAGGTTTGCATGACACAAGTTTTTTTTGTCGAAAACCATTATAAACAGCCCAGCGATAATAGATGGGATATTGAGAGTCCTGAAGAAACCCAGTTAAGAGTTTCTTTTCCAGACATGTTAAAGCCAGCAGTAAGCCTTTGAGAAAGAAAAAAAAAAATCCCCCGTTTTTTTCTTACAAGGCTAAAATGGGAAATCACTTTTGAGGCTTTGCAACCGCACTATAAATGCCATAGGCGCATTTACAGTGCAGTTGAGGTTAGTTTCAATAAAAGTGAATGGAGGCACAGTTGCAAAGAGAGTCAAGGCCTGCAAAACTCTGCAAGCAGCATTTTTTGCCTCGCAGCAATGCTAAGGTTGCAGTGTGTACACCTCCATCTGCTCCCCCAATGTAACAATTCTGTGTGGCATTGATAGGCGTTCGGGAAGTTTTAAAACGTGACCCAACCACCTATTTTCATCACATGTGTGAAAGAGCCCTTAAAGCGGGGGTCTCAAACTTGCAGCCCTCCAGCTGTTGCGAAACTACAAGTCCCATGAGGCATTGCAAGGCATGATGGGACTTGTAGTTTCGTAACAGCTGGAGGGCCACCAGTTTGAGACCCCTGCCTTAAAAAGTGTTACTAAACCTACAACAGTAAAATTAGTGTATATGCAGTAAATGCTTGTTATAATCACTGTGGAACCTAAGGGGTTAATCCTCTGCACTGTGTAAAAAGGCTGTTTGATCCTGTCTTTTTTTAACTCCTTTGACTCGAAAATTAACCTGATATTTACAGAATCCATTGAGTCAGGCTGCGCATGCTCAGTTAGGTGTGTATTTTTTTTCTTGGGAGAGTGCATGTGATCAGCACAGGGCCAATAAGCATTGCCCAGACAGAGCGTCAGGGGTCCTGAAGCCTGATAGGACAATCACGCTATACACTACGGATGAGAAAAGGTATTTAGCAGTTTATATTTACTTAAACTATTGTATTTCCATGTTCTGCTTACTGTGGGAGACCAGATATAGTGAATGCAGGTTCTAGGTTTAGCAACACTAACCAGTTCCACACTGCCTACCGTCTATTTACGGAGGCAGTGTGGACGCTGGCCGCAAATCGCTGTAAAAAGGCGGCGATCTGCGAACGCCCGCTAGGGGGCAAGCCGCGATGAGCGGCCACAGGCAAAGAGCGGGGAACCGCCGATGTAAACACGGCGGTTCCCTGCTCTGTTAGTGGGGGCATGGGAGATCTACTGATTCCTGTCACTGGGATCAGTTAGATCTCTTATGCCCATGGTAGCCCAACCCCCCCACAGTAAGAACACCCAGGGAACATAGTTAACCCCTAGATCTCCCCCTGCAGGTTAACCCCTTACCTGCCAATGACATTTACACAGTAATCAGTGTACATTTAAATTTCTGATCGCTGAATAAAGGTCATTGGTCCCAAAAAAAGTGTCAAAAATGTCCAACATGTCCGATGCAATATCGCAGTACCGCTAAAAATTGCAGATCGCCGCCATTACTAGTAAAAAATAAAAACCCCAGAAATAATTTATCACCATCCGTAAACGCGGCCACTTTTGCGCAAACCAATCAATAAATGCCGATTGCGATTTTTTTTATCACAAATATGAGGAAGAACATAAATCGGCCAAAACCGGTGAAAAAAAAAAAGTTATTTTTTTTTGGATTTGAATTTTAGCAAAAAGGAATTTTTTTTTTTTTTTGCAAAATGGTCGCTCTTTTGTTTATAGCGGTGATCAGAAATGACACAGAGGGGATCAAATACCACCAAAGGAAGCTATTTGTGGGAAAAAAAGGATGCAAATTTTGTTTGGGTACGTCACACAACCTCGCAATTATCAGTTAAAGTGACGCAGTGCCGAATCGCAAAAAGTGCTCTGGTTCTAACCTGGGAAATTCTTCTGGGGCTGAAGTGGTTAAAGGATTACGTTTTACAACCATATTAGTCAACTGCACACAAGTGAAAAATATAGACGCGTCACATACCCATTTTTTTGTAATACTCTTCCCAAGCTTTTGTGTAATCCACTTGGCCACCTTGAGGGGCAGCTGGGGCATCCACTTGACAAAAGGAGAGAAAATAAGTGAGAACTTTAGCAATGCAAACACACAAGAAAAGAAAGTTACATAAAAAGGAAGAGACATATCCGCTAAAAGACACTCACACATGTGCATGCAAAGCATGTAAGGTGCGCAAAACAAATTTAACATGCCACCTAAAAAAGAAAGGCAATCCTCATAATGCCTTAACCAAAAAAATGTCTAATGGTAACATTTTCAAAGCTGCAACATCCACACCACACATCAAGTTTGGTGGATGTAGAATTCCAGCACTGTTGCCCACATTGCATCCAGTTGCTCTCTGCCACAGAATGGATTTCCTTTTAAGTATTATAACTGAGATGCTACCTTGTCCATTAGTTTGGGTTGGAGCTGGTCCAGCAGATGGAGCTGCAGGTGGCTGAGGTGCTTGCTGCTGGTAATAGTGAGCATAATAAGCTGCCCATGCTGCAGAATTGGGGTCTGTTCCTGCTTTACCTAAGAAATTAAACATCACACTCTTATAGTGTATTGTATGTAAACAAACCTGCATAAAATTTACCACCTATATCCCAAACCCATCCACCCCACCACAAATTTAAGGTAGTTATCTCTACATACTTAAAATACTTATTAAATTTCCCCATGGGACCAAGCATCTGGAACTCTTGGTCCCGTTCTGATTCGTGCTGCCGTTCACGAGCTTGCAAGGTCAACAGTAGCACCATTCACAACAAAACAGTAGGGCTGTGTTATCTATTTGCCGATGCACTGAGTGTTTTCGATCAGTGGTCAGATTGAGGACACAGCCCAGCCAGTGGTGACTGAACTTTTACTATTTGAGTGAATAGTCAGCATTGGCGGGGCTGAGCGACTGATCCAACAGCTGCTAGTCAAAATTCACTACACTGGCAGATATCACAGACCCACCACTGCAGACTATTCATTCACAATAGTAAAAGATCAGTCAGCACTGGGACAACCATGGGGTCTATCGAGGAGCCAGGGATGCAAGCTGCAAGGACAAAGGGAGGTGCCATCTGGTGGCGAGCCATGCAGGTTTCTCAGTAGATGTGTGCTGCAGGGACTGGAGGAAGTGCCAGATGAGGCAAGTCATGGGGACCTTCTCATTTCCCTGCATTTTATTATTGTGAGCTTGGGGGAATGTTTAATAGCAGTCACTATTTACTATTTTAACTCCTTTGTCAGATCACACACCCCAACAGCGCTGACTGAACATTTTACTATTTTGAGTGAGGTCTGTACGCACAATAGTAAAGGATCAGCCAATGCTGACAGGGCTAGCAAGAGGAAAACCAGGGCAGTGTGGGCAAAGCAAGAACCAGAGAATGGGTGGTGGCTTTACTTCCACTCATTCCCTCATAGGAAGACCAATAATCTGGGCTTCAGCCTGGGGTGGAGCTACAAACAGAAAAACACTGGTGGATTTAACTCAAAACCACAGCACAGATCAGAACGTGACCAAGCGCTATGAGCACTTGGTCCCCTGGAAGATTCAACAGGCATTTTTAAGCAGTGGTAATACTTGAACACTCAAGATTTGACCGTCTGGATTAAAATATATACACCAGAAAAGGATAGACTGTTGTAACCCACCCCAAAATTTGATATACAGTGTGCTTACCGATAAACCACTAACCTTTGTGGCTGCGGTTTCCCCCATATTGCAGGAAACTGGAGTACAGAAAATACATGGAAACATTTTCTTTGCATGCCCTGGTACCACTTTTCTATGCTTGCCAAGGGCCTCTGTATAAATGATTTTCTACTAGCCTGCACTGAATTAAGGATCTGTTAGGCTGAAAGGTCATGCCTATTAATGTACAGCACAGAGAAGCATGTTCAATGACTGTGCAGTGAAAATCCAAATGAAGCATTATGATCACTGCAGCAATCAACCAAAATCGTCATGAGCATTCCGCTACTCAATGAAGCACATGCACTGAATTTTTTTATCCTAGAAAAACTAGACAAAATGTAAAATGTAGGACTCCTTAGAATTCAAATGTAAAATCATGAACCCAAATTTTGTGTAAAAATGATGCTACCCATATTAAATGAACACATTACAAAATCAAGGTGGAAAATAAAATGCAAACACAGACAAGACAAAACTTACTTGGGTCTGGCTGAGCTGGCTGCTGCTGCCAATGTGGGTATGTGTTGCCCCAGCCCTGAGGGGCGTATGGCGTGGGGGGACCACTTTAAAGATAATGATAAGCCTTGGTAAATACAACTGATCATAAATACAGACAACCTAGCAATTCACACAAAAAGGTACTGTTACTTACTGTGGTTGTGGACCTGGAGGCCCTGGGTTATATTGTGGAGGGTTGTATGGTCCCATGGGAGCACCAGGGCCTGGGGGTCCAGGAGGTCCATGAGGGCCAGGGACACCTCCAGGAGGTCCGTGAGGAACTGGAGGCCCTAAAGGATTAACTGGGCCCTGACGAAAGAAGATATAATTAAGAACATATTCAGCCTCGACTGCGCTGAAAAATCCTCAAAGCTTCATCATACATATAAATTTAATCACTTGCCGACCAGCCACTGTATATATACGGCATCAGGTCGGCCCTACGGTGGTCCGTGCATGTGACACTGTAGGCACGCATACTCGTTGCACGCCGCAGGAACAGGGCTGCAGGTCCCGCGGACTTTATGTCCATCGGCCACCTGCGATCAAGGTACAGAGAGTCAGAACAAGGGATCTGCCTACGTAAACAAGGCAGATCCCCATTCTGACAGGGAATCTGCCTACGTAAACAAGGCAGATCCCCGTTCTGACAGGGAACATTGAGATCTGCTGTTCCTAGTGATCAGGAACACTGACAGTGATCTCTGTTGTCCCAGGCAGCCCCACCCCCACAGTTAGAACACACCCAGGCAAAACAGTTAACCCCTTCCCTGCCAGTCATTTCTACATTGATCACTGCATTTTTATAGCACTGATCAATGTAATAATGTCACTGGTCCCCAAAAAGTGTCACTTGGGGTCAGATTTGTCCGCTGCAAAGTCTCAGAGCCACAAAAAAAAAAAAAAAAAAAAAAAAAAAAAAAAAATCGGAGATCGCCATTACCAGTAAAAACATTTAAAAAATCAAGTCCATAAATCAATCCCGTTTTGTAGACAGGCACTATAACTTTTGCACAAATATACGCTTCTTGCGTTTTTTTTTTACTAAAAATATGTAGAATATATATCGGTCTAAACGGATGAATAAACTTTTTTTGGGATATAGCAGAAAGTAAAAAAATAGTTTTTTCCCCCAAAATTGTCACAATTGTCAGTTAAAGCGACGCAGTGCCATTATGGTAAAAAAGGCCTGTCATTAAGGGGGTAAAACCTTCCGGGCTGAAGTGGTTAAAAAGCATATGAATGTGTTTCAACAGTCAACTGCAGAAAGAAAACAGCTAATACAATACTGATCACAAATAAGGTAAGCCGCTATTTAAAGCGGACCTCCAGGCTCCTTCAGAAAAAAAAAAATATAAGACAGCAGCTACAAATACTGTAGCTGCTGACTTTTATTAGGACACTTTCCTGTTCACGAATCCAGCAGTGTCCTCACCCGAGCTGATTTTTCGATCGGCTCTCTGGTGCCACTGCCATCTTGGCTTCACAGCCCATTGCCTACTGTGAATGCACAAAACGTGTTGCTCTTGGTTTTGGCCCGCCCCCCCGCAGCCGGGCCATTCACAAAGTACCCACCCCCCCCCCCCAAAAGGTGTCAAATTTGATCTAATCCTGAGGAAATAATCCTGATGCATAGAGTTTAAAGAGTTTCTAACCTGCCAAAAGTTCATTTCAGCTTACCAGATGTGGTGGCTGCTTAGTTTTTTTTTTTTAGGCTCTCCCCCTTCCATTTTCACCTGGTGATCTGGCCAGTAACACACCTCCTGTATTACAGTGCATGACTCACAGGGGGTACATTTAGACAACAGCATTATCAGGCTGGGAGTGTTCGATGTACTAGCAGATTTAGATACACTGGTAAATTGAAGCCAAACTTAAGTTAATACTTAATAAGCAGTTACAGAACACAGCTTTTTTCCCTTTTGGAATAAAGGTCTTACATAAATAAAATCTAACCATTGTGAGCAACCATCAGTAGTAAATTGTTTGTCTCATCACCGTTATATCTGTAAGAGCTTGCCCTTTCTAAAACCAGACTTACTGGCCAAATGAATATAGAAAAAAAAGCAAACCTAAGAAAAAGAAAAAATGCAGGTGCCATGCAGGGCTCCTACAGACTGTCAGAGTGAGCTGTCTGCTCTGTACTGCCAAGCAGTTTCACACTGACAGGAAGATTTAATGAACTACCATAGCACCGTGGTAGTTCATTGAAAACTATAAGCCACAGCCGCAAAGGATGTCGGTACTTGTAGTTCATTAATACAAAGGAGTACTGTGAATAAATGATGTGGTTTTGTGGGCAGGGGCCGCACGGCACATGTAACAGGTTACCAAAGGAGATCTTATTCAATACCGCCTGAATCTTTTCTTTCTCCATAAGGAAGGAAAGAACAGGCAAAAGTCTCTTTATGCTGCACACCATAAAAAAAGTCAGTACAACAATCTAAAAACAAGGGCGGATCTCACTACCTGCTGCTTTTCACCAGCAAATCAGGCCACCTGTAACAATGCAGCAATTCTGAATATTATACATACCCCTATTTTTTCTTCAATTAGTTGTCTTGCATAGTCTATCTGTTGCGGAGAGCCACGGACAGTAAATAACTTCATGTTTGGATCTGAATTTGGTGGAGGGTTTCTCTGAAGCTCTATTTTGGCTCCCGATTGTTGGCTTATGTTCTTGATAGTTTCACCGCCTGAGGAATGCAGATCAAAGACAGTAAAATTGCAACTGGACTACAAAGCCACTAAAATTACATTTACAGGCGTCCCTATAAAAAGGTTAGACAAATACTACAAGAACTTCCGATATAACTAAAACTTTAGCTGTAATTACTAAACAGTACGCTAAAAACCAGCTGTGAGCCAGCTAGTACTATTATGTTAGTCTTTAGCACTTCAGCCTAGCAGCACTGGGGCTGTCGGTTCAAATCCCAACCATGATATTACCTGGAGTTTGCATGTTCTCAATGTGTCTGCGTGGCATTGCCCCCACACTCCAAACACATGCTGGTAGGTTAATTAGCTCTAGTCTAAATCGGTCCTAGTGTATGTTTGTATGAATGTTCGGGACCTTAGATTGTAAGCTCCTTGAGGGCAGGGAGTGATAGGAATGTACAAGTTATACGTAAAGCGCTGCGTAAATTGAAAGCGATATACAACTGTAGTACGTAATAAATTACCAAATACCTTTTCCAATGATTAGCCCAGTTTTTACTGTGGGAACTGCAAAGTTGAATTCCTGCAGACCACCTGGGGGGCCCATGTTCCAGTTTCCTTGTCCTCTACCCCTTCCTCTGCCACCTGGACCAGGGCCACCAGCATTTCCGGCCTAAATGTGATAAAAAGACACAATGATCAAAAGAAAGTCATATGAAAGCAGCGCGAAAAAAGTGCAACAGTAAATTTAAATGTATAACAGTTAAAGCAGAGTTCCACCCCATGTTAGGAATGTTTTTTCCCCCCCAAAGCAATTACCTTTAGGTAAACTTCTCCATGACTAGGAAAGTCATTTCCTGCCACCCCATTGGCATCTGGGATATAAGTGTCATCAACCCCAGGAATTGATGGGCATACTTTGCCTTTAGTTTTGTTCACACTGTGCAGGATCGGGAGGTGCATGCTGGGTAGCCAGCTGCACTGTATTCCAGAAGAGACTCCAAGCAGGCTTCAGATACCCACACTCAGGGTGGCAGCTTATTGGAGCCGGAGAATACACTAAGTAAAAATAGCTCACATTTCATGCAAGAGGTTTCCCCGAATGGGGAGGGGGGAGGGAAGACTATATTGAACTTTAAAGATAGATTAGGACTTGCTACACGATCCTACCATAATGCAAAGTATGCCAATGTGCTGTCACACAAAGGCTGCATGCAACAGTAAATGGAGCCTGTGACTGACAAAAAGCAAGCGGTCTTAAATATACTCAGACAAAAAAATAAATAACGATGGCCTAAGAAGTAATGAAACAAAAATTTCTCTTTACATAAATTATGCATAGACACCCTGTAGTCACTACATTTGAGAAATTCTAGATCATGTCTGTTAAATAGGGTCACCAGTTTACAATATGCACCTATAATATGCAGAATACAGCTTATTCAATGGGGTTTATTAAAGACAAAGCCAAGGACAAGGTAGATCAGCTTCTTACATGATATGCACATAATAAGCATGAGAAGTAGTGTCCAAAAATGGGTGGAGCTGTATGACAGAAAAGCCTATAGAAAAGGAAAGCTGTTAGCCAGGATGTGCAGATCTGACAGACCAGTATGAGTATGCCGATCCATGGAGATGGGAGGTCTCAGATGTGAACAATTAAGGGGATCGTTGGTCCAGGTGAGTGATAATCCAGCAGAAAGGAAGGGCTGGGTGCTGGCTCCGGCTCGCAACCATGAATATGTAGACCAAGTAGAAAATATAGCTGCACACCAATAAACATCCATCCAACAGGTTTATTGAAAGACTACCTCCAGAACTATAGTTAATAGTGCTGGTGCACTTTCAATAAACCTGTTGGACGGATGTTGGTGTGCAGCTATTTCTCGTTGGTATTAGATGTGCTGAGTCTATAGAGGTGCATGGGGTGTGTCGTCCATTACACAATACCCCTACTGAAAGCTGTGCTCTAATACCACTAAATCACAGTAGTGTACAAATAACTTGTGTTTGTGAATATGACAAAACAGGGACTTCTAAATTCCATTCAATGAACTGCCACTTTTGCTAGTCTGGAAATAAAACAAACCTGGACACTGCGCAGCAAGTCTGTTATGATCTCTGCAGCATGCTGACATCTGTCTGGAGGACCTGTGATCTGTGCTATTCTTTCTGGAGTTGTGCCATCATCTGCAAGAGAAAGCTTCTGTCAGGAAACTCAACATCAATTTCTAAAGCAAGTAACAACTTAATGAAAAATACAAACCTGGTTTAAACTGGATTCTGACTCCTGCATCGCTCTGAATTTTCTTGATCATTTCACCATTCCTGCCTATTACAATTCCAACAGCAAACCGAGGTATGGGCACCTTGAAAACAAACAGGCACTAAATATGGCACTAACAAAAGGCTTCCCAGATTTAATCACTGCAGTAAAGTGCATGCCTGTAGCAGAAACTCTTGTTTAAACTGTACTGCATTAAGTATAACTGAATGCCAAAAATAACTATGAGCTTGCCAAAAGTTTGGTCACTGAGCCCATGGACCCAGGTCACACACACCTTGGAATTGCTCAGAGCACTCTAGTGCTGAAAAAGATGTGATTTGCATAACACATGCCCTGAATTTTTATAACCAGAAGGTATGTACCAGTTCTGTGCAGGATCAGAGATTACAAATACTGCACTAGTTTATACAAGAGATTTTTATATTCAAGATTACATTGTCAGTGCAAGCAAGTAGAGGCACAAAACTGCACAACTGTAAAATTCCTTA
Organism: Glandirana rugosa; assembly: GCA_018402905.1. Classification (NCBI taxonomy): domain Eukaryota; kingdom Metazoa; phylum Chordata; class Amphibia; order Anura; family Ranidae; genus Glandirana; species Glandirana rugosa. Next base: position 236,436 of record BLSH010279183.1, read on the forward strand.
TTTCATGACAGAAAGATAACCATACTTACATCAATTCCTTCATTCCCGCCTATTCTTGAGCCATAATCATTTCTTGCCTCTCTGAAACCTCCTTGATCACGTATTAATTCTAACACCATATCCTTAGCTTGCTGTAAAGCAAAAAAAAAAAAAAAAATTGGTTAAAAACAGTTCACCTTACAGATTGCTTATCACATCCTCAAACGTTTTTGTTTAGTACCTGCACTTTGTATGGATCTCCAGTAATTCTTAATGGCTTGTCTGCTCCTGTGTTTTGGGGTCCATCCTGAATCATGACCATCTTAACTCCTGTACGTTCCTGAGAAAATAAAAGAAAAAACTAAAATCCCTGTACAAAAAAAAAAAAATAGAAATAAAAAAAAAAAACAACGTACTTTGCTCAGGGGCAGCAGTAAAAAGATATTCATTCATACCTGAAGCTGTTTTATCGTTTCTCCTCCTTTACCAATGACTAGTCCAGCTTTACCAGCTGGAATCATAATTTCCTGAACTGCGTTCCCAGGGCCATCTCCATGGTATCCGGGAGTGGGCCTTCCCTTTTCAACAATTTGATCAAGCATTCTCTTTGCAGCTCTGCAAAAAAAAAAAAACACACCTTGTGTTAGTAAGGCCGAAGGAAGTTTTAATGCTTAAAACTTCACTAAGTGGAGGAAGTGATTACTTACTGGACAGAATCGGGGGTTCCAGTTAACATGCAGGATCGGTCAGGCATTCCACCACTATCTGAAATAATTAACAGAATAATTTAAAAGTCCTAAATGAAAACCCTTTTCTTCAAAAAGGACAATACGAATAAACAACCATATGTCAAAATTAAAACCAGGTTCAGGTTGCCAACCCCTTAGGCTGCATACCAAGTGTGGTGCAGTTAAGGGATAAGTTCACCTTTGGAACATGTTCCAGGTTTCACCCGTATTTAGGGGAAACATGCAACATGTTCCAGCTGCTGCCGCCTCACACCCCCCTCCCCCCGTGACAGCAAACGGGGAATCTTCTCCCCACCCCCGCTGCCCACACAGCCGTGTCATTCATTCACAGAGTTCTGTGAACAAATTAACTACAAGTACTGTCTGCCTTTGCAGACAGCTTGCAATACTCTATGAACTGTGAGGGCGCTCTCGTAGTCCAGATTCCTTCAGTCATTCAGTAACTGTCTGCTCATCAGAAGTACGAGTAGACAGTGAGCCGAACGTGTGCAGGATCCAGGCATTGCACCCACGATCTGCTGATCGAAAATGCAATGCCTTACAGGCTGCAGAGTAAAAAAAATAAATGCACCTTTCTTTTCCCTGAAAAAAAAAAAAGTGTGCATTTTTTTTTCTTTAAAAAAAAAGGTGAACTTAGCCTTTAGGCTGAACCAATTCAGCTTCAAAGCAAGCCAAAAGCTTCAGATGCATGCAGGTACGTTGCTTCATGAAAGAATCACTATCAAAGTAGATGCTAAAATGCCGCAAGCTGCCATTATAAATTCTGCATACGGTATGGCGCTTCAGAGACGTCTCCTTTTACAAGAGCTAGCCCCACTAATCCCAGTATTTTTAAACACCATGTTAAGAGTTTGTCATGGGTTAAATACCAGGAAACTTATAAAAAAAGTTACTGCTTAAGAACGTGCAAGAGTCATGTCTAGTCACTCAAATGTTTGTTTTTTTTTTTGTTTTTTTAAACTGAGTCTCCATGTCAATGTGGAAGACCAGAGAAAACACTAATCCGTTTCTGAAATGCTAAACTGACTTGTTGGCCAACACCAGGCCGGAAAATCTAAAATGCTTTAGCTTTTGTCACTAGTACAGGTCATATAGACACTCTTCTGCGCTTCCATACTAGTAAGAGCAGAACTTACCTGGAGCAATCTGAATCTTGCAGCCAGAATCCTGCTGAATGCGTGATATCTGTTCACCACCTCTACCAATGACTAAAAAAACACAAAAAAAACAAAAAAAAAAAAAACCCCACCATTTTGAAACCATGCTAAACAGGGTAAAAGATCTATCAAAGAGTTAAAATTAGGCAATACATACTGAATCCAACCATTCCATCTGGAACTTTGTACTCTTCAGTAAGAACGGACCTGAAGAAAGATATTTCGATTTTAGTTCTTGTGAAATTCACTACACACGTTTGATTTTCTCTACTCTCCTCTGTCCAATTACTTTTCCTGATACATTGCCAATGTGCTCCCCTCCACCATCTAAAGTACTTCCATTTTTGCATCCTCCTTGCCCAACCTTTATCACCCAAGATTCAAAAAAATAAAATAAAAATAAAACACACAAAGAGGTGAGGTAAACTGCATCAAATGGGTTTATGCTGCTACTTTAGCGCTTACCATTATGAAAATGTAAATGACAGAACTGATTGCTCATCAGATACAAATGTGTATGCCTCCAAGTAAGTCATGATCATTATTCTCTGTAGTAAAGCTATTCATA
>BLSH010279183.1:274408-299109 GCA_018402905.1 Glandirana rugosa
TCATCATCACCATTTCTTTGTACTGAACACCCGTACCCGTAGGCGTCCATCCCCGTTCCCCCCCGTGAGAGTTGTCTATAACTCACAGTGGCAGGTCAGGCTCCTGTTGATACATGCTGCAGGCTTCAGTGGCTGTGGATAACCCACCTTGCCCCCTCCTCTGTCTGTATATGCAGAGCTGGTAGAGCAGGAAGGGTTTCGTGTGTGCTGACTCCGGATGCTAGACTGCCGGCTGCCATCCACAGTGTAATCTACCTTCCTGTGCCGGGTGCTGGTACATGGAGAGTGTTCCAGCGCCCAGCACCTGCTCACACTCTGTGCGCTGCACTCGGGTGATTAGGGTGTGCGTGCCTGGGCACAACCGTGCACACACCTATGGTGGACACCTTGCGATCCCTGATTCCAGGGGGGGGCACTTGCCCCCCCTTGCCCCTACCTGCGGATGCCCATGCCCACAAGTCATGTTTCTTTACCACTACTACTCCTTTATATTGGCTTTTGACTTGATTTATAAATGCAGCAATTTAGAAGTTTATGAAAGGTTTAGTTCTGGGAAACACTTTCTGAAAGATAAAAAGTGCATTTTATATACAACTATATAGATCAGAGCAAAATGAGAGACAAATGAGGAGGGAAGAGGAACTTCTAAATCAGGGACAGTCCCTCGAAATCAGGGACAGTTGGGAGCTATGTTACAAGGAGGGAGAAAAAATCCAAAGCAAACAAAATTATATTGCCATTACAGAGGTCAGCAACCACAAATACTGTACCTGCTGACTCTTAATATAAGAACACTTACCTGTCCAGGGATTCAGTGATGTCCTCACCTGAATCGATTCTTCAATCGACTTTGGGTGCAGGCATCGGCATCTTAAATAAGGGAAACCCACTGCTCATGATCGAGCAGTGCTGCGCTTTGTGAATGGTCCCACAGTTTTGTGAATGGTCCCAAGGGGGGGGGGGTATGGGTAGAGTTGCCACCTCATCCCTTTAAACCCGAACACATATGAATTACACAGGTTCTGTGGCTGATTAAGGCGGTAGTGCCTTATCTGCATTAAATTAGCCTCAGAACCTGTGTAATTCATATGTGTGCGAGTTTAAAGGGATGAGGTGGCAACCCTAGGTGTGGTGCATCTGACTGGAAGTGGGAGCGGGTACCTGTAAAAACCAGGTACCTGCTCCTCCCAAAAAAAAAAGAAAAGCCAAATGTGGTTGTGGGGAGGGGGGATCGGGGGTAGAGGATGCAAACAAGGGGAACTTCCCCTTTTGGATGAAGCTCCGCTTTAAAGTGGTTGTAAACTGCTCCATTGAAAAAAATCCCTTCCTGTAAGACATTTGCAATACTTAGAATGAAGCCCTCCAGTGGCATGACAGGGCTTCCATCTTCCCCCGGTCTTCCTTCCGGGTTCATGGACTCCAGCTCTGTGAGTGGTCGGAGCCTCAATGACATGCGTGTGGGAGCCCTCAGTTCCGGCACGGTGCTCTGAATGTCCGGCACCGTATGGAGATATTCATTTTACCTTTATAGGCTTACCTGTAGGTAAAATTCACAAAGTGGACTTTACTACGCTTTAAGTAGTAGATGTGTAAGGTTTATTTTATAATGATATTGCTTAGTGCCACTTTAACCCACCAGCTTTTTTTGGATTGTAGGAGGATAAAGGAGCAGCTGGAGGAAACTCCTACAAACACAGGGAGAACACACAAACTCCATGCAGCTGGAGTCTATAGCTGGAAGAAAAGGGCCCCATACACCCTATTACAATACCCATAGAGGAAAGCATAGGAATGATGTTAGCACTCCTATATAATGCATACATGAACTTCCTTCCTTTGGCTCTGAGCCCAGGAGACTAGGAATGCAGATGATGAAGTCATAAAATTCCAAGACTGATTGTTAGCTGTAATTGCAGGCAGCAGTGTAGTGCCAAGGAATTGCATCTAAGAAATATCCAAATTAAGCTTGAAGAAAGCACAGTCACTGTCCTAGGAATGGTAATTTCTGCCAGCAGGCTGTGCTTGAATAGCATGCAGGTCAGATCGCATTTTTTTTTAAGTGGATCAGGCATTAAAACGTACACTTCGAATGAATCAGCAGGGAATATGTCAGCATTACCAAATCACATAACTATTCTGATTACAAATTGACCTGTTCCTTGTCATGAATAGGAATCTGATTTTCCCGAGCTCCCATGCTAGGTGGCATAAATCCTTTAAACTTAGTGTGAACCTTTTCACCATTCTAATTTTTTTAAACGTCTTGTAATATCTTTGTTTGTCAGAAAAGCCTCATCTGTGTAGAACTCTGATCCTGGTATTAGTTCTTTAGTAGACGTTTGACATCATTTAAAGTGGTAGTAAACTCGTTTTGCCTATTTTTACCCACAGGCAATGGCGGCCCGTAATACAGGGCACAGGGACGCCGCCCCCTTATCTATGCATCTGCAGGACGCCAGATACATGGATTCCAAAGGGTTTTTTTTTTTGTTTTTTTTTTAAGCATGTGATTAGAGCCTGAGGTTCTAATAGGCTTCAAAAAAGGGTGGGCTCGGGGCACAGAGCCTGCACCCTGAGCTCACCCAGTTGTGTGACAATAGTATAGCTCCCAACTGTCCCTGATTTCGAGGGACTGTCCCTAATTTGGAACCTCTGTCACTCTTTCCTCCTCATTTGTCCCTCATTTTTGTCTGGTCTGTATAGTTGTATATAAAATGCACCATTTACCTTTCCCAGTGCTAAACCTTTCATCCAATTTCTAAATTGCTGCATTTGTAAATTTCAAAAGCCAGCATAAAGGAATAGTAGTGGTAAAAAAAGCACTTGTGAGTTTAACTAATATATATATTTTATAGATTGGTTAGGGAGAGCGTTCCCCTATGGGATTATCCAGTGCAGAGAGGCAAAAATACAAAGAATATATATGTTAGAATAAAATCACAATTTTATTTTACAAATGAATATAAAACAAAGCAGAACAAGCAAAACAGATACAAAGGAATTGTGATTTTATTCTAACATATATATTCTTTGTATTTTTGTCTCTCTGCACTGGATAATCCCATAGGGGAACGCTCTCCCTAACCAATCTATCCAATACCCTTTGCCTGGGATGAGGTGCGTGGTTTTGTTTACAACAACAAAAAATATATGAGGAGTAATCTTGGACAGGGGATAATCTAATATATATATTTTATTTATAATTCTCCTTTAAGGGTACGTGGCAGGTCCTATGCCTACATACTTTTGCTACTAGGTGTCCCTCATTCGCATCTCAAAAAGTTGGGAGGTATGCAATAGCAAATTAATATTTGCTATTGTCACACTGATTCTCCTCCGGGCCAATCAGGAAGCGGGTCCTGAGACCCGTTTCCGATTGGCCGAAAGGAGAATCGATCCTATTGGCCTTGGAGGAGGAGAGATGAGACGCACGGCTGCCGTGTTGCAGAGGAAACGCAACTGACCAACCAAACCCACCAGCCACCACTGGAAGACGGACGGGATGGAGGAGGGAAGCCGCCGCCAGCAGGCACTCTCCAAAATGTCAGGGGGGGCAGCGCACAGGGTAAGTGAAGTGAGCCGGCAACTGGGGGGGGGGTGTAGGTATGGTGTGTGGTGTGGGCTGGAGCAATGGGGGGGGGGGTTCAGGGCCAATGCCCACAGGTAAGTTTATAATGAAGTTTAGCTGTAGGTAGAATTAATATCTCCTAAATGTGCACCATTTAAAAGATATTCCAGCGAGCAGTGGCCTGTGACATCACCGGCGTATGCGCTCTGAAGGAATGGCATACCCATGCCATTCCTTCAGAGCTCTGTGCCGAGCCCAGGGATTCTTGCGCGCATGCACGGGAGTGACATCATGGCGGTTTGGCCAATCAGAAGGCCAGAAGTAAGACCGGGTGAAGATGGAAGCCTTGTCAGCAGTGACAGCATGCTGCTGGAGGGCTTCATTGTAAGGTAAGCATTTCATAATGTGCTAGTATGCAATGCACACTAGCACTATATGATATTACCTTACAGGTTAAACTTTTTTTTTCAAAAAGATTTGCTACCGCTTTAAGCCAGCCATACATGGATTGAAATTCAGCCAGTTCTGCAGGGACCATGTATGGGCAGAGAGGTTGTACAGAAGTTGATCTACTGATAGACTCCTGTATTACTGTCCTGTTAGATTTTCCCCACTTGATCAGTGCTGCAGGCTACAGTGTATTCTGATGCCAGAGAAGTCTCCCCACTGGAGAGGAGGACAGGAGGAATATCCATTCCTCTTAAGCCTCTGTATGTGTCAATGGGTGGGCTGCTGTTCAATTGGACGCTGCCACCCAGGTGACCCCGGTAGCCATCTTTAGTGAGAGCAGAGCTTACAAAAAGCCCTGGCTCACTGCAGTTGGTGTGCATTCTATGTGTGGCGAGGTGAGGAACAGGAAACCGCTTGATAGGGAGTTGTGCCAGCATAAGGAAAGGTTCCAGAGGAGGAGGAACAGCATAGGGGTTATCCCCAGAACTTTTTTGGGAACTTCTCCGCTACTTGTGCATACTGCATCTGCCTTCCAGTTGCTCCCTGCACCAGGCGCTGCCAGCCCCTGTGCATCACTCTCTCTCTCTGTGAGTCCCGCACACTGCTACGAGCGTTGCCGCTCAGTTCTTACTGTTGGAAAGGCTCTGTTACTGTATTTGCAATGGTTGACTTGACAATATAACTTTGCATTCTCAACCACTGTGTGTGTGTGCCTTCCTTCTGGGTGCCTACCCCCACCCCACAGTCTACAAACCCGCTGGTTGAAAGGAAAAAATAAAGACTCATCTATGGGACTTTGAGGTCCCTGAGGTTCACTTTAATCCCAACCCCCAGTTGCTTATACTTACCTTCATCACCCTTAACTGCCCATTGGCAGCAAAGAAAAGATGGCCTGTGTTGAGTCCAACTCATGAATTGGAGCTCACACTGGGGTGAGGACCTTCACTTAGCCAGCATAGTTACCAACAGTCCTTTTTTGGGAGCGAATCCTGTCCCCTCCCCGAGGACATAAGGCTTTTCGCCTTTTTCTTGGACATGTGGGCCAAGGCTGCTTTTGTGAACAAGCCCTAGATCTGCTTGCCCTTGTCATTAGTCTGGAGATCTTTTTTTAATTACCTTTAAAGAATGTACTAAGCAAATATTACATAATGGCTCCTTTTCAGTACGTTCCTCCTGCTTTGCCATGTGTTGCTTTTCTTGCTTGCTAAACTTTGGAACCAGATGTACAGCAGCAGCGTGTTCATCAAGAATCATTTATTTTATACTGCTCTTCAGACCACTCAGCGATTGCTTTGCAAAGCCCTTACATATTTACCTTGCACACATGGAGCTGTAGAAAAAGCACCGCTCTCTCAGTTGATGCTTCTGGAATGCAACCCTTCCATCAGAACCACCCACTCAGTGTTTATTCTAGGAAATGCCAGGACCGTAGCCACTTGTTACATTTTGTCTGTAGCCGTGCAGGCATAGTCAGCCAGATGTATGAAGCTCAAAATAAAAAGATCCCAAACTCACCCCTATCACGCTGTCCTAGGCATACCTTTACCATCCCCATTTACATACTTGCTCTTGGAACTTTACTTAAAGCATACTTTCTGCTTGTTTAGGTTGACAGCCCAGAACTCCCATTAAAATCTGTTTGTTGATAACCCCAACCTGGACCTGAGAGGTGTCTTAGGGTCTAGGTTACACTTGCGTTTGGGGGGTGATAAAAACAGGGAGTTGAGTTGTGTTTTTAACATCCCCCAAACCTGCCCCTCTGGGCTACAAAAGGCAACCATACAGGGGTATAAACATGCCACAGTAAAAATGATCCCCCATCACGTTCGAGGGGCAGTATTGAATTTGATGAATACTTCAACATTGACGCACAATGTTCACACCACTATCCACCAGTGCCCCATTCAATCAATACAACCAAAAATAAATAAATGAATATATACAGTATACAGTATATATATATACACACACTATATTGTCAAAAGTATTGTGACACCTGCCTTTACAGCAGTGGTTCTCAACTCCTGTCCTCAGGACCCACCAACAGGCCAGATTTTAAGTATTACCTTCGGTAGATGCAGACTATAATACCATACCTCCCAACTTTTTGAGATGGGAATGAGGGACACCTATCAGCAAAAGTATGAAGGCTTAGGACACACCCTTTACCACACCCACTGTAAAGGAGAATTGTACAACAAACAAGATTGGTTGAACCCACAAGCACTTTTTTTTTCCCATTACTATTTCTTTATATTGACACTTGGAATTTACAAATGCAGCAATTTAGAATTTGGATGAAAGGTTTAGAACTGGGAAACACTTTTTGATAGATATAAAGTGCATTTTATATACAACTATATAGATCAGAGCAAAATGAGGGACACACAAGGAGGAAAGAGGGACATTGCTCCAAATCAGGGACAGTCCCTCAAAATCAGGGACAGTTGGGAGCTATGTAATACTGCAGTCACTGAGCAGCAAATTATATCACCTGTGATGCATTTCAGTTATCCTGCAAACCTGTCCTGTTAGTGCAGTGGTTCTCAACTCCGGTCCTCAGGACCCACCAACAGGCCAGATTTTAAGTATTACCTTGGGGAGATGCAGACTAGAATGCAGCAATCACTGAGCAGCAAATGATATCACCTATGATGTATTTCAGTTATCCTGCAAACCTGGCCTGTTAGTGGGTCCCGAGGACCGGAGTTGAGAACCACTGTGTTAGTGGGTCCCGAGGACAGGAGTTGAGAACCACGGCTTTACACGCACATGAACTTTAATGGGATCCTAGTCTTAGTACTAAACCTTGTAGACAGTCTTCCCGGAAGAGTTGAAGCTGTTATAGCTGCAAAGGGTGGGCCAACTCAATATTGAACCCTACAGACTAAGAATGGGATGCCATGAAAGTTCATGTGTGTGTAAAGGCAAGCGTCTACTTTTGGTAATATATAAAGCGTGAGTCCTTTAAAAATGTAATCAATACAAAAAATGCTTGTGTCAGTGTCCTTATTTCCACCTATTTTCCAATAATGAATTGATAAATTGCTGTGATATCTTCACATATAATTGTGTTCATAAAACACCATACACTGTGCTATCCCCATCACCAACATACATTACCTTCTCTGCATGGCCCTACTATATTTTAGGTCAAAACGTGCTTTCCCCCTTACCCAGGGTTGATAAAGCCACAACTGGTCTCCCACTTAGCACCTTCAGGGAATTCAATCCACATTCAATCCACATCCATATGCACTTTTGGACTGTTAAGGCACTTATAAGTAATTGATTGATTTGATTTGTGAATTATTTTTGTTATTTGATTTGGCACGTTTTAAACTGAATAAGACTCTTTTCATTTTTAAGTTCACACAGCGGCAATTTTGAAGCACCAGTCACTTTATGGGCATGACTTTGTTTGATTGCTAACACACACCATTTTATGGAATTGTTTTGATTGATTCAAATATCAAATTTATTTGTACGGGCACTGGCATATTCAGCACTTTATAGAATCTGTACGTCTGATATGATATGTATGGGCTTACCAGTGCAGCAATCAGCACATAGCCTTTAAGGTTGTATTAACTTCCCAGCACACTGGAAAATATAAGCAGAAATATTTTCAGAGGATTTTCAGAGAATTTGATGAACAGATAAGGATTACCTTTTAATACAGTCTTCAGTGAGTTGAGCAGCGCCATAACCACCACAATCTTTACCATATTACTGAAACTCCTCCTTCAGGGAGTTTAGGTGGAGGCTGCAGCTCCAACAGCAAAATCTACATCCGTTTGCGCGGAACACTACTGCTTTTTTCACATCCATCTCTCGTCTCCCTTAAGGATTTTTTTTTATCCAAGGCTCAAAAAAGATAAACAATCATAGCGCTTTTGTTTTCCACCAATGTATTATTAAAATTTATTAAAATACCACTCACATTACAGAAGATTTTCTCTTAAAGCGGAGTTCCGGCCACAATTTATTTTTTTCCTTCCTGTTATCCCCTCTGCCTGCCTAAATTATATAAATAAATGAATGGATAGCTTTCTATCCCGTTCGCATTTATATATATATATATATATATATATATTTTTTTTTTTACTTCCCTGGTTTTGCTGTTCTTCGGCGCATCCATCTTCATTGTGGGCATCTGAAACGCACTCTGACCTTCTTCCTGTATAATGTGCATGCTGGGTAACCAGCATGCACCTCCCTATCTCGACGGAGGAAGGTCCCGTCCCATTGTTTTGGCAACAATGATAAGCTATCTCTCCCCAGCTCTCACTCACTGCTGCCCACAGACCCCTGGGAAATGATGGCTCATCTCCCAGGAGCACAGGCGAGGCAGGAAATGACACAGAACACTGCGGACCCGGAAGTGGTAGAAAATCTGGGAGCAACAAGGCAGAAAGAGTGAGTAAAAATATTTTTTTTTGGCCCAAATGTTACTGAATATTAGTGGACTTTAAAAATATATAAATTGTTTTGTGGGTGAAACTCCGCTTTAAGAGAACTGTATATTCAGGACACTCACAAAATGGCGCCCCGCTCACTTTTTTGCGTTACATCATAGGTCACATGACTTCATTAGGTTTTAGGATGGGTTTTTATTTTACTATCGTATTGAATTCGACAGGCTGCTGGCAGTTACTTGTACCTGTGCGTCCCTGATTTTACGCTCTAAGGGCTAAACCCATGTGCATGAGCTCTTATAAATGATTTTTGCCAACATTATTAGCCAATTAGAACTAATGGTAATCTCCTTTTGAAACATTTAGACTGGGTTCACACACGTGTTGCATGTTGGGTTGCTGTGTCACCAGTCATTCTTAACGGCATCCCAACACACTGTGCCAATGCATGTACGTCTTAGAGCACCACGACCTACTACTATGCATTGTGGTGTTTTTTTTAGTGTGCTTTAGGGTGATCATTGAACATGGAAAGTAACCTCTTGGGGGTTGCTGAATGTAGTGGTTCACCTGTCACTCTGCCCTCAATCACACTTGTCCTTGCATCCAAAGTCAGGAAGAACAGGCCGGTACTTTCTTTTTTTTGTTTTTTTTTATTAGGGGATTTAACTTGGATGGGGGAAGGGTAGTTATGGGATTCCCAGCAGATCAAACAGTTTTGAATGGGACCATCTATATACACTCCAGTATATACATTTCTCCTCTGCCTCCAGCACAACACTTGCTTCTCCACTTTTTCCTCTTCCTCCAGCATAACTCTAACTTCAGGACTAGCTAGCACATGGTGAGGCCTGCTAACTATTTAGCATGACACTCAGGACTGCCCATTTCTGGCAGGGACAGTTGGGCCTATTAGTGTAGCAAAGTATATGGTATGCCAGCTAGCTTTGGTGGACTACTGCTCCCAGTCCCTCCTCTTCGGGTCCTGCCAGCCCTCCTGGCTGCAACGACCCAACTTCACTGCCCAGTGACACGACAGTCCCAACTGAATCTTGCACCCTTTTCAGACTGTCTCTCACCCCAATCTGCTCTGGTGTGCCTCTTTTAGCTTCCCAGGGTGTGTATCACCCACCGACACCTGACACTTGTAGTTCCTCTCCTGGAGATCTCTCTGGCAGTACTCTCTCCTGCTGTCCTCTGCTTGCTCTCTCCCTTGTGCCTCTGTTCCTGGATCTCACTATCCTCCCGGATGCATCCAAGCCCCAGGCCGAAGTCACCCCCCGCCTGACTGGGGGCTCCCTCAAGGCCCCAAAAGCCTCCATACTACTCCATCTCCATCTCTTCCACCTGAACTCACCTCCCTGGCTGGGCTGACCCAAGGCATTTAAGGAGGCCTGCCCCCTGCCAATCCAGGTTGGGGATTGGTCAGGGCTCCCCAAACACCCCAGGCAGCCCCACCCTTTCTTCTAGAACCCTCTAGAAACAAAGGGGAGGTAGCCAAGAGGTGTCACCACATGTGAGACACCAGCCACTCCCTGAGCCACTCCTTGACCCAGAATCAAAACAATCAGGCCTGACTAAATTTGCCTTACCTACACAAAAACCACTCTAAGCACCTACCTAAGGTAAAGGGCACTACATGTATAAACCTAAGTGCTTGGTGGCAGCACAGCAGGGGCTCACATGCTTCACCACTCTTTCTTTGCTATATGATTATCAGCCTGTGTAGTTTTGTGAGTTTGTACACACATTTTTTCAGTGGTTTCAAGTATTTTAAGGCTTGACCATTTTTGTTTTTGCCAATGGAAAGCCAGTTACTAGCAGGGGGAGAGGGAAGATGTATTATTTAAAAAAAATGCTAAATACAGCTAGTATAAGTACGTAAATACATGTTTCTTTATATTGGACTCCTGTAGAGCACAGCAGTGGGAAGGGACTTGGAAGGGGCAGCACTGTAAACCACTCATTATTAAAGTAGAACTTCTCTCTCCAAATCAACATTGATTATTTGTAATCATCATACTGCTAGCATCAGTAAATAGATAGGAAAGTATATCATACTTGTTTTAAATAGTTTTTACATTTCTTCAGTTACTTCCTGGTTTCTTGCCCAGGCAAAGGATGTCATACTTCCCAGAAGTCTTCAGGAGGGGAGGAGGGTTTTTTCCTGCCTGTATGCTTGAGCTAAGGGCAGACGGAATCAAGGAAGTAAATGCTACATTAATCATTTGTCCTTAGTCAAGATGGCCATGGCTAGAAATGCTAGGGGGTGTTTTTAAAAATGATTTTATCAACAAAATTAAAGTTAAATTAAAGGCAATTATTATATATTTTTTAAGTAACAAACATTCTATACTTACCTGCTCTGTGCAGTGGTTTTGCAGCCCCGATCCTCCCCTTCTCGGGTCTCCTGCCAGGGCTTCTGTCCCCTCCCTCCGGCCGAGTGCCCCCAGAACAAGCAGCTTGCAATGAGGGCTCCCTAGCCACTGTTCTGCATTTCCATGCATACAAAGAGCCACAGCTTGGCCCCATCCGCTCTCTCTTCTCATTGGCTCACTGGCTGTGGTTGACAGCAGTAGCAGCCAATGGCTCCTGCTACTGTCTCAACCAATGAGGAGTGAGAGTCCCCGGAGAGCAGAAGCTCTCGTGCACATCGATGGATTGCAATGGGGCTTCTGCACAGAGAAGGCTTTTTTACCTTCATGCATAGAATCCATGAAGGTAAAAAAAAAAGAACCACTTTAAGCATGGAGACATGGATGGATGGGGTGTTTGCTTTGAATATTAAAAAATAATTTAAGTGTTTTTGGTTTGTGGTGCTCAGATGAAGTGTAGATCAGCTTTAATATTGTAGTAAAAATATTCATACTTGTTATTTTTAGGGCTTAAAGGAGGACCCAATGCACAAAATGGACATGGAGGAAACTTTCACTACACGTTCCATGGAGATCCTCATGCCACGTTTGCTGCATTCTTTGGAGGAGCAAACCCATTTGAAATCTTTTTCGGGAGGCGAATGGGTGGGGGCCGAGATGATGAGGACATGGAGCTGGACGGTGATCCATTTAGCTCATTTTCTAGCTTCGGGATGAATGGTTTTCCGAGAGAGAAGAACCAGGTTGGAAACCAGATAAGGCGTAAGCAGGACCCACCGATAATTCATGAGCTTAGGGTGTCTCTGGAAGAGATTTATCACGGGTGCACTAAAAGGATGAGAATCTCTAGGAAGAGACTGAACCCCGATGGAAGAAGTGTGAGGACTGAGGACAAGATCCTTACTATTGAGATTAAAAAGGGGTGGAAAGAAGGCACCAAAATCACATTCCCCAAGGAGGGAGATGAGATGCCAATGACCATTCCTGCTGATGTAGTCTTTGTTATTAAAGACAAACCGCACACCCATTTTAAGAGGGATGGTTCCAACATTGTCTGTCCTTTACAGATCAACCTGAAAGAGGTAAGACTTTGCTTTGGCTGCTTTCTGACAGTTTATATTACAAAGCGTTTTACTGTGAACAGCATGAAAAAAATGATTTTATTGTTGCTTAACTTAGGGCTTGAATACATTTTGGGTAGGCTTTTGAAGAGGGCTACCACTGTGGACTGCCTTTCAGAAGCGATATGGCATTATGTCACACCTCACCGCCTATTTTAACCTCTTAAAGCCAGCACAACCATGCTGCTATCATATGCATTGTGTGGCTGCGACACAGGCCCATTCACTTGAATGCAGTTAGCAGCATTGCCCTGTGAACCCGACTGGGGATAATTTATTTTTGCATTGTAATGGCATCGCAGTCAAAGCAACATGGCCGCTGCATTTATATAACCACATACAGCTGCCTTTGCAGCCACCTGTTTCTACTGCTGCTCAAACACAAGTGTAAATGAGCCCTTGGTGAGTCGCTTGCCCAGTACATATCAGAGATTCCAGCACTACTGTCTCTTTTCTGCTCGTGAAAGTTAATGTAAAAGAGAAAGGAACTATACTCCCTGGATGTTCTTGTACAGGGATTTCCAAACTTTCTAAACAAAGGGCCAGTGGAAGTAAAAAATGCCCCAGCATTCGTGGGAATAGACTTCTGTATGTATCAGGCTGTGCCCAGTTGGCGGGGGAATAGTGCCCCATAATTGGCATTAATAGGAGGAATAGTGCCCCATCATTGGTGTCAGTGGGAGGAATAGTGCCCCATCATTGGTGTCAGTGGGAGGAATAGTACCCTATCTTTGGTGTCAGTGGGAGGAAAAGTGCCCATCATTTGTATCAGTGGGAGGAATAGTGCCCCATCATTGGTGTCCGTGGGAGAAATAGTGCCCTATCTTTGGTGTCAGTGGAAGGATTGGTGCCTCATCAATGTTGCCAGTGGAAGGAATGGTACATCATCAATGGTACCAGTAGGAGGAATAGTACTTAATATCAGTGTGAAGAACAGTGCCCCAAGGGTTGGATGAAGACCAACAAAGGGCTACATTTGGCTAACGGCATGCAGTTTGGAGATCACTGTTCTTGTCCCATAGCTCTTCGTCTTTGCCGCCATCTTTATATACCCTGCAGCTGTGCATGTGTCTGGGTTCTGGTATCTTGGACCTTGTAGATACCTGTGCCACCAGACGATTCCCTGGCCAGCTGTAGATGAAGAGGTTGGGGGGTTGTGGCGATGTCATTATCTAAATATTAGAGTATGGGAAAAAATTCTGCGCTACGGATATTCTTTGTTACTTAGTGCAAGTGAATGGGAAGCTGCCCTGCCCGGAGTCCCCTTAACCACTTCAGCCCCGGAAGGATTTCCAGCTTTAGGACCGGAGCCCTTTTTGCGATTCAGCGCTGCGTCGCTTTAACTGACAATTGCGCGGTCGTGCGACGTTGCACCCAAACGAAATTTGCGTCCTTTTTTTCCCACAAACAGAGCTTTCTTTTGGTGGTATTTGATCACCTCTGCGTCATTTCTGATCGCCGCTATAAACAAAAGAAGAGCGACAATTTTGCAAAAAAACCCAAATTTCTTACTTTTTGCTAAAATACAAATCCAAAAAAAAAATATAAAAAAACATTTTTTTTCACCGTTTTTGGCCGATTTATATTCTTCCTCATATTTGCGA
This sequence comes from Glandirana rugosa, assembly GCA_018402905.1. Lineage (NCBI taxonomy): Eukaryota > Metazoa > Chordata > Amphibia > Anura > Ranidae > Glandirana > Glandirana rugosa. The sequence continues at coordinate 287,945 of BLSH010279183.1, forward strand.
TAAAAAAAAAATCGCAATCGGCGTTTATTGATTGGTTTGCGCAAAAGTGGCCGCGTTTACGGATGATGAGAATTCATTTTTGGGGTTTTTATTTTTTTTTAATTTTTTACTAAAAATGGCGGCGATCTGCGATTTTTTGCGGTACTGCGATATTGGGGCGGACATGTCGGAATGTTTTGACACTTTTTTGGGACCATTGGCATTTATACAGCGATCAGTGCTATAAAAATGCACTGATTACTGTGTAAATGCCATTGGCAGTGAAGGGGTTAACCTGCAGGGGGCGCTCTAAGGGTTAACTATGTTCCCTGGGCGTGTTCTAACTGTGGGGGGACTTGCCTAGCTGGGGAAAGGAAGTGGTCACAGCCTTCACTTACAGGAAGGCTGTGATCACTTCCCTTCCCCCTCACACAGAGCGGAGGTCCGTGTTTACATACACGGACCTCCGCTCATTCGTTCCGGGGGGGGCATCGCGGGTGGCCGGCGGCAATCGAAGCCGCCGGACCCGCTCCCTGGACCCCCCCGGACACAGTGAGCGCGCGCGCGCTCACAGTGGCTCTGTATCGCGGCCGCCGTCCTATGATGGCGATTCGCGTTACAGAGCCACATTGTCGCCGTCAATTGCCGATCAGCCGTCGGCAAGCGGTTAAGGGAGAGTGTATGTAAAGTATGAACGGCAGATGGCGCTACCCTGGAAGGTTATGCATTAAAAAGGTATATGTGAAAATAAATTAAATAAATTATATATATATTTATTTGATATACACACTAGAGATAATGTGTAAAGTCAATTTAAAAAATGTGCACGTGTAAATAAAGTGACTGTGCTCTCTGCATATATTAAGAAGGCGTGAGAAATATAAATAAAATGATATTGTTATGCAATCACAGTAAAATAATGTTATGCAATCACAATTCTTCAAAAAGACTTATTATAGGTTTAAACCCAGATGTAAAACCAGTAGGAAAGAGGGTGACTTTAGTGGCAGTGCTTAATTTTAATTTTAATAAGCACTGCCACTAAAGTCACCCTCTTTCCTACTGGTTTTACATCTGGGTTTAAACCTATAATAAGTCTTTTTGAAGAATTGTGATTGCATAACATTATTTTACTGTGATGGCATAACAATATAATTTTATTTATATTTCTCACGCCTTCTTAATATATGCAGAGAGCACAGTCACTTTATTTACACGTGCACATTTTTTAAATTGACTTTACACATTATCTCTATATATATATATATATTTATTTGATATACACACTAATTTATTTCATTTATTTTCACATATACCTTTTTAATGCATAACCTTCCAGGGTAGCGCCATCTGCCGTTCATACTTTACATTATCTAAATATGACAATGCCCATATTTTGGAAATTGAGAAAAAGGAAATCGTGATCTGTCGCACCCACTGCGACATGCCTCCATCCCTAAATTTACATACAAACAAGGAAAATTTGGTCCTGGGACTTTAAATGAGACAGGCCACATACGAACAAAAGTACAAGCGTATAAAAATTATTATTTTATTCACATACTGTATAAAGATTGACATAATGATGAACATAATCATTTGCAGAGATCTGGCCATCAAGGGCCCTGAAAAGAGCTGACATAACACAATATAAGTAGAATAAAATTATCATGAATATAGAAACACATTAGAATGATGTAAAAAAATTATATACATGAGCAGATGCATGATAATTGATGTAGAAGTCAGATGATATACGCATTGATGTAACTCTATGCATTTCGTGGCTTATAGCCACTCGTCAGGAGTGCAATGCTATGAATTATCGTGGCTGTAAGTATAAATGAGATGAGTTAATCAGACTCATAAGGAATACAAAATAAGTACACCCATGGATAGGGGGAGTTTCTCCTACTTACATGTCAGCTCAATAAATTGGTCTAGCTTGAGAGGAAGAGAGGGGAGAGCCATATCAGGGTCTGACCCGGGGCTGAGGCAAGGATGATCCCGTCCCAACCAAGGGAAACAGCACAGGGTGGAAACCATGATGAAATGAGTATTCCATACCAAGGAGGGAGACATGGAACGACACATCAATCCCAGTCTATTCTAAAATTGTAAAAAATATAATATATAATAAATATGTATATATGTATATACATACATATGCACACACACAGGTGGCACATGCAAGAATGTATAGGAGAAGGTATAGTAGGTAATGTCAGTTAAAGTAGCAGGAGAGTGTTCATGCTGACCACCAAGGATGGAGAATGGTGGAAAAAAAAAGGTAGAGAAAACCAATATCACAAGGGAGAAAATTGGATGGAATGGAAAGAAAGATACCATGGGAAGGTGAATGGAGGAAAACAACTTGACAGTGCAAAACCAAAGTAAAAGAAGGGGAAGCTGTGAATAGGTTTGTGGGATCATTGAACTGCTGAGTGAGCACTAACAGGTACTGGAATAAACAATTGTATAATACAGAGATATGTGAAACCCCAAAATATAACTTACCAAGTAGTAATGGGTAAGGTGTGCAGAGAGTGCTGCAAAGGTGTGAGACCTGGAGGTAGTGTGCTGGCTTGCCCTATCTATATATACCCCAGGTGTGGGGTGTGTGCTAATCAGGTGTGTCGACCTGGAAATTATTTGTGTCATTAAGTGGGCAGAGTCTGATGGAGAACTGAGAGAGTAGTTCTCCATCAGTCCTGTCTAACTTTTGATTGACAGCGCACTGCAGTGGGTGGATTCGGACTGAATAGCGGACTATTCATCATCCCACTGCCATGCGCTGTCAATCAACAGGCAGGCAGACCTGATAGAGAACTAGTCTCTCTGCTGCCCATCAGGCTCTGCCCACCTCTACTACAATAATCTGAGGCTGTCAGTGTGATGGGCCCAGGGGCCAGGTAGGGAGGGAACGAGCGTACCAAGGAAGGAGCGTCCAATTTGAACAAGTAGTCGGTGTGCTGGTTTGCTCTTCATTGGATTCTGTATTGTACCACTGTAAAGTCATGCACCCACCCTTCACAAGGGCTACCTATCGATGTCTATGCTGTGATGAACTGATGTCTGTGACAGGTACATGAACCAGCTGCAAGCACCAACAAATTTGGCCTGGCGGCCAACAGATTTCCAAAGCGTGTCATAGACATCCATTATGAATTCCCCCCACTACGTTTTCTCATTGATGGTTAGCAATTCTGATGTGTGCTGCTGGGAGCTGAAACATGGTGAGTTAATTTAAATAACATATACTCTAAAACTCACACAAGCATTAAAAAGCATTAGCAGCGCTTCTAAGCCCGGTATTTTAAATTCAAATACAAAGAAAATGACAGTACATAAGTCTCATTGATCTCCTAAAAAAGCCATATACTGTACAGTCCACAATCATATGCTGAGGAAACACCCAGTGAATCCTTAAAATATTCCAATCAGGTTATGTGGGGATGCAGTGTTGGATAGTTGCCAGTTCTTACTCCCATCACCACACCTCGTGGACGGTGGATCACCACTCCCTAAGGATATTAAACTCACCAGAACCCAGACAATATACTGTATGCCTTGTATCACCAGCTCATTCAGCATGAGTGTCACGTACCTGGTGGATGAGTCTGACTAATGCAGCGGGCAACCTCCCTTACTACCCTGACTCGAAAACCCCTGGTAGAGTAGACAGGTGGCTCGGGAGTGCAGGATGGCACGAGGGTCGGACTGGGTCACTGGTGTTGGTAGGAGTCTGTTGGTGCACTCATGCAGGAGGAGAGTGGTCGCACAGGCCGGGTCGTGAAACAGGCTGGCGGTGCAGTACAAAGGGAGCAGGTGGATGGATGGTCGGTTCAGGCAGGGTCGTCAACAGGCAGGCAGGCAAAAGTACAGAAGGGTTAAGCAAGAGAGTGGTCATAGACAATCCGGGGGTCGGTGCAGGCAGAAATCAGAAAGGTCAGGCTAGCCGGGTCGCTGGGAACAGAAAATCAGGATACAGGTTGCTCATGAACACACGCTACACGCTGTAGATCAGACAGCACTTGCTGCAGGGCGTGCACAGATGAACTAGAGCCGTTTGGCGATGTTTCCGGTGCGTGCGAGCGCGTGCGTAAGCGTGTGAACGCGGCAATGAAGTCCAGGGAAGCAGAATCTCCTCTAACAATGAGAGGTCCACTCCCAGCAGTGCGTCCTGGTAAAGCCTACACCTTCAGCCTTGATATCCCAGTCTCCCAGAAAGATCCACTGTATGTGCCTCTCCTCTCCCCATCAAGCATCAGGATCTTTCTGGGAGACTGGGATATCAAGGCTGAAGGTGTAGGCTTTACCAGGACTGCTGGGAGTGGACCTCTCATACTGAATGAGCTAGTGATACAAGGCATATATTGTCTGGGCTCTGGTGAGTTTAATATCCTTAGGGAGTGGTGATCCACAAGGTGTGGTGACGGGAGTTAAGGCTCGTACACACGATGCGGAATTCGGATGGGAATTGTCGTTCGACAGCCTGTCGTCCAAAATTCCTACCGTTAGTATGCTCCTTTCGACAGCCGATTGACATTTTTCCTCAGACAAAAGCTGGATGTGCAGACTAGTACATTTTTTTTGCACGACAACGCCACGTCCGATTTTCATTCCGTTAGTACGGTTTTCTTGCGGAAAAATCATACGACCGAGACTACGCATGCTCAGAAAGGAAAAAAAGATGCAAAAAATATTCAAAACATCACGTCAACTCTGACGTTGAGTTCGGTCGAACAAAGATTTTCGGATAGTCAGTATGCTTTACAAAATCAAGGACATGCGCATGTGACAAAAATCAGAAGCGCGGTCATACCACAATCGAACCGTGTGTACAAGGCTTAAGAACTGGCTATCCAACACTGCATCCCCACATAGCCTGATTGGAATATTTTAAAGTGGTTGTCAAGTCTTTTTTTAAAAAAAAAAAAACACCTGCAAGAGAAAGGCATAATGAGTTAGTATGCATCGTATACTAGCTCATTATGAAATGCTTACCTTAGATCGACGCTGTAGCAGCGGTCCCCGAGCACCGCTGTGACCGGCGAAATGCTGTGCCTGTCGTCTTCCGGGATCACGGGCGCCGACCACTTACAGCGCGGACTCCAGTGCTGTGATTGGCAGGAGCCGCGCTGATGTCACTCCCACGCATGCGCACGTCGGCACATGCAAATACAGGGAATATCTCCTAAATGGTGCAAGTTTAGGAGATGTTCCAGGGACCTACAGGTAAGCCTGAATATAGGCTTACCTGTAGTTTATAGTGGTTGTCATGACTTGACAACCACTGGACTCACTGGGTGTTTGCTCAGCATATGATTGTGGACTGTATATGGCTTTTTTAGGAGATCAATGAGACTTATGAACTGTCATTTTCTTTGTATTTGAATTTAAAATACCGGACTTAGAAGCGCTGCTAATGCTTTTTAATTCTTGTGTGAGTTTTAGAGTATAAGTTATTTAGGCCCCTTTCACACTGGGGCTTTATTACAGCGGTAAAGCGCTAAAATTACCGCTGCAATAACGCTCTAAATATTATTTTAATGCATCTCTATGGATGCTTTCAGACTGAGGCGTTGCGCTAGCACAGCGCTGAAGAAAATCATGCAAGCATGATTTTTCAGGAATGTGGGGAGCGGTGTATTCACCGCTCCTCCACCGCTCCTGCCATTAAATTGAATGGGCAGCGCTCCCGTAGCGGCTGTACACCGCTCCGGGAGCGCCGGCACTTTTAACCCCTGTTTAACCCGTTGTGGGGGGGTTAAAAGTGCCGTGCTGCCGCCCGAATAGCGGCGTCCTAGCGCTGCTATTACAGCGGTAGATCGCCGCTAAATTAGCGGCGGTTTACCGCTGAAGCTCGGGCGGTCCCAGTGTGAAAGGGGCCTTAAGGTACTGAGTGATATTTATAGCAGCAGCTACAACCAATTGATTATCAATTTAATACTGGTGGGCTGTTTGAATCAATTAGTACCGAGGACAAGTGTAAATTTGCAAACATTGTACATTCTCGCTTTTATATATGGTGAGTTAATTAACACCCCCTGAACTGATATAATTACAGTTAGTGCACTGCTATCAGTGGTGCTGCATTCATAGCATGGTTTATAAAGGGTTTACAATGGTAATGAACCTAGGGAATGTGACTGTTTATTTTGCTTTTGTTTTATATGTCTTTGTGGTTTGTGCATGTCTGCAGATTATTGCCTGGTCCCAAATGATCATCTGATTCTAGCGCAGTGCATGTATATTATATTCTATCCACTGTATGTCTATGGTTCTAAATTTCTTTCATTTTGTTAAAACGGTGTATATACAAAAGTTTTTTTATTGATAAGTTGTATAACAAATATAGAGCAGGAGGTCAACAAAGCAATCAGCAGATATGTGTTGGTATGTAAGAGTCAAGAAAGATGTGGAATGGATAACTATAGTTGTAAACAATTCAACAAGGTGTCATAGCAATACATGGGCATGTGATGTTGGCTGCACATCAAGGGTTAAACATTACTGAGCATGCAGTATGTCTCAGCTTTGCATCTGGCAAATACTCCCCATTTAGTAAGGAATTGGGGCACAATGTCATGACCATTGTTAAAGTGGTTGTCAACCTGTGTCAACCACTTTAACCTACAGGTAAGCCTAGAATAAGGCTTACCTGTGGGTTCCCTGCATATCTCCCAAACCTGCACGGTTTAGGAGATATACAGTATACTGCGTGTGCCCATGTCATCAGGCACATGCGCAGTGAAGAAACGGCCTCTGTGCCGTTCCTTCACTGTGATCGTGCTGTGACTGGCGGCTCCCGCGGGAGTGACTTCATGTGACTCCGGCCAGTCACAGAGCTGAAGATCGCGGCCCCGGAACCAAGAGGGGCAGAAGATGAATGTAACCCCCCCCCCCCCCCAATTTTTAAATTTCTGACATTGTAGTAAGGATAACTATTTCTGCAACAGCTGCTGCCACAATACTTTTAGCAATCGGTATTTAGTGAGCGCGAAAGTATTACAATACATTTAAAGAAGATAAATGTAACCTGGAGCGGAGATATCGCTGGACATCGCTGGCTTCCAATGCAGGTAAGTGGCACATAATGGGCTAATATGCGATGCATACTAGCCCATAATGCCTTTACATCGCAGGGTACCATAGAGGAAGTAAACCCCATCAGGGTTTACTTCCTCTTTAAAGACTAAGGATGGGCTTGATCGTGTTCGCAACCACACATGTCTGAGCCCACCAGGAAGCTGACACTGCGCTAATCACAGACAGTGAGTCATTTTCCGATCCATGGCTGCCGATGTCTCACTGTCTGTGATTAGCGCGGTGCAGTATCAGCTTATGGGCGGGCTCGGGCATGTGCGGTTGCGAACACGCTCGAGCCCATCCTTATTGGAGACCATTCTAAAGGCAAAACGGAGCCTGGAAAGCATTGCACCCTTAATCAGGGGTGCAATGCCAGGCTTCTGCAGACAAGCCCTGCAGCTTTTTGCCATACATTGATATGGGCTGTCTGTTTGAAAGCTGCAGGTCTTATGAATGAACTACAAGAGCACTCATCAGCATACTGTGAATGAATGACGCAACTTTGTTGGTGGAGCCCCGCATGGCTGTGTTGTTTTCGAAAAGTGGCAGCAGGTGGGGGAGATTTCCTGCTCACTGTCATGCTGAGGGGGGAGGTGGCGGCAGGAGCTGTAACGTGTTACGTGTTTCACCCTGAATAAAGGAGGAATAGGTAACATGTTCCAATGAACTTAGTCTTTAGGTTAGCCAGACAAAGTAATTTCTCTTATTCAGCCTCTTATAAATGTCCACGCTAAGCAGCATAAATGGAGGAATCTATACTGCTTGCTATCAGCACCATAGGTGTGCCCAGCCTATTGCTTTAGGGTGTGCACCCCAAAGCTCAAACACGCATGTCTTTCTCTGCAGCCTCAGCTGCACTGGACAGTGAATGAATAGGAAGCACTCTCTGTGCTAAGTGGCTTCCTGTTCATTTACAACCCGAAGCACAGTAAACACGGTTTACTATGCTTCAGTTATGAATGGACACAGTGAGTGAATGTGTTCAGGGTGTTCATTCAGAAAAGGAAGAGGGCCAGTAAATGACATATTGACTAGCCTTATCCCCCCACTTTCCATCCTGACACATCCCCTGCAGCAGCAGATGGGGAGGAGAGAAATGAAGGGCAGCCAGCAGCACTGCGGGGGGGGGGGGCAACAAGGGGGAAGCCTGGGCAGTAGGGGGAGTCAGTACCTCATAGAGTGATTAGGGTGTGCCTAGGCATGCCTGGCACACCCTCTACGCACACCTACGATCAGCACCCATGGCTGCTTTTATACTCAAACAATGACCTCATCTTATTGGATGATGCCATTGTTTGGCCGACAGTTTCCCACTTAACTCCTTCAAATTTTTCAATCCACTATTGTCGAGTCAGTTGGAGCTGATAGGGCCACACACAGCTTCAATTTCAGCTGATTCTGCAGGAATTGGCCAATATTCAAAGCATGCATGGCCAGCTGCTTTAGCTTAAGGCCGCCATTCTCAACCAGGGCTGCATGGAACCTTATGGTGCCTCCAGAGTTTTCTTGGGGTTCTTTGAGCTGTGGCCGATTGACCTCCTGTTTGGCAGTGCCTACATAGTTCTGGTTTCAACTCTACTTGACAGAGTCCAGCAGCCTGACGTCAATGATCTTTTCTAGTTGTCTGTAAGAGTAGCTTTCTGACCACTACTGTAAGGGGGCATTCCTAACACCACCCCCAATGTATGGGGGATTTTTTCCACTATCTACCAAGTAAGGGGCATTTTTCCCACTGACCACCAATGAATTGATTTTAGCAGGGGTTCCCCAAGATCTAAAGGTTATTTGCGAGGGTTCTTCCGGCCTAAAAAAGGGTTGGGAATGGCTGGTTCAGGGCAATAACCCATTGGACAGCCCCGCACAGGGTGTATAACAGCTTATCAACTGGGTTGGGAAGAGTAGAGTTAGGTGCAAGTAAATGACAGCTAGGAAATAACAGTTGTAAAGGTTTTTATCTTGCCAAGACGATGGCCACAGCCCAGATATATTTAAAGATTATTTTGTCCTGGCAGCCATGGAAACAGGTATCACGGCAGTTCAGGAACATAGCATGGAGTTTCTGTTAAGTACCACCTGGTATGAAGTTTTACTGCTGTTTCCCAGACAGAGAGTGAATTTTTGAACAAGATATTCAACTTTATTTGCCATTGTTGGCTAGAAGAATTTAGCTCGCATTAACTTTCCCAGACTTCCATAGGTAAGGTTTTCTCCAGCTGTTGTGCCTTATTTATTACAATTGAACTATAGGATAAGCAAACTTTATCTAATACTTGTGTCTTGCGTATTCTTACTTGAATTCTGTTGTGCTTTTTCCAGATCTGTGCAGTAATCCAGTGTTAAGGTGATATTAACGTAAAAAAATAACAAACATGCCATACTTACTTGCTCTATGCCGTGTTTTTGCACAGAAGAGCCCAGATCCTCCTCTTCTTGGGTTCCCCCACTGGCACTCCTGGCCCCTCCCCCAAGAGCAAGCAGCTTGCAATGGAGGCACCCAAGTCACGGCTCTGCGTGTCTATTCCCACACAGAGCCGTAGCTTGGCCCTGCCCCCTCTCCTCATTGGCTCACTGGCAGTGACTGACAGCTAATGGCTCCCACTGCTGTCTTAGCCAATGACTAGGGAAAGTCCCCGGACAGCTGAGGCTCTAGTTCACATTGCTGGAGGAAGATCAGGCTCATGTAAGTATTAGGGGGCCTGCTATGCAGAAAAGGTTTTTTTTTACCTTTATGCATAGAATGCTTGAATGTAAAAAACCTTGATCATTTACAAACTTTGCCTCTGCACAGGAGCTTCCTGTAATAAAGACCGGTCACTGCTGCTCTCTCTCCTTGTGCAGGGTGACTGGTCTTGTCTCCGCCCCCTTCTGTAGTTTTCTGCAGGCAGCCTGTAGTAGGTGAAGCCTGCCAGGTCCCTCCCACAGTTCTGCTCTCTGTTCAAGTTTTATGCAGCACAGTGATAGTGTCACTGCTGCTTTACTAGGCAATATCTGGGGTTATAAAGGACTTTGATGCAAACAAAGTGGATTTTTATCCCTTGTGAATATAGAGGAATATATGTAAAAGAAAGTATTTATGTCTGGAATTCAATTTTAAAGAAAAATTAAACCCTGCTATCTTATACAGCCAATGAAGCTGCCATCTTAGCTTCTGTTTGATCTGCAGTTACCATGGTGCATCACATGTGATCAGTTATGACACCAGACATTTGATGACTTGATAGTTCAGTTGAGAGCACAAGCAACTGTGACAGTTATTATACATGGCATGCAATGATTGTAACTGTTCTGGGAAACCGGTAAATGGATAGGTTCAGGTTTGTTTTAAGTTATAAAGGATAGTAAAACCTCATACACATGCGCAGATTGATGGCCAACTGAACATCCAACTTTTGTCCAAATTGGGCGACAGCAGTTTTGTCTAGCGAACTAACATAAGTCAAGTAATTGGCCAACAAAGCCGAACGTAGTGACGTGTTACGAGCGTATAACGAGGAGGTTCAGGTGAATGTGATTTGTGAATTAGGAACACAGGTTACACGAAGGAACACTTCTTGGATTCTGAGCATGCGTGTTTACACTTCCAACTTTTTGTTGGTCAACTTCTGTACACACGAACCAACAATCGGCCAACGGCAGGGCTGGACTGGGACAAAAATTTGGCCCTGGACTTCATCCAGACCGGCCCAGGGCACATCAGGGTACAGTGCACAGCGCACATCAGGGCACAGCACACATCACATCAGATTACAGGGCACAGAACATCAGGGCACAGCACATTAGGGTACAGTACATCAGGGCACATGGAGCACATCAGGCATATTAGGGCACATCGGGGCACATCGTGGCACATCAGGCCACATTATGGCACATTAGGGCACATCATGGCACATTAGGGCACATCAGGCCACATCATGGCACATCAGGGCACATGGGGGCACATCAGGGCACATGGAGCACATCAGGGCACATGGGGGCACATCAGGGCACATGGGGTCACATCATGGCACATGGGGTCACATCAGGGCACATGGGGGCACATCAGTTAAGTTACCACAGTCTTTTCTTTTTCTTGCAGAGAAGCGCAGGGAGCGGCT
>BLSH010279183.1:328482-347117 GCA_018402905.1 Glandirana rugosa
AACGAGATTTTTATCGCGGACTTTTCGTGGACTTTTGACTGAAGGTAAGTAAAGTTACCTACGAAAGTGTGACCCCGCCACGCGAACGCCACGCCGTTTTTTTCAGGACGTTCGTCGTAGATACCCCGTACAAACCTCGCGAAATTTTTCACGGAGTTTTTGAGGGACGGGTAACTTTACTTATCCGTCACGAAGGTTTCGTGAAGTTTTCGTGACGTTTTGCCGAGTTAAAAGTAAATAAAATATTTCGGTTCACAGTGCCCTGGAATTTTTTTCGGGTGGCAACTGGGGTGTTTTTACTGACCGCAAAATAGTCGTCAAAAACGTCTCGAAGTCACACTTTCCCCAAGATGGAAGACCTCGACTTCACCAATTGGTGAAGGGGGGGGGGGAAGTGGTTAACCACTTCAGCTCCAGAAGGTAGAACCCCTTTCACACTGAAGCTCTGCAAAAACTGCTGATAAAACGCCAGTCATTTTTGTGGGGTCAACGGTGGGCTTTTTTTAAGGTCCCGTGACACTTGGCTTTATAAAATAAATGAAAATTGAGCCGTTTTGCAGTGCTTTTGAAGTGCTTTGGAAGCACTGCCTATTCATTTCAATGGGCAGGGAGTTTTTGAGGCACTTTTTAAAGCGCTCCAAACATGCCCCATAGATGCTGCTTGCAGGACTTTTTTTGCCGCACCGCAAGCGCACCGCCCCAGTGTGAAAGCATCCATTGAAATGAATGGAAGTCAGTTTTCAGGTGCTTTTCAGGCGCTATTTTTAGAGCAAAAGCGCTTGAAAACCGCCTCAGTGTGAAAGGGGTTTTACCCACTTCCTGACCAGGCCATTTTTTGCGATACGGCACTGCGCTGCTTAATCTGACAATTGCGCTGTCGTGCAACGCTGCATACAAACAAATTTGATGTCCGTTCCACCCAATCAGGCTACCTATCTGAATAGAGACTTGGTGCGCAAGCTGTGGCCGGAGGAGTAGCCGATACCCACACGCTAATGACACCTGGTGCCAGGACAGGCACAGGGAAATGCGAGTGTAACTATCGCTATTTTGCTTTTAAACTTTTCAAATAAATACTACACCATGAGATTTTGTTATATGACTCTTGCGGAGTCACTTGCATATTCAACAGCTCCTTATTAAGAACACCGCTGGACCTGTTGCTGAGATCTCTTCTTTGGAACCTATTAGTGTATCCACAAGCGTTATATAACCTCTTATAACTAAGGGGTCATAGGGGTTCGGTGCATGGCCATTTCTTACCTTAAAGAGCATGGGTGGAAAGAAGAGCAATACTAGCAATACTCCAGACAGTTTTTAGCTTGGTGTTGGGATAAGACTGTGCATGGACTATTGATGAAATTATCATAGAAACTTTTGCAGAACTTTTTGCACTACCACACCTATGGCAGAGCATGGATTTAAATACTCTACCTATATGTATATTCTTGATTTTTATGATCACTAATACTGAATTTATTCATTCTTGTTTTCAAAATTGATTGGCACTAGTATTGAATCCCAATGCATGTTGGTTCATTCAGTCAGATCGCATTTTTTTTTGGTTGCGCCACACCTTTTGCACTTAGCACTTTATTACAATAGTGGAATTCCACACACTTCCAAAGGGGCAGCAACATCTTTTTTCCACTATATGAGCGCCATCACTTCCCTCGTTTCCTATTCATTTGCTGGTAACAGTAACTTCATCTGAATTGCTCCCTTGAGGTATTGCATCACTCTCTTCATTGCATTCCAGTCACGCTGACAGGGAGCTAAGACTTTCCTGCATAGTATGCCCACTGCTGCGGCTATGTCTGGTCTTGTCACAGTAGCAACATATAGCAGCTTACCGATTGCTCTGCGATACATTTCATTGTTGGGTAGCACGTTTTCTGCTTCATTGCTCTTTTGATAGCCTGGTTCCATAGGAGTTTTCACTTTCTTTGCATCTTGCATATGGAATTGTTCCAAGATATCTGAGATTTTCTGAGATTGTTTGAGAAGATAACTTCCATCTTCTTCTCTCTCTGGATTCCCAGATAGTAGCTAATATTCCCTAGCTCTATGATTTCAAAATTTTCTTTTAGCTTGTCAGCTATCTGATTGTAATTCCCTTCTTGTTCAAAACAAGTTGTAATGCCATCGACATAGATAAGGATGTATATCCATCTGTCTTCTTGATTCCTGGAGAAGAGACAGGGGTCAGCTTTACTTCTTGAGAATCCCTCTCTGGTAAGTACTTCATTCACTTTCTAATTCTGCAGATTGCTTAAGACCATAGATGCTCTTCTGATGTTTACACATAAGGTTGTCTCCTTGCTTAACCACTTCAGCCCCAGAAGGATTTCCCACTTTAGGACCAGAGCACTTTTTGTGATTCGGCACTGCGTCGCTTTAACTGACAATTGCGCGGTCGTACAACGTTGTACCCAAACTAAATTTGCGTCCTTTTTTTTCCCACAAATAGAGCTTTCTTTGGTGGTGTTTGATCACCTCTGTGTCAAATCCCCAAAAAAATATAAAAAAACATTTTTTTCCATCGGTTTTGGCCGATTGATATTCTTGCTCATATTTTTGGTAAAAAAAACAATTGCAATCGGCGTTTATTGATTGGTTTGGGCAAAAGTTGCCGTGTAATGGTGGCGATCTGCGATTTTTAGGGGTACTATGATATTGCAGCGGACATGTCGGACCATTTTGACACTTTTTTGGGACCATTGGCATTTATACAGCGATCAGTGCTATAAAAATGCACTGATTACTGTGTAAATGCCATTGGCAGTGAAGGGGTTAACCTGGAGGGGGTGCTGTAAGGGTTAACTGTGTTCCCTGGGCGTGTTCTAACCGTGTGTGGGCTGGGTTGGCTGGGGGAAGGGAGTGATCACGGCTTCCATATAGAGGAAGCCTGTGATCACAGCCCTTCCCCCTCTAACAGAACGGAGATCCGTGTTTACTTTGCGATGTCGAGTCACCCTGTCGCCGTCAGATTGTGGTCGGCAAGTGGTTAAACCCTGGTGGTTGCTCCATGTAGAGTTCTTCCTTAATGTCTCCATCTAGGAAAGCAGTTTAACGTCTCGGTGTTTCACTTGCATGCCCTTCTCGGCTGCAACGCTAAGAAGCACTCTGTAGTTGGAGTGTTTTATGACAGGAGCGAATGTTTCATCGTAATCTTTACCAAATTTCTGGGAGTAACCCTTGGCAACTAGTCTGGCTTTGTATTTGTGGATATTCCCTTCTGCGTCTGACTTTACTTTGAAAGTCCACTTACTTGCTATAGTTTCGCGGTTAGGAGGGAGCTCTGTGAGTGTCCAGGTTTTATTTTCTTGAAGTGACTTTAATTCCTTTTCTGCTGCCTTTCTCCATTTATTGGCTTCACGTTTTGGCAGTTTTTATATATCTTCCCAGGATTTTGGTACAAGTATGCTGTGTGATTTGACAGTGTATGACAGCTTGAGGGGTGGAATCCCCTTTGTAGTCCATTTGGATCTTCTGACTTCAGGCAGTTCAATAGGATCTGGTGGGGAATTTGATTCCTGCACAGGTTCACTTTGATGTACCTTCTCTTCTGGTTTGCTTGGCATATTCACTTCACAGCTTTCAGGGATCAGTGTTTCTGATGATGGACTCTCATCAAAATATACACTACGGCTTGTTGTCACTTTGTCAGTCTTTGGGTGTAGGATTCTGTAACCCTTAGTTTGCTCACTGTAGCCTACTAGAATGCCCTCTATGGCTCTGTTCTCCAGCTTGGATCGCTTTTCACTTGGAATATAAGCATATGCTTTACATCCAAACACTCTGATGTGCCCCATGCTAGGCTTTAATCCATGCCACATTTCGAATGGAGTACTTTTAATGGCTCTTGAGGGTAGTCTGTTCTGTAGGTCACTGGTGGCTCGTGGGTTTTTTGGAGGGGGGTGGCAAACAATCAGCAACCCCGGACCCTCCTCCCCGTGCGTGCGGCTCTCACTGACAGTACCCCCCCGCGGGAGGTCCGGCACTTACCACCAGGCTGACTGTGTCCTCCTCTGTGTAGGGCAGAGCAGCGGCGGCTGCTGTCTCCTTCTCTGGTGCTTTGTGTCCTCCTCAATGTAGGGCAGAGCAGCGGGAGCTGCTGTATCCTTCTCTGGCGCTGTGTATCCTCCTCCATGTAGGGCAGAGCAGATGCGGATCCTTCTCCTCTGCTTGTTGTGCCTTAGCGCCAGGCATCCAATAGGATCGCTTGGCGCTTTGGCCAATCGGGAAACAGGTCTCACAGACCTGGCTCCTGATTGGTGGGGAGAAACGGCAGTGTGAAAATATTGAAAATTCATTCGCTATAGTCACACAATTGGGTGGGATCAGGGCGCACTCTCTGCGCCCCTAGCCCACCCTTTTTTGAAGCCTATTAGAGCCTCAGGCTCTAGTCAGGTGCTTAAAAAAAAAATCCCCTCCCGCCCCCGCCATAGGAATCCATGCGTCCGGCATCCTGAATGGGGTTGAGCGCATGGATAGGGTGGCGGCGCTCATGTGCCCTTAATATACGGGCCACCTCTGCTGTAGGTAGGTTGCAGTCATGACTGCTTCTCCCCAATACTTGTGAGGTAGGTTGGCATCCGACAACATGCACCTGGCCATTTCTATAAGAGTGCAATTTTTCCTTTCTGCTACACCGTTTTGTTCAGGAGTGTATGGTGTGGTTGTCTGGTGCACTATTCCTTGTCTCTTCAGGTATGAGACCGCTTCTTTGCTTACGTATTCTTCTCCATTGTCAATGTGTATTATTCCTGGTTTCCGCTGGAATTTGTTGCTAGACATGGGAACAAACTCTTGAAGTTTGTCTGATGTTTCATTCTTGTGTTTTATCAGATAAGCAGTTGTGTACCTGGAATAATCATCAATGAAAGTCAGTAGATATCTGTTCCCGCCTGATGTGGGAGTTTTCATTGGACCTCATACGTCACTGTGTATGAGCTGCAGGGGGTGGGTATTTTTTCTTTGAAATGCCTTTGGAAGGGGAGCATGTATGGCTTTTGCTTCAATACAGCACTTGCATTTTATGAGCACTTTGCAAGGCTCTATTGTAGAATCCTCTGATAAGCCTCTCTTTATAATGTCCTTTATAGCTTCTAAACTTCTGTGCCCCTGCCGTCTGTGCCAAAAGTGAATACAATTGCTGTGTAGGTCATTAGAGACTACTTTGGCTTGCTGGTCTGTCGTGATGAGCTTGTATAGGTGATCATCCAGTTTTCCTTTTGTGAGGCATTGCTTATTGTTGTGAATTGTGCATTCATCACACTGGAACGTAACTGTGAGACCACTGTTTGCAAGACTTTTCACTGATAGAAGGCTGCCTTCTAGTTCTGGAAGATACAGCACTTTCTTTACAAGGATAATGTGGTGACCTCTGAAATGATTCTTTTCCCGTTTGCTTGGAAAACTTTGTCTTTTGCAGTGTAATCAGTGTTTGGGAAGAAGGTTTTATCGCTAGTCATGTGGCTTGTCGCACCTGAGTCTATTCACCAGCCGTGTGGCCCCCCACTTTGTGTCACTTTAAAGGTGCCACTCTCATGCAATTTTTGTAATGAAGTCCACATACCTTTGGCCATTTTCTCTGTTCTTATGTGGATAAGCTGGTCATTTTCTACTAGTAAGCTTATAATTGCTTTTGCCTGCCTATCTTTCCTGTTCCATGCCTCTGTCTCACCATCTGTGGATCTGTATGTATTCAGCACTTGCCAAAAGTTATCCTTGCTGAGAAACATTTGTAGCTTAAATTTTCATAGCTGGTAATTGCCATTGTTCAGCTTTGCTATTGCACACCTGAACCGCTTGCCATCTTTCAACAGCCTGTATACAGTACTCACTGAATCACTGTAATCACTGAGTATTCTCTCCAGTTCCTGAATGCCTACTGGGTGCCTGGGGTATCCTCTCCATTGCCTGGGTGCCTGGACCCATAACATGTTATGCAGAGTATTGAAATCATGCACTGGAAGATTGTTGTATGCAGAGGATGGCTTTACTTTCATGGAGGATATCTTTATCATGGAACAGGAAGAGAACACAAATGAGTGCATGCAACACAATAAGGATGGTACTTCCTCTGGTTACCTTATATCATAGAATACATGTACTATACTCTATAATACTACAGGACCACCTGCTGGCAAACACAGCTATAATGCATATACGCAATCACAGCATGTAAGCAGATTGCTGTTGCTTTTCCAACACATGGCAGGATCACTAGGTATTATTTTAATAAAAGCTGAGTACTTGATCCTTCCCTTATCAAATCGTTAACTCGCTTACTAGACTCTGGGGATACTCCACGATCTCTTGGATAGGACGCATCCACTCGATTAAAATTACTTTTCTCCAAACCCTCATTTACCCCTTTCATGTTTTACCAGTTCCACTTCCCCCATCTGGTAAAATATTCATTGGGCCTTATCCCTCCCTACTTTTCCCTCCTGCAGATTTTTAACTGCCCACTGTTCTCTCTGGGGCTTAACAATCCTCATTGCTTTAAAGAGGAAGTAAACCCAGATTTGGTTTACTTCCTCTATATTCCCCAGTAAACTAGAAGCATAATGGGCTACTATGCATCGCATAGTAGCCCATTATGTGCCACTTACCTGCAAACGAAGCCTGCGACTTCCAGCACTGTCCCCTGTGCTGGCAGCATCCATCTTCTGCCTCTCTTCCTTCCGGAGCCGCAACACCGGCTCTGTGACTGGCCGGAGCCGCGTGGCGTCACTCCCGCGCATGCGCGCGGGAGCCGCCAGTCACGGCACGATCACAGTGGAGAAACGGTACGGAGGCCGTTTCTTCACTGTGCATGTGTCGAAATGACGTTGGCACAGCTAATACACTGCATATCTCCTGAACTGTACAGGTTTAGGAGATATGCAGGGCACCTACAGATAAGCCTTATTATAGGCTTCCCTGTAGGTTAAAGTGGTTGTCACGAGTTGACAACCACTTTAAGTGGTGGCGTTCCAGGGGGCTGAAGATGGTCCTCTCCTTTCTGATGATCTGAGGTGTTTATACCTTTCAGTAACCTTTAACCACTTCAGCTCTGAAAGGTTTACCCCCCTTCATGACCAGGCAATTTTTTGTGTTACTTTAAAGCGGTAGTAAACTCAGACAATGTTTCTTCAAATCAGCAATATGTTAATCATGTTGCTGTTTATAATCTAAGAACCTTCTTACTTGATGGAATAAACTGTTTGTGAACGTTCAAGCTTGTATGCAGCCGCCATTGTAACTCCTGTCTTCTGCGTCTCAGCAATCATTTATTTCCGCCCTCACTCTGTCTCCATGGCCATAATCTCACGTGTGTGCATTATTCCCCGCAGCCAAGCCTCGTTTCCAGTTCAGTTTACTATGGCAACCGTGTACAGCCAATAGGAGCGGATCCTGCTGCTGCCCAGCTTCTCAATGGGGAAGGAGTGTCGCGGGATCTCATGGTTGACGCCGACATCAGGAAATGACGCAGTTCCGGCATATACACAGCATTTTCCCGGCACATATAGCTTGCTGGAAAGTAGGGCTAACAGCGCATGCGCCGGTGACATCATTGAAAAGAAAACAAAGGATTACAGAGAAAGCATGCAGGTAGGAAGCCAAAAACTCAGAGCACACAGTACAATAGGTTACATTGATTCATTTTAATGATACTTTCTTGAATGGGTAATCAACCGCTTTATCTGACAATTGTGCAGTCGTGCAACACTGTACCCAAATAAAATTGTCCTTTTTTTCCCGCAAATAGAGCTTTCTTTTGGTGGTATTTTATCACCTCTGCAGTTTTATTTTTTTCCCTGTAAACAAAAAAAGGCAGACAATTTTGAAAACAAAAACAATATTTTTTACTTTCTGATATAAAACCTATCCAATAAAAAAATTTAAAAATCTAATTTCTTCATAAATTTAGACCAATATTTATTCTGCTACATGTTTTTGGTAATAAAAATCCTAATAAGCGTATATTGATTAGTATGCACAGATGTTATAGCGTCTACAAACTATGGGATATTTTTTTTTTGTTTACAGGTAATGGCAGCAATCAGCAACTTATAGCAGGACTGCGATATTTTGGCAGACATTCGGACACTAACTGACACTATTTGGGGACCAGTGACACTAATACAGTGATCAGTGCTAAAAAATATGCACTGTCACTGTACTAATGACACTAGCTGGGAAGGGGTTAGCATCAGGGGCAATCAAAGGATTAAATGTGTGCCTAGCCACTGTTTTTCTAAACTGTAGGAGGTGCTTTTACTAGGGGAAGGCATGGATCCATGTCCCTGCTTTGCAGAGACACGGGATCCATGCCTTTCCTCCTGTCAGAATGGCGATCTGCCTTGTTTACATATGCAGACCACTGTTCTTACTCTCTGCTCAGTCATTGGTTGGTGCTGACGGGCATCCGAGTTCACGGTACCCGCCACTGGGCTCCCGCTGTGTGTGATCACAGCGGGAGCAAGATGCCGGCGGTGCGCATGCATGCCCCTTACCCGGAAGAGCTGTATATATATGTGATCCAGTAGTACAACTGCTAAGTGGCAGATCTGTAGTAGTTAAAGCGTAACTCCACTTTTGTTGAGAAAAAAACATTTCCCTCTGGGTGATCTATGTACATTGCAGGGATTATAACAAACTTTGTTGCAGATTCCTAACTTTTGTTATTCTGAAGAAATCCCTGTGTGTTTGTCTGTGCCTCTGTGCTGAGTAGGTCTAATGGGAGTGGTTTCATAATTAAAGGTCAGGTGTGCAGCTGCAGAGCACGAATGAGGAAATCTGCTGGGCCAGCATCCCTTTAGACGTGTTCCTATTGAAACCATCTCTCCAAAAATGACATTTTTGTTGCAGGGGATGCCTGAAATCTGACTTGTATCTTAGTGCAGACTTCTGGGAAAACTGGTGAGCCAATCACACAAGCAGGAAATTATGTTTCTGGGGAGGGGTTAGTACACACTCTGTGTACAGAACAACTCCCAGTAGCCATATTGCAATGCATTCTCAGAAAATTACAGAGCTGCAGATTGAAAAGGAAAGGTACTTTTTAATTACATTCAATTACAATATGATTAGTGTCACAATTATATGCGTTATATTATTTTTTCCTTAATTGCTTTTTTTGTTGACCCATGAAAGTGGAGTTACCCTTCAAGAAAAATATACCATTCTGCAGTTGTTGATTTGACCCCACTAACCATTAGGCTGCATTCACACAGGGGCGACCCGTCTTCAGCGCTACTTTGCTAGGCGATTTCAGCGAGACTTCAGGCGACTTACAACACGACTTCATGCCAGATGACTTTGCCTGTGGCCAATCAGAGAAGGGAGGGAGGGGGTTGCCCTAGATAAATTCTATTCTTTTCACTGTAAGGTCACTTCCATGTAGATGGGGGATCCGACTTGGAGGCGAATTCTATTCAATTCTATGGGCACAAGTCAGATAGAAGTAGTATAGGAACCTTTTCTGATGTTGCTCCGACTTCAGTAGTGTACATTAAGATGGCTCCCATTCATTTCAATGGGATTTCAAATGTCAAGCGACTTGGGGCGACTTGAGGCGACTCAAGTTGGAGCACAAGTCACCCCTGTGTGAATGGGCACTTAGAAATTCGAATGAATGATCCAAAAATGTTCAAATGTAATTTTACTGGTATACGGCCAGCTTTAGTTTTGATTATGGATGAAACAGAATGTACTGCATTAAACTATGTATAAAAATCTGGATATTTTAGAAACTGGAAACAGCCATTTTCAGTTAAAAGCTGATTCACCATTACCGTAAGAAATCATAAATACTTGATGTGTAAATCTTTGAAGCTGGAGTAATATGCCAAGGAGTAAACAATGGTGTTCGGCTATGGCCAAGATGCAGACGTTTGGCATTCTTAGTTCCGTGCTTACTTTGTAACTGTACCCTGGCGCCTTTGTCCTGACACCATGGGATGATGCCAACTTTTCACAATAGTTATGTTTCCTTTTATAAAGGCTCTGGACAATACAGGTGTGACTATTTTATTACCTTGAAAGTGAGAGACGTGGAAGAGCTGGCTGGCCTGGAGATCAATCTGAGATACGTGTAATCCACGCGGCACTGTGCTCTAATAGAGTGGCAAAGGAAAGTGAAATGAAGTTACGTAAGTGCGCTTTTAGGCGCTGTACAGACCAAATGTTTTGCTGCGGTTAACCCACGTCATTGAGTTGGTAGAGAACCACAGTGTTAAATTGTTGTTGAAAATTAGATTTTTCAATGGTGCCATTCACACAGCATGTTGGGGGATAAATCAGGCAGGCGCTGAGACCCGTCCTCTGTGCTGAGCCACTGTAGTTTCTTCTGCATCAACCTCAGAGCTGCACGCAGGCAGCCTACAGAAGTGGATGCATATGCAGTGGCTGTACGGACAGTTGGCATATGGGTGCATGGATCTGAACACTGATTTCTGCATTTGGATCCTCTAAACCAGTGGTTCTCAACTCCTGTCCTCGGGACTCACTAACAGGCCAGGTTTGCAGGATAACTGGAATACATGACAGGTGATATCACTTGCTGCTCAGTGATTGCAGCATTCCAGTCTGCATCTCCCCAAGGTAATACTTAAAATCTGGCCTGTTGGTGGGTCCTGAGGACTGGAGTTGAGAACCACTGCTCTAAACGCACGTAAAGGCAGAAACATCTAAACGCAGGAAAAAGTGATCTGGGGGTGTAGAAATTGTTTATACTTTTCAGATCACTTATCCTGCATTTGGAAAAGGGAAGCGCTCGAGTGACTGTAAAGGTAAAATTAAAAAAGTAAAATAAAAATAACAAACATGTTTATACTTACAGTGTATCCGGAAAGTATTTACAGCGCTTCACTTTTTCCACATTTTGATATGTTACAGCCTTATTCCAAAATGGTTTAAATTCATTATTTTACTCAAAATTCTACAAACAATGCCCCATAATGACAACGTGAAAGAAGTTTGTTTGAAATCTTAGCAAATTCATTAAAAATAAAAAAAAATGAAAAAAAAAAATCATATGTACAGAAGTATTCACAGCCTTTGCCATGACGCTCACAATTGAGCTCAGGTGCATCCTGTTTCCACCGATCATCCTTGAGATGTTTCTACAACTTGATTGGAGTCCACCTGTGGTAAATTCATTTGATTGGACATGATTTGGAAAGGCACACACCTCCTATATAAGGTCCCACAGTTAACAGTGAATGTCAGAGCAGAAGACAAGCCATGAAGTCCTAGACAGGATTGTATGGAGGCATAGATCTGGGGAAGGGTACATACAAATTTCTGCAGCATTGAAGGTCCCAATGAGCACAGTGACCTCCATCTGTTAATGGAAGAAGTGTGGAACCACCAGGATTCTTCCTAGAGCGGGCCGCCCGGTCAAACTGAGCGATCGGGAAAGAAGGGCCTTAGTCAGGAAGGTGACCAAGAACCTGATGGTCACTCTGACAGAGCTCCAGCATTTCTCCGTGAGGAGAGGAAAACATTCCAGAAGAACAACCATCTCTGCAGCACTCCACCATTCATTCCGGTATGGTACAGTGACCAGACGGAAGCCACTCCTCAGTGAAAGGCACATGACAGCCTGCCTGGAGTTTTCAAAAAGGCACCTGAAGGACTCTCAGACTATGAGAAACAAAATTCTCTGGTCGGATGAAACAAAGATTGAACTCTTTGGCCTGAATGGCAAGCATCATGTCTGGAGGAAACCAGGCACCACTCATCACCTGGCCAATACCATCCCTACAGTGAAACATGGTGGTGGCAGCATCATGCTGTGGATATGTTTTTCAGCAGCGGGAACTGTGAGACTAGTCAGGATCAAGGAAAAGATGAATGCAGCAATGTACAGGGACATCCTTGATGAAAACCTGTTCCAGTGCGCTCTGGAACTCAGACTGGAGCGATGGTTCATCTTCCAACAGGACAATGACCCTAAGCACACAGCTAAGATAACAAAGGAGTGGCTATGGGACAGCTCTGTGAATGTCCTTGAGTGGCCCAGCCAGAGCCCAGACCTGAACCAGATTGAACATCTCCGGAGAGATCTGAAAATGGCTGTGCACAGACGCTGCCCATCCTACCTGGTGGAGCTTGAGAGGTCCTGCAAAGCAGAAAGGGAGAAACTGCCCAAAAATAGGTGTGCCAATCTTCTAGCATCATACTCAAAATGACTTGAGGCTGTAATTGGTGCCAAATATGCTTCAAAATAGTATTGAACAAAGGCTGTAAATACTTATGTACATGTTATTTTTTGTTATTTATTTTTAATAAATGTGCAAAGATTTCAAACAAACTTCTTTCATGTTGTCATTATGGGGTATTGTTTGTAGAATTTTGAGGAAAAGAATACATTTAATCAATTTTGGAATAAGGCTATAACATAACAAAATGTGGAAAAAGTGAACCGCTGTGAATACTTTCCGGATGCACTGCACCTGTTCTGTGCAATGGAATTGCACAGAACGGCCACGAAGCTCCTCTATTTCGAGTCCCCCGCCGGTGCCCCTGGACCCTCCCCTCTGTCCAGTGCTCCCATGGGAAGCCACTTCCCATGGGGGTATCCGTGCGTGCTCGCACTCTAGCCCCACTGCTGCATCCATTGATACAGACAGTGGGACTCGGCCCCGCCCCCCACTTCTTCTTCACTAGCTTTGTCTGACAGCAATGGGAGCCATTGGCTCCTGATGCCCCAGCAAAGCCAGTGAGATCCAGAAGTGAGGGGAGAGAAGAGCTGCAGACGTGCACGGCGCTGGATCGATTGAGGGCTCATGTAATTAAAAGGGGGGCTGAGGGGGCGATGCTGACACCCAAACATTTTTTACCTTAATACAAGGAATGCATTAAGGTAAACAATGTTTAGGCTTTGCAATCACTTTAAAGCGGAGTTCCACCCAAAAATGGAACTTCCGCTTTAAGCACTCCTCACCCCCTTACATGCCACATTTGGCATGTCATTTTTTTTGGGGGGGGAGTGTGTCCCCAGGTTTCAGAGGGACTTCCTGTCCCTCTTCCACCTTCTGCCTCTGAGCCGCCTAGACAACTCCTCCTCTCCTCCTAGGTGGCCCCTCCCTCCTGGCAATCTTCTGGGACACGTCACAGGTCCCAGAAGATTGCCTGGCCACTAGGGATGCGCAGCGCGACTCGCGCATGCGCAGTGGGTGCCCGGGCGTGAAGCCTAGCCGGGTGCCCCCACTAGGAATGGCGGGGCCGTCAGGAGATGAGCGAGGCTTCAGGAGCAGCCGTCGCTGGACTGGGAGACAGGTAAGTTACTGTTTATTAAAAGTCAGCAGCTACACTTTTTGTAGCTGCTGACTTTTAATAAACACAAAACATTAAGTAGGAACATGAGTGAAGGAAGGCAGAGTTCTGCCGACCAGCCAATGTGATACAGACAATAAAGAACGACTCTACGAAGAGGCCACAGCTCCTGATTTGCATTTCGTCTCACCCGCTCCACAATTTTGCTTTTATTGCTCTGGATGGGCACATTAGCGTGCCTGCACCCCTCTATTCCTGTGGATCGTGGGATTTCTGTTCCTGGCTTGAGCGGTGCTCTAAGCATAAATTTTGAGGTCACACTTGAGTAGGAACATCTTAGGTGTCATAAACATGGGGCATTTAGCCAGGCATTTTTGGATGGGCAGAAGGCACAGGTGCACCATCCAGCCCCACCACCAACTGCCTGTTAACATCTATTAGAGGCTGAAAAATGTGTCAGCTTGATGGGGATGATCAGTGTACCAAGTGATATTAAGGTTTAGAGCAGTATGTATCTAGGGACAAATACTGGGAGTGCAAGAAGTCGGTGTTGTGGGCATTCATCCCTGGCTGTGTATGGCCCTAAACATTAGTACCAATCGGTACACAGTCCAGCTGCTGTATTTTAATCGTATATGGTTAGACCCGTAAGGGTGAAATGTGTTACAGTGGGGCATTCTGTAAAAGGAGATTGTGCTGGCTGAATACATTTAACTATGTGTGGCATTGTCAGTCTTGGTACTTGCAAAAGTGGCGCCAGGACGGAGTGGAGACGGGCTTCCTCTAATCTGCACCGAGCATGCATTAGACTGAGCAGGATTGAGTGGGGTTTGGAGCAGTGCCTTTCTTGTGAATCTACAGAAACCAGCAAGCTTGTTTCAAATCTCTTTATTCTTGTATGACCATGTAGCGCACCCCCTAAGGAGCCGCAGTTAACTGGGATCTCCCACTCTGCACAGCCAGGCACAGCGAACCTTCACGGACACTCTTGAGACAGATGTAGCCAGGAGTCCGGAAATATTCCTCTGGCATACAGACAATTGTGCCCATTGCATAACATGGAGGATTCCCTCTAGTGTTCGCTGCGGAACAAGACTGAAATTGTAAGGAGAATGAAGCATTGTGGGATTTGTAGTGTGTGAGAAGAAACAGTCTGATGTGAAGGACTCCATTTCCCATCGGGCTGTGTTGTATTAGAGACTTCTGGGAGGTGCAGTGCTTTGTGGGAGAATCTATTTAAGTGGGAGGAGGATCTGGCTCCAGTCTCTTGGGATGGCGTGATCGTTCAGCAGTGGACCCTGTGTGCTTCTGTGACCGGAGCTAGGCCTGCGACCTACATACAGTGTTCCAGCCAACTGAATTCTCTGCATGTGATCCAGCTAGCTGCAGTATCCAAGCAATACAGTGAGTGACCAGCAGAACCAGCCTATCCTCATCTGAGTCTGGATTGAAGCAGCAGCAGCCTCAGTAGCAGTCACATCTGTCGATCCAGGAGACCTGCAAGGAGTGCAGTGGAAGTTGTTTACCTTCTAGGAGCAAGGAGCAAGTGTGTACTAGTGATCCCAGCATTACCATCACCCTCATCTGAGCGGCCATTTCATTTGTCTACATTCAGTCCTTTCGTTTTAATGAGCGGGCTCAGGCCCACCTATAAGAGTACTTATACTGTTTATTCAGCAGTCTTTTAATACATACTGGATTACAGTTAATATACACTGGATTGCCATTTGTGACCAGTTTATTCAATGAGTCTGTGATCACTGGAAGGCTATTTAACTTAGTGCCTTCTGTGCCTCATCTCAAGGATTAGAAGGACACGGTGTTCTCAGGTACCTAACTTTTATAGCCGGCAGAAGATTGACTGAACTTTACTAAACAGGATTGCTGCAAATACATCTACTCATCCTCTCCCCAGTCAGATACTCAGGGCTACTTACTTGGTATTATTATATCTCCTAAGAACTCTCTAGTTTAACAGGAGCATTTAAATAGATATTCATTGTTATTTAGTGTGAATATATAACACTAAGTTAACTGTTGTTTGATTATATTTTACTTGTGCATTTCATAGATTCTTATTATTTGAGTTACAATCCATTGAGTGGTATCAATTTACCCTTCAGGTTAGCTATTTTGTTGTATAAGATTTACTTTAACATCTTATCTAAATTCTCAGTAAATTTTACTAAATCACAGTTCTCTCAATGAACCCGTGGGTATTGTTTAAACTCAATTGGAGGAATTATATTTTGCATCTATTACTGTTGGAGAACACAGGGAGTAGTGGAAGTTATTGAAGTAACCGCTCCTTTTGTTATAATTATAATTATAAAATAATTATAAGGTTAAGTTGTGTATGTGAAGAATTGTGATCTTTATGTCAACAATTTCTGTAAATTAATAATTCTCAGAGGTGTGGCCTATATTGTTGTTATTCAAAGGTTATCATTTCTTGCAGTAATAAGAGTTAAGTAAACAATTCAAACTCTAACTTGGTGTTGTTTCCATTACTGAAAGAGTGTACTTCTCAATGGAATATTGCAATATGAGTGAACCCAGAGTGTCAGGGGTGTTGGAGGACTCTCAGAATGGGGAAACCCAAGGGGGAATTGATTCTTTATGCAACCCTCAAGAGGACAGCGCTACACAGACAACAGTCCGTGACTTTGTTTTTGTTACTTACAGGGGGTAATAACTTGGATAGGGATGGGAGGTTATGGGATCCCCATTGACTTCAACAACAAACTTCAGGTACAGCTCTTCCTACATACAGTCTCTATATACAGCTCCTCTTCTTCCTCCAGTACTCACTTGTTTGCAGAACCCAGCTGGATCACTGTGAATAGGCTCTAAGTCAGATTTTAAGCATTGGACCATTACAGGCAGGAACCCAAGGCCCCTTGTATGTGTAGCAAAAAGAACAGTGTCCAGCTTCTATCACTCCTGTGGATACTGATCCCAGCACTACCTCTTCAGGCACTGCCAACTTGCCTGGCTGCAGCTACCCCTTTCACTAGCCTTCCCTCCAAATTCTCCCCCCAGTCCTCCAGACTGACACTCACCAGCCTACCTGGCTGCCTCTCAGGAGATCTTCCAGTAGTGCTGACCTGCTCCTGCTGTCCCTCTCTCCTTGCTCCTATATCTCCAGAAACGGCTTCCTCCATATATTTTGGCAGGATCCTTCCAGCACCCGAACCCCGGCTCAAGGTCACCTCCTCCCCCAGGGGGGCACACTCAAGGGCCATCGACAGCCTCCTCAGCACTCCATCTTCCACCGACTGCCCCTGCTGGCATGACTCATGCCTATTTATGAGGTCGCCTGCCCCCTGCCAGCCCTTTACTAGGGATTGGCTGAAGCCCTCATAAATATTCCAAGCACCTCCTCCTAGCCTCCACCCGCTATGTCTAGAACATCCTCCAATACCCCAGAAAACAGGGGGAGGCGCCAGAGAGGCTGCTAGAATGAGTCATCAGCCCTGAGGCGCTGAACCCTGAACCAAATTCACAGCTCAGGCTTAGCCCTGAGCTAAAGTAAATTTTCCTATACTAACGACCCTATTCTACAAATAAAAACATACCTTACCAAGGAAAACACTATAGGGTGCTACAATCACATAGAAAAGCAACCTGTGAAATAAAGAAGAGATCTCATACTTACCTGTCCTGTCGTGTTGATCTTCACTCTCTTCAAGAGCAACAGCCAAGAGTATTTGGGAAATCTTCTTTATCCAACACACTTCAGTGATGGTCAGATTCCTGGTTCCAATTTGATGTGGTTCCTTCCACCAGCCTCTACATCACTGCAGGACATTGCATTGAAGGGGTTCGGCAGAAGGAACTACAAGAAGCAACAGGTGACCAGCAATCCGACACTTCCAGAAATGTGGCGGAAGAAGAGGATTACCCGGGCACTGTAGCTCTTGAAGAAAGTGAAGATCTGCAGCATGGGTGACGGGAAAGGGAATTATAAGAATTCACTTCATCATCTGCAGGGGCATGTTAATAACAGGTGGAATTATAAGAGCATGTCATTGAGAGATACAGGACATGGAACAAATGCAAGAGCTCGGTGACGTCTTCTCATCTTCTGAAATCCGAGAGTAGACGCTCTGAACAGAATCACTCCACAGCTATTTAAAGAACATAGTCTCATCTGTTTGAGGTGAGACCTTTATCTGCATGGAAACACCAGTGACATAAAAGAGGCTTCCAAGTTGTTTTTTTATGCTGCTGTGAACTAGAACATAATACAACGATGGAATCTGGGAAAACGGAGACATTTTTGCCCTTCCACAAGACTATTGAGCATTTCCCAGGAATCTTGTTGGCAAAGTGTCCTAAAATATCCCCCACCTTCTGCAAGGACATTACATAGCAACCAATAAGGTTCAAATCTCTGTTCTTCTTCCATCTTTCCACACAGATTTGATTTGTTTGGTTGCTGTGAATTATCAGAGGCATTTCATGTGACATAGTGACCGTTATTTTAGAAATCAGAACTAAAAATAATGATCCTTATGGCAAATAGTGGGGTTGACACTAAAAAACAGCAAAATGTGATGCAGCTGTGCATGGTAGCAAATCGCCTTCTAACTTCAGCTTGTTCAGTTAAGCTTTGACAATAAAACCTGCAAGCTGATTGGTTTCTATGCAGAGCTGCACCTGATTTTGCACTCTCCAATTTTAGAAAATGAACCTCATTATAACTTAGTGAATTGAGCACCGTATATTTGTCTCCCCTGCAGGGGCGTTGCTAGGTCTACAAAAGATCTGGGGCTAGAGCCCATAGTAGTGAAGTAAAGAAAGTCAAAGTCTTGAGCGGGCATACACATGTATGTATATATATATATATATATATATATATATATATTGTTACATATCTGAGTGCAGATCCTCTTTACATCAGGGTCCCCAGAGGGCACCCCTTACATCAGGGTCTCCAGATAGCCCCTTCCTTACATCAGGGTCCACAGAGAGCCCATCCTTACATCAGGGTCCACAGAGAGCCTCCCTTACATCAGAGTCCCCAGAGAGCCTCCCTGTATATCAGGGTCCCCAGAGAGCCTCCCCATACATCAGGGTCCCCAGAGAGCCTCCCTATACATCAGACTCCCTAGAGAGCCCCCCATACTTCAGGGTCCCCAGAGAGCTCCCTATACATCAGGGTCCCCAGAGAGCCTCCCCATACATCAGGGTCCCCAGAGAGCCACCCATATATCAGGGTCTACCGAGAGCTTCCCTCTTGCATCAGGGTCTACAGAGAGCCTCCTCATACATCAGGGTCTACAGAGGCACCCCTATACATCAAGGTCCCCAGAGAGCACCCCTTACATCAGGGTCCCCAGAGAGCCTCCCCA
>BLSH010279183.1:353193-371190 GCA_018402905.1 Glandirana rugosa
GACGTTCGTGAGACGGATGTCTTTTGATGTCCTCCCACGTCTCTGTTCTGGTCAGTGTCACGTGTTCCTCTCTCTCGTCGTCGCGGGCCAGAAATAAAGTCCTTCGAAGACGTATCTCCGTTTCAAGTCCTCGACACGTGTCTAGATCTTTTTTATGAGTTTTCTAAGATTCTTATGTGTACCGAGTTCTTTCTGACCCTAAGTTCATTCTTATATGTATAAAATCTTTTATAAACAAAACGGTCAATAGACGAAATTGGTGAACGGCTGGCGGCTAGCCGTAGACTGCCGCTGTTTCGCTCACAGTGCGCGTTATCGCAGCCGCCGTCGTATGACGGCGTTTTGCGATAACGAACCACTTTGTCGCCGTCAGATGCCGATCGGCGGTCGGCAAGTGGTTAAAGCAGATAACTGGCAAAACAAATATTTTCTAAAATATGTATATTCTTACTTGAATCCCAGTCTTTCTTGAGCCATGTGTATTCTTAGAATCTTTTGAGTATTTTTTCTAGATCTGTGCACAGCTCCTGAACTTTGCCTCTATGCAGAAGCTTCCTGAAATAAAGACCGGGCGCTGCTGCTCTCTCTCCTTGTGCACTGTGACTGGTCTTGTCTCTGCACCCTCCTGTAGTTTTCTGTAGGCAGAGTGCTTGCAGGTTCCGTTAGCTTGCCCACCACTAGGTGGCTATGTTACCAGTGTGCATACCTCCCAATTTTTTTCAGATGGGAACGAGGGACACCTATTAGGAAAAGTACGTAGGCATAGGACACACCCCCTTAAAGGAGATTAGTTAAACCCACAAGTGTGGTTTCTTTTTTTTTTTAGCACTAATATTCCTTTATACTGGCTTTTGAAATTTACAAATGCAACAATTTAGAAATTGGATGAAAGGTTTAGCACTGGGAAACACTTTTTGAAAGATAAATAGTGCATTTTATATACAACTATATAGATCAGAGCAAAATGAGGGACAAATGAGGAGGAAAGAGGGACAGAGGGACTTTGTTCCAAATCAGGGGCAGTCCCTCGAAATCAGGGAGAGTTGGGAGCTATGCAGTATGGCATAGTATAGGGAAAGTGGTAATTGGGTGTTACATATTTAGCCAGGTTGAAAAAAGTCCATCTAGTTCAACCAATAAAAAAAAACCCAAATAAATAAATATATATATATATATAAAACCATACAATCCCATATACACAATACTTCACCCACCATTCATCCAGAGGAAGGCAAAAAAAAAAACCCCAGCAAAGCATGATCCAATTTGCTATAGGGGTGGAAAAAATTCCTTCCTGATCCCCCGAGAGGCAATAGGATTTTCCCTGGATCAACTTTACCTATAAATGTTAGTAGCCAGTTATATTATTTACATTAAGGAAAGAATCCAGGCCTTTTTTAAAGCAATCTACTGTGCGGGCCAGAACCACCTCCGGAAGGGAGTCTTATCCACATTTTCACAGCTCTTACTGTGAAGAAACCTTTCCATATTTGGAGATGGAATGTTTTTTCCTCTAGACGTAAAGACTGCCCCCTTGTCCTTTGTGATGACCTTAAAGTGAATAACTCAACACCAAGTTCACTATTTGGACCACCTATGTATTTGTACATGTTGATCATATCCCCCCTTAATCCCCTCTACAGTTCCTCTAGTCTTTCCTCATAGCTGAGCTCCTCCATGCTGCATATCAGTTTGGTTGACCTTCTCTGCACTTTCTCCAGTTCCCCGATATCCTTTTTGAGAACTGGTGCCCAAAACTGAACTGCATATTCCAGATGAGGTCTCACTAATGATTTGTACAGGGGCAAAATTATATCTTTCTCTCTGGAGTCCATATCGCTCTTAATACAAGAAAGGATTTTACTCGCTTTGGAAACCGCAGCTTGGCATTGCATGCCATTATTAAGCTTATGATCTACCAAAAACCCCAGATCCTTCTCCACTATGGATTCCCCCAGTAGTACTCCCCCTAGTATGTACGATGCATGCATATTCTTAGCCCCCAAGTGCATAACTTTACATTTAGCAACATTAAATCTCATTTGCCACATAGTCGCCCAATTAAGCAGTGCATTGAGGTCTTCTTGTAAGTTGGAGACATCCTGTAAGGACGTTATTATTCCATTGCATAGCTTTGTGTCATCTGCAAACACTGAAATGGTACTTTTAATCCCAGACCCCATATCATTTATAATTATATTGAAAAGTAAGGGCCCCAACACTGAACCTTGGGGTACACCACTGACAACTCTAGACCATTCAGAGTAAGAATCATTAACCACTACTCTCTGAATTCAGTCTTTTAGCCAGTTTTCTATCAGTTTACAAACTGATCTTTCCAAGCCTGTAGACTTTACCTTACATATTAGCCTTTTGTAGGGAACTGTGTCAAACGCTTTAGCAAAATCCAAGTATACCACATCCACGTCCTTCTGTCTTTCATGAATCCATGCTGTTTGTTGCTTAAAACATTTTTTTCAACAAGAATTCATATATGTGGTCTTTTATTGAACTCTCCAGTATCTTCCCAACTATAGAAGTTAAACTAACAGGTCTATAGTTACTTGGTAAAGACTTTGATCCCTTTTTAAATATGGGCACCACATTGGCCCTACGCCAATCCAGTAGTACTATTCCAGTCATTAAGGAGTTCCTAAAAATGAGATACAATGGCTTTGAAATTACAGAGCTCAATTCTTTTAGGATCCGTGAGTGGATGCCATCTGGTCCAGGTGGTTTATCTACCTTTATTCTGTCTAAATACTTCTGGACCATTTCATTTTTGAGCCATTGTGGATCATTTGGGGCTGTGACTACCACCCCCATTATGGACATGAGCTCCCCCATGCTCCTTTGTATACACAGAGCTGAAGAATATATTTAATAAGTCTGCCTTCTCTTTGTCCCCAGTCACCCACTCTAGATTATGATGTAAAGGGCCCACATGCTCCGAACCTGACCTTTTTACTCTTAATATACTTGAAGAATTTTTTGGGGTTTGTCCTACTATCTTTTGCAATCTGTTGTTCGTTTTTAATTTTTGCGTCCTTGATTTCTTTTTTACATATTCTGTTATATGCTTTGTAACATTTAAAAGATGATAGTGATCCTTTATTTTTATATTTTTTAAATGCTCTTTTCTTATCATTTATAACTTTTTAAACTTTGGCCGTGAACCACATAGGTTTTATTTTTAGCCTTTTAAACGTATTGTCCATGGAAATATACTTTGCAGTGAGTTTGCATACAGTCTTTTTGAACAATTCCCATTTCTGTGTTCATCAATGCCAATATTCCCTCCCAGTCTAAGTCCTGGAGAGCAGCCCTCATCCTTGTAAAATTTTCTCTCTTAAAGTTAACTGTTTTTATCTTTCCCGTATGTGTTTATTGCTTGCAGCTTACATTAAATAAAATCATTTTATGGTCACTGCTACCCAGATGTTCTTTTATATGAATATTGGTAATAAGCTCTGCATGGTTTGAGATTGCCAGGTCCAGCAAAGCATAATTCCTAGTTGGGGCCTCAATAAACTGGACCATAAAATGTTTTAGGCCCCTTTTAGAGAAAACCTTCCTCTAGGGATGTAGTGGGTGAACTTAGTGCCCATATAAATGCCAGAGTGGGTGGGGCCTAGTGTTAGATGGATAGGGGGGCCCAAGGGGCCTTACAGGGCTGAAACCTGAGGTGAGAAGGTTCAGAATTCAGTAGGAAGTCCATTTATTTTAATGAGAGTTGAACAATTTCCTTGGTATAGTATTTACTTGTTCATTTAGAATAAACTATATAGATTGGAGAATTATGGACTAGATATAGAACTATTTTTGTACAGACCTAAAAGGTGGCTTTCTCTTTTTACTGCTACAGGTAGAGGACAAGTGAAAGATTTGTCTTTTTCTCTTCTGCCCTTTCCTCCCTCCTTCTTGCCTTTTCCATTTTACTCCTTCTTTTTTCCTCTTCTTTCCCTTGTTTTTGCTTCTTTTTTTCTTTTTGATCAATGTGGAGGGCATTTTAGGATTATAGGAATAGGAGAGGAGACTAAAAAGATACCTTGGCTGTGATATATAGTGACCTCACAAGAAGTTACCAGCAGGCCTCTATACATAGAACAGACTTGGTAGATAATATGGATCTATAGAAAACAAAAGATTCACACTCCCACATTCCCACTTTGGAAATATCCCTATATAATAGAACAATTATCTATTCCTTTTTTTTCTCAGCCTGTCCTCTTCCCCTGGGGAGGTTTGGGGTGGATGGAGGTCACCAGGTTTATGATTCCTATATGGGATTAATTTTCTGTTTTGTCTTGAGGTATTTCAATAAATATGTGTAAAATTGTAGCTCCTTCCTAGGTAGGTGCTAGAGTGAGTGTATATAATTTTTGGGTTCTCTGCTTAACAGGCAGACAGCTAGGCAAATCTATGTGCTGTCTGCTTAACAGAGAGCTGTGATTGATTGATAGAGTCTGCTCAGCGTGTTCTGGTGCTGCTCATGATGTCTTGAAAGTTTCACACTGGTCTGGTAGATATGGGATGTACTGGACAGTGGGAGGAAACCTTGCAGATGAAAGCATGAATGTCTATACAGCCCTGGCCAATTAGAAGGGGATGTACCCCAATGCATGCTTGGTGACTGTATTTATATCTGAAGAGCAGATGGGCTCTGGATTTTCCTCTATAGAGAGAGGTACAGGTGGGGAGGGGGTCTGCTGCTCCTCCTCAGCACAGACTGCTATGCAGCCTCAGGTGGGCGTCCTGAGGGCCTAAAACACTGGAGCTGCAACCCATGGTTCTTGTGAGAGCTGACTGAGGGAGAATGTCCATGGATCCTTTCTGGTACTACTGAGGAAGGCTGCCGTGAGTGCTCCAGAAGCCTTGTGGGTACAGACCTCCATTGGGGATCCTGGGGACTGGTGCTGTTAGATCCCCCTCTGGATGCTAGAAGTCAGCTACTGGGTGCAAGCTAAAGGGGACACTGGCTAGTGTCTAGAAGAGGCAAAGTTCCTTCTGCTACAAAGGGACTTGTTCATTCCATATAGGCTCTGCATGCTCCTACAGATAATCTGCTACACAGTTCTATTGAGAGAGTTGTCCTTACCTGTGAATAGTTAATTTGGAGTATCCTACTAATTTCCTTCTCCTATCCAAGTTCTCCAAATAAAACATAAAAACACATCCCCTAGACTGGTTATTGGAGACAACGAGCAGAAGTGTGTGTGCACCTAGCTGTGTAAAAATACCCTGTGACTGGCTGTGGATTAATCAGTAAGAGACCCGTACACAGATTTTCAAGTGGCTCCTCTGGGGGTAGTTCTACAAAAGTATAGGTATATAGTTAGAAATTGGTCAACATGAACTCTGACTGTATCTTATAGTTTCAAAGAACCTGCGGAAGTGGAGTAGATACCCATGAAATGTGTCATATTTATTGCATTGCATCCCCTGAGTGGACCCCAATATCCAAATTGGAGTCTCACTGTTGGAACACATGGAAAAAGGTGTCCACATTATGTAATATACCGGTAAAATGGTACTAAGTTTGCTTACTATGAGGGCACTTGTGCAGGCTAAAGCCTGAGCTGGACTGTGTGTGTCTATGGACACCCACAGTGTGGCACAGCCCCCCCCCCACTCTCTGCTCACAGGAGTTGATTGACAGCAGTCGGAGCCAATGAATTTTGCTGCTGCTGAGCCTCATGTGAGAAGAGGAGAGAGAAGCGCATTGCTGCTGCAGATGGGCACAGCGCTGGGTCAAGATCGGGCTCAAGTAAGTATTTCAGGGGGGCTGACATGGAAAGGTTATTTTACCTTAATGCACAGTATGCATTAAGGTAAAAAAAAAAAAACGTTTACCTTTCACAACCACTTTAAACCTTTACATACACATTTTGAAATGCTGTACTTTTCTCTGTGTACTTCCCACTTTTATTAGATTGCTAGCAAACACTACACCTCCTATTCAATGCACATTGAGTGCAACCTATAATAAACCTCTTGAAAGGAGCTACTTTTAGTTCAAAGGTGTATTTTATAGCTATGTTATCTCTGTGCTGTTATCAGCTGACTAACTCCATTGCTGGCTTTAGCATGGCTGCTTCTCAAACGTGCTACATGATTTTGCTGGCATTAGTGTACAGCTGGCCATAGGCTTACATTGGTAGAGCATGGACATGAATTCTAGGAAAGTCAGGCCTAGTAACAGAGTGAACTAGCATGTCTCTTCTTTAATAAAAAAGCCTGACTACTTGAATTATTTTTATTTTTAGTCTTTAGTTCCACTTTAAGAGTAGATGTGCATCTTAATCTCTCTTTCATCTGAAGCCCGATCCGTGTTCAAATTGTGCTTCAGAGGCTATCGACAAGCGGTGAAGAAGCGATGTGATGCCTTCTCACTGCCTGTTTCAACCCCATTGAATGTGCTGCATCTACGTGTAGGCAAATGTAGTCTACTTTCTCCACTGCACATCTGAAACGACCCCATAGCAGGAGAGGAAATTAAGAGGAACACAGCTCCTGTATGGTTTCCTGGGTCACTGGTGAAGCAATCCGGTTGGATGCTGCGACTCCATGTGACTCTGGTAGCCATCTTGAATTTGAGCTCCTTTAAGGCCCTGGCATCCAGGTTTTAGCACGCATTTGCAAGTTGGTAAAATAGGGACAGGTGCCCCTCCTATTAGGGACAGTAATAGTGGTGGGGAAAGGTTCCTGATGAGGAGGGAAAGCACAGGGTCGCAGCTCCTTTCAACATTCTGCCTGGGCATGAGATGGCAGGCCGCATTCTGCTCTCTTTACTGATGCTGTCAGTCTGGCTGGTACCTGCTCCTTTCACATTACTGGAAATCATGAGTGCACACGGCTGGGCAGCTTTCCCACTGGGTTTGTTGTGAATTGCTGTGGTACTATTTCAGTGAAAGTCTTCCATTGCACCTGACATTTTTGCCACTGCACCTCATCTACACACTTGCATTGGATGCAGTTGCAGGGTGTTTGCGGTGCCTTCCCATTGGCTTGAACGTGTAGCCTTCAGCCGGCTTGCTACCCGCTAATTGTTACATGTTGGGTAAACTTTGACGTGGGCATGAAACGAAGCACTGCAACCGCACCATGTGAACATCCCATGTGAACATATTGCAGCTTAAAGCGGTTGTCTACCGTATAAAAAAAAAAACCTGCAAGAGAAAGGCATAATGAGCTAGTATGCACCGCATACTAGCTCATTATGAAGTGCTTACCTCAGAACGAAGCTCCGACGGGTCTGCTTAGTCCCCGCAGAGGGAGCCAACATGTTTCCTCGGGGGATCCTTCCAGGTATGCAGCTCCGGCGCTGTGAGTGGCCGGAGCCACGAGACGTCACTCCTGCGCATGCGTGCTGGAGCTCCTCTTTCCGGCGGACTTTCCAGCAAGGTATGGCGCTATGCGCCGGGCCTTCGCCGGGACTTCACAGCGCATGCGCCGTGACGTCAGCGGCTGCATTTAGGGCGAATATCTCCTAAACCATGCAGGTTTAGGAGATATTCATTTTACCTACAGGTAAGCCTTATTATAGGCTTACCTGTAGGAAAAGTCAAAAAATTGGGTAGACAACCGTTTTAAGGGAAAGCGGTTGGCAAAAATGCATGGATGAGCCCCAACTACACATATAAATTAAGCCTAAGAATAGACAAATATATATATATTTTCCACACAAGAGTTCATTCCCTGATGAACTCGTCAAACACAAACAAGGAAAAATATGAAATATCTTTGCAAGCAATCTCCAGGTCCAGCTCTACATACTTGTACATTAGAATACATCAAAACCACTGGACTGACATGATAGACTGGAAACCATCATTCCCAGAGGAAGAGGTCAGCATAAGCCCTGTAGTTCTCTCAGCATAGTTAGTGAATGACACCAGGCACAGCAGCTGCTGGATGTATACAGAGCATGGGATGGTTGTAGAAGCCAGCAGGACTCAGATTACTACAAGATGCTTATCAGCTTCTCCATGTTTTATGAGGACTCACAGCTTCCAGGCATGCCTTCCAGCTAGTGTCCTGCAGACGGTGCTCTTTCATGTCATTCGTTTTCTGTTGATCTCAAAGAAAAGCAAAGTGAGCACCAACCTGCTCTTTCAATAGCCTTGTGTTAGGGCCACCATCCTACTGGCACACACAATCTTTTCTCCCATAAAATGATCAGTAAGGGGGACTTCTCTTTCTTACAAATACTTATTAAAATAAGCTAAAATCGGGGCTAAGCAAATATTGTCTAAATACTGTAAGATTCTGGTGTATAATTATTGAAATCTTGGTGTGCTTTGTGTGTTTATTTCTTCCAAATCTGTGCAGAATCCGATGTAAAACAACTCCTAAACTTTCCCTCTGTGCAGGAGTTTCCTGTAATAAAGACCGGTCACTGCAGCTCTCTATCCTTGTGCAGGGTAACTGGTCATGTCTCCACCTGTAAGCATGTGCAGTTAGCTAGTCTGCCACTAGGTGGCTCTGTCCTAGAAGAGAGTGTGGTTACAGAGAATGGCGTAATCAGGCACTAGGTCAGTGGCAGCTGGTGGGTTCTTCTCTTAGTGCCGGTTCACACTGAGGCGACTTGTCAGGCGACTCAAGTCGCCTGACAAGTCGTCCCCATGCAGTGCAATGGAACCGTTCTAATAGGAGTGACTCAGGTCGCTCCGACTTAGAAAAAGGTTCCTGCACTATTTTTGGGGCGACCTCAGCGCAACTTGCATTGACTTCCATGTAAAGAAGTCTCCTTGCAAGCCGCACTGAGGTTGCCTCGAGTGGGGCGACT
The DNA here is from genome assembly GCA_018402905.1 of Glandirana rugosa. Classification (NCBI taxonomy): domain Eukaryota; kingdom Metazoa; phylum Chordata; class Amphibia; order Anura; family Ranidae; genus Glandirana; species Glandirana rugosa. The sequence goes on from BLSH010279183.1 coordinate 361,982, forward strand.
TGCTTTGCCCTGCAATTCATGCCGCTCCAGTGTGAACCGGCTCTTAGTGGGGGGGGGCGGCAAACATTTAAAAGCACCCCCCACGGCCGGTCCGGGGCATTTACCCGCTGGTGTGGCGGGGCTGTCTTGCTCCTCTCCTACAGTGGGCTGTGTGCAGGCCTGTGCTGTCCTCTCCGAGTGCACGAAGCGTCAACTTCCCGCAGACTGGCAGGGCTCTCCTGCTCCTCTCCTCCAGTGGGCTGTGGTGTCCTTTCTGAGTGCAGGAAGCGGCGACTTCCCGCAGACTGGCAGGGCTCTCCTGCTCCTCTCCTCCAGTGGGCTGTGGTGTCCTCTCCGAGAGCGGGAAGTGGTGGCTTCGGTGTCCGCTCCTCAAGCTTCCTCCCAAATCGCTAGGTATCCAATAGGATCGCCTGGCGCTTTGGCCAATTGGGAAAAAGGTTTTTTGACCTGCCTCCTGATTGGCAGGGAGGAAATTTAGTGTGAAAATACCGAAAATCTATTTGCTATCGTCACTGCACCCCGAGCCCATCCTCTCTTGAAGCCTATTAGAGCCTCTGGCTATAATTGGTGCTTCAAAAGACACCCCCGCCCCATCCCCGCAATTGTAATTCATGTGCCCAGCGTCCTGAAAGGGGGCAGTGGCGGCAGGGATGGGGGGTGGCGTCCATGCTCTTACAATGCATGGGCCGCCACTGCACTAGGTCTCTTTTAGCTGGAGCCTTCCCATAGTGATATCTTGGAATACAATTGTAGACTTTATTTTGAATCCATCAAGACATAAAAAGAATCAATTCCTACAAAAGATTGACGTGTTTCAACCACCTGTATAGGTCTTAGTCATAATTATGACTAAGGCTCATACAGGTGGCTGAAACACATCAATCTGGTGGTCCTAGCAATCACCTGCTGGTTAACTTGGAAAGATAACTTGGGCAGCTCTCACTATCTATTCAGCGCTGCTGTTTCTCTCTCCCATCCTGCCTCCTGCTCCGCTCTCCTGTGTTAGTGAGCAGTGGATGCAATCTGGCGGCCAGCCCTGGGTGTCACCCCTCTGGTGGGTGTTACTTGGGTGTGGCCTGATACCCCCCCAAAGTGTGGCACCCAGGTTGGACTCCCCCGACCCCCCATTGATACGCCACTGATGTGGACAACAGTGATGATGTCACTGCTGCTTTTACAACTTAAAATGCAACTAAAGGCAAAACTTTTCTTTAGTTTTGTATAAAGTGTAGATGGATTTAGAACTCCTGTCAGTTTGTATTGCTGTCTGTGCCCCTGTTAAGAAGATTCACCCTCTCTATTTGTCCTGTTTACTATTAATTAGCATTGAAAGTGAACGTAAAAGAAAAACCCAAATTTTAGGTTGTTCCCAGAAAAGTAATAGAGGGAAAATCCTCCAATGGGACACTAGTTCTGGTGACCTGGAGGTCCCAAAGTAATGCCATTAATTTGCAGTTGCAACACTCAAAAAAACAGCGCTGAATGGAAACTCCTTGTAAGAGAAAGCAATAAATCGCAAAGTCACTGAAAACAGTGTTGCAATTGTTATTTCCGACACCACTCCTGATGAGGAAGCTCCACACAGCTGCTCTGTGGTCTCCTATAGGGCACCGTACATCGATCCCAAGAGTAATTGTATCCCAGCCCCCTAGCGCCAGACTATTATTGTGGTTTTGTCCCTTAATTTGCAGGGTTTCCTCTCACTTCCTGTTTTGACTATGGGACAGGAAGTGAAGGTAAATCTCCCCAATAGGGTACATATGGCAAAAAATAAGCCAACAAGGGCTATAATCCTTCCTCACTCTATCCAAATTGAAAAAAGGTAGATTTATATACTTTGTAGCTTTACAGAAATATTTCTAAATAAAGATTTTTGTGCCTAGAGTTCAGCTTTAAAGTTCATTTATGACAAGCAGCGTAGAGTAAAAATAAAAAAAATCTTCATTACATACAGTTTATGCCGCATTTAAGGCCACCAACAGGCTCCTTTTCAAGCACCATCCTTTATTCACTTGACCTTCAGAAGATTTACCCCCACTTCATGACCAGGCCATTTTTTGCTATACGGCACTGCGTTGTTTTAACTGACAATTGCACGGTCATGCAACGCTGTATCCAAATAAAACTGATGTCATTTTCTTTCCCACAAATAGAACTTTCTTTTGGTGGTATTTTATCACCACTGCGGTTTTTATTTTTTTGCGCTATAAAAAAAACACAGACAATTTAAAAAAAGAAAAAATCAATATTATTAACTTTCTGCTATAAAACACATCCAGTAAAAAATAAAATGTCTTCATAATTTTAGGCCATTATGTATTCTGCTATAGGTCTTTGGGGAAAAAAACCCCAATAAGCGAATATTGATTGGTTTGCGCAAAAATTATAGCGTCTACAAACTATGGGATATATACTGGAATTTTTGTTTAATTTTTTTATACTAGTAATGGCGGCGATGAGCGACTTATAGCGGGACTGTGATATTACGTCAGGCAATTGGACACTAACTGCCAATCTATGAGAAATTTTCAGGGTTTTCATACAAAATTCAGTCCACATTGATACTATTGAATGCTCTGCTCAATAATTTTTTTCTAATTTTTAGACAAACTTTCGAATGAAATTATGGCCAACTTAAGGGGAAACCTTTCAATGGGTGTTCTTGTTTTGGAAAAAAAAGTCTCACCTTGGGACACTCATGCTAACTTCCTGCTGCATCCCTGAGACAGTAAGCAAAGGGATATTTCCCTAATGGTACACAGACAGCAAAAATGAACCTGGAAGGAGTTTAAAATGGTTCTTCAGTCCCCTCCCCCCTAAAAAATACAAATACTGCAGCTGCTGACATTTAATTAAAGGGCATTTACCTGTCCAGGGATCCAGCTCCGTCCTCATCCAGGCTGTTTCTTCGTCAGTCTCCGGGTCCCGGCGCCACCAAGCTAATTGTGGGAATCTGGCTGTGACTTCTTATGGCTTCACAGCTGGCTTTCCACTGCGTATGCGCGGACCATACTGTGCTGTGTGAATGGTCCCGCAGCCTTCTGGGACCTGAGGCTGTAGGCAGAGGGGGTAAACTTCTGCTTGGATTGCCTAGGCGAAGGCAGAAGGGGGAGCGAGTACCTGTAAAAACCAGGCGCCCCTCCCTCTAAAAAAAAAAAAAAATATATCCAAAAGGGGAAGAAGAGGGTATGAGGAAGCAGAAAGGCAAAACTTGCGGAAGTCGCACCTGTAGGTGTAAATAAAGCGTTAGGGCCGGTCATACCAGCAAGCTGTGCTGAACACTCAGCCACTGATGTGCATTGTGAGGCACAGTGCTGTTATAATTTTTTCTAGAACTTTATTAAAATGTCACAAGTGACAGCTGATTCAGTTCTATTCCATAGCTCCCAACTGTCCCTGATTTCGAGGGACTGTCCCTCATTCAGAACAATGTCCCTCTGTCCCTCATTACTCTTCATTTGTCCCTCATTTTGGTCTGATACATATACCTATATATAAAATGCACTATTTATCTATCAAAAAGTGTTTTACAATGCTAAACCTTTCATCCAATTTCTAAATTGCTGCATTTGTACATTTAAAAAGCTAATATCAAGGAATAGTAGTGGTAAAAAAAGCACTCGTGGGTTTACCCAATATGTTTTTTTGTATAATTCTCCTTTAAGAGGGCATGGCATGGGGGTGTGTCCTATGCCTACATACTTTTGCTAATAGGTGTCCCTCATTGCCATCTCAGAAAGTTGGGAAGTATGCTATTCACTGCATGTGGTAGGTTGCATTGCAACATGCTGCACTGGGAAACTTAGTGCATGTGTAGGGAAGTGCTCTTTTGTACACTGTCTGGAGGTTGTTTACTTTCATGCCTGGTGCCTACCATAGAGTTCTTTTTACAAACAGATTCTTCCTGTTAAGAGGTTGTTTCTTGCCCCTGCTTAAGGATCAGGAGACCCCTCAAGGCTATATATGTGGATGTCTTACAGGAAGTGAAGGGAGAGAGTGACCAGCCACATGTTGAGAAAGCCAGAGCTGCTGAAGGCTGATTTTGTGCTATATCCTTCCAGGCTGAAAAGGGACAATATAGGCAAGTGTTACTGCACTGTGTAGTTCACTGCTTGTTATATTACTGTCACTCCTGTGTGAGCACTCCTGTGTGAGCACTCCTGTGTGGGAATCAGAGATACTGTATCTATTAGAGCAGGGGTGTCAAACTCAAATTCATTGGGGCCGCATCAGCAATATGGTTGTCCACAAGGGGCCAGTTTTATATCTAAAACTGTGTATCTACTCTTTATCATATTAAATAATTGCTTCTGCATTTAATTATTACTGTATTTTAATTTAAGTAATAACTAGCTCAGAGTTCGCAGTTGTGCTATGCACAGAGTGTAGGGTTCACAGTTGCACTACATACAGAGTTTAGGGGTGTGTTATGTACAGAGTTCAATAGTTCACTGTGTACAGAGGTGCAGGGTTCAGGGGTGCATTGCGCACAGAGTGCTGGGTTCAGGGGTGCAGTATGCACAGAGTGACAGATTCAGGGGTGCAGCATGCACAGTGTGCCAGTTTCAGGGGTGCAGCGTGCACAGTGTGCCAGGTTCAGGGGTGCAGCATGCACAGTGTGCCAAGTTCAGGGGTGCAGTATGCACAGTGTGCAGCATCCCATTTCCACCCTGCCTCCTGGTTTTTGACCTTGAGTCTGCACCCACCACTTCCCACCCCCTCAGGTGGCCGCTGCGGGCCACATAACAAGGCCCGGCGGTCCTTGTGTTTGACACCTGTGTGTTAGAGGCTTCTCTGATTCACTTTCTATTTGTATACTGCAATATACTTGGGCTATTCTAAAGTGTATGAGCAAAGCTCGTTTGATTATAACTCATTTGAATGGTTTGTGTTGAAGTGTATGTAGCCATGGTCCCCCTTAGGAGTGGCTGGTAGTTGTGGTCCACCTGCCCACTGTCTAGGGTTGCCACCTCATCCCTTTAAACCTGAACACATATTATTATTATTTTCTATACATACACTCAGGCTTAGCGCAGTATTACATTCCAAAAAAATTTTCTGAACACATATTAATTACACAGGTTCTGTGGCTGATTTAAGGTTGTAATCAAACTCACTTGGTGCCTTATCTGCATTAAATTAGCCTCAGAACATTTGTAATTCATGTGTTCGGGTTTAAAGGGATGAGGTGACAACCCTACCGCTGCCCTCAATCACACGATTTCCATAGGGATAAGGGATGACTGAGGGATGCCCAAAGGTTAAACACGGGACCTTCTATATACACCGCTGGTATATACACCCCTTCTCCTCCAGCACACTACTTGCTGACCTTTACACTTCTTCTTCCTCTCTCCTGATTCCTAGGCCCGAAAGGAAATTTATTAGGCCTCCTTGTTACCTCTTCCACCACAGCTAGCACATGGTGAGGCCTGCTCCTACTGCTAGCAGGCCTCCAAACCACCCGTTGTGGGTAAGGGCCACGGGCTCCCATTCATGAAGCCACGGGCCCTCGCAGTGTAGCTAAGTACGTTGATGCTAGCTGGGTACTGGATGAACTACAACTCCCAGCCCATCTGTCTTCCGGGCCCCATCCAGCCTACCTCGCTGTCCAGTGGCTCTCGTTCCCCTTGCTTCGCTTCTCCGACTTCTACAGACTGTCAATATCCTCACCTGGCCTGTCTCAGCCTTCTCATCCAACTCCCAGGGGACCACCACTCACCGACACTGGTGGATACTTTAAAGAGTCTCTTTAAATGTAGAACTCTGCTGCTCTCCTGCTTCCTTGTGCCACTCCAGGAGCCAACTCCCGCTCCCGGCTGCACCCGAGCCCTAGGCCTCAAGGTCACCCCCCTAGACTAGGGGCTCCCCTCCCGTGCGAGGCCTGATCCGCAGCACCGGCTACATTCTCCCTCTTCCACCCAATCTCTCCTCCCCCATGCTGGCAGATTGCTGAATTTAAGGAGGCCTGCCCCCTGAAGTCCAAACTGTGGATTGGTCAGGGCTCCTTGTCATACACCAGAAAGTCACTCCTACTCATCCATCCCCCTTTCCAGATCTTTCCAGCTCAAAAGGGGAGGGTTATCCAAGGGGTGTTCCTTCCTGCCATCTCCAGTCCTCCCTGAGCCCAGATCAAAACATTCAGGCACTCACTATTGGGCCTGACTAGAGTTTACCTCTCCTAACAAAAATTTACAAAAATAAAGCACCTATCATTATGGGGGCACTACACTCACCCCCCTAAACATCAGCTGGTCCCCAGCTGAAAAATTACAAAAAAAAAAATATATAACTCTTGGGCCCAAGAGCACAGGCATCCAATAATCAGAAAGTAGGAGGGGAAAGGAAATAAAGTTGCATGGAGAACTGTACAAATAATTTAAGTACAAAAATATATCACATCATCTCTGTAAATTATTCGCACTGTACAGTATAATACATTCCTAGCTACAGGTCCCTGTAACTAGCCATACACAGACACAATATACATTCCTGGACCAGAGCACTTTCCTCGGAAGAAAAATACTCTGTCCGCTTAATTGCAGGTAGGTTGTTGACTTGACTCTTGACGGATGGGGATAACCAGCCGGTCCATCCTTGGGACCCTAAAAGAAGATAGAACAACTAACTACAACTATCTACAAATATGTCTATTGAGAGGGTGTTACAAGCCTCCAATAGAGCAACAAATCCAACAAACTTTTTTTTTTCTTTTCTTTCACCTGCCTGCCCTGTCAGTGAGGGGTTATGATCCTACTGCAGGAGCAGAAACAAAGAAAGTCAATAGTAGGAGTTCTTTTTTAAGGTTCCTGATGGAAGGAGCCCCTCCCCGGACAACCAGTATTTCAAAGAAGTGGTAAAGAAGGCAAACCTCACCCAAGTGTCCTTCCAATGAATCCGTCTCTTCCACTGGGGCACAGGTGGCCGGCCAGCTTACCCTACAATAGTTAGAAACAGAAGAAATCATGCTGCACTATCCTGCAGTCTTTCATGTCAGTCTATGTGGTACTTTAAACTTCCTCACACAAAGTACAGAGGGTCCGGCAACCTTCTGCGGCTCCCTCCCGCTGTATCCGTGTAGACAAAGTGTCTCTGATTCGGCCGACCCACTTTCACAATCAGCACTCTGTGTATTGATCTCCCACGTCGCCATTCCTGCTTGATCTCTAAGAACCGGGCCCACAATTCACTCTCTGGCCCTCTCCATGGCTTTGGGATATGTAGATAGCCCCAAACAAGGTTGCCCTCCCACTCTAGCCGAGAGTCCTCTACAACATCCATTATTTGGGGTGAAACATAGGGGAAGTTTTTTTTAAAAAACGCCTATTGACGCCGATGCTCACTAAAGCCGATGCATAACGCCGAAAAAAACACTGATTTTTCCCTGACGTCTGGCCCGACGTTTTGCTTATTGTTTAACATACACCCGTGTGTATCAGGCCTTACTAGTGGCTATAGTCCCTGGCAATAATTACATGCCAAAAATCCAACATATTGGTTGTACCCAAGTTGATTGATGGATGGACTTGGGCACAATCAGCCTACCGATGCATGGTTCGAATCTGGGCCGATCCCTTCTGAATCGGCTTAGATTTGCACCATCTATGGCTGACTTTAAAAAAAAAAAAAATATCTAAAAATTTTTAGCCAACTTAGGAAATAATTTTCTCTCCTAACCTTCTTGTATTGCATTGTAACTTCAACACTCGTGACTCGCTTCTGTAAAAAGGATCCCAATGGTGATCACTCTTCAGAGGAGCAGTGGATTTAGATGCCAATCTACATTTCTTTAGATAAGCTTTAACTTAATTGTCACCACCTGTCAATCACCTGAAAAGCATCTTAATTTAGATGCCAATCTACATTTCTTTAGATAAGCTTTAACTTAATTGTCACCACCTGTCAATCACCTGAAAAGCATCTTAATGTGGATCACTCTTCAGAGGAACAATGGATTTAGATGCAGTTCTACATCCACCCTAAAAGCAAAAAATTAAAAAAATAAAAACCTAAAAATGTATAGCCAGTTTAAGAAATTATTTTCTTATCTTTTAGATTGTAAGCTCTCTGGCTCAGGGCTCTCCTAATCTTCTTGTCTTGTATTGTAACCTGTCAATCGCCTCTGAAAAAGGATCCCAACGCAGATCACTCTTCAGAGGACCAGTGGATTTAGATGCAGGCCCCCTAAGGGCTGGTTCACACCATAAAAACGCACTCCAGATCTGTCCCGGATGCGTTTTAGCATGCATGTTTTTAATGCGTTTTTGATGCGTTCCAGGGCGTTTTTTAATGCGTTTCCGGATGCATTCCAGATGCTTTGTTTTTCTTCTTTTTTTACGGGTTTTCTGAGGTCTGGTGCGTTTTTGATGCATTCCGGTGCATTTTTGATGCTTTTTACCGCATTCCAGTACAGTCCAGTGCAGGAAAAATGCAGCATGTTCTTCTACCTTTTTTTTTCTGTACTTGGAATGCCCTGGAAGTGATCACACCGGTGTGAACTATGCAAATGGGAAACCATATAACCTACTTTCCAGGCGTTTTTGATGCAGAAAAAAATGCACTGGACTGCATGTGGGATTAACTGGCCCAGAAAGCAAAAAAAAAAAAAAAAATCGAAAAAATGTATAGCAAGTTTAAGAAAACATTTTCTGATCTTTTAGATTGTAAGCTCTCCGGATCAGGGCTCACCTAACCTTCTTGTCTTGTATTATAACCTGTCAGTCACCTCTGAAAAAAGGATCCCAACGCATATCACTCTTCAGAGGCAGGGCCGTAGATAATTTTTTGTTCTGGGGGGGGGTTCAGCAGCAGATACTAAGTAAAAGTCTTTTTAAATAAAATAAATTGTGCCAAATTCATAAAGATTGGAAAAAGGATTGCATGGTTGTTTTGTACCATGCAATCCAGTGCAGGAAAATGCAATGCATTTCCAATATGTGTTTGGAGTGTCGATAAGATTGCACTGACATCCCAAACACAGGTTGCAAACGAAGTGCATTTGCCTGCACTGGTTTGCATGGTACAAAACAACCATGCAATCCGGTTGCAGTGCAATTCCAAAATTGATGCATGCACAACTTTGTTGTGATCTGAGCCTATTCAAAATGAATGGGCCCAAATCGCACCGCCCTGAAGTTCATGTGAATTAAACAGGAATGTGGAGTGGTTCCTGTATAATTCATATGTGGATCATATTGTGAACTGAGGCT
>BLSH010279183.1:373788-401020 GCA_018402905.1 Glandirana rugosa
CCCCCCAACTTTGGGGGGGGTCTCGTGGGACGGTTTTTACGTTTGTGTAACGTACAGGGACAGTGACCGCCTCACATCGCTCACATTACGACGTCGTTCACAATTAACTAGTGCCCCGTTTGAGGCTCGAGTACGACAACTGACAGCCCGAGCCTAAATAACTGTGTCAAGGTGTGACGGTCCGTTGTAACTCGTGTGACTGGCCGCCGCAGACACTAGGGCGGCCGTTGTAACTCGGACACGGACACCTAGGAGAGTGGCGCGGTCCGTCGAAACTTGTACTCGGCCCGGCGGGTGGGGTGGTGCGTAAATCGGTGACAGGGACATGCAATGTGTTTGCATTTTTGGCAGGGTGCTCTGGGGGGGGTTTCAACCCCCCTAACCCCCCCCCTTATCTACGTCCCTGTTCAGAGGAGCAGTGGATTTAGATGCAGGTCTACATCAGCCCTAAGGGCTGGTTCACACCACAAAAACGCACTCCAGATCCATTCCGGATGCGTTTCTGCATGCACGTTTTTAACACATTTTTGACGCGTTCCACGGCATTCTTTAATGCATTTCCGGATGCATTCCAGATGCTTATTTTTCTTTTTTTTCTGGTTTTCTTTTCACTGCACTGGGGCCTGGTGCATTTTTGGATCATTCCAGTGCATTCCGGTGCATTTTTGATGCTTTTTACTGCATTCCAGTCCAGTGCAGGAAAAATGCAGCATGTTCTCCCTTTTATTTGGGCTTGGAATGCCCTGGAACTGATGACACCGGTGTGAACTATGCAGTTGGAAACCATATGACCTACTTTCCAGGCGTTTTTGATGTAGAAAAAAATGCAGGGGACTGCATGTGGTTTTAACTGACCTTAAAAGCAAGCGCTATAGCTGATTGACGGCTACAGTGCAGATCTGAAATTGCTGTAGGCCGTCAATAGACTCCCTCCCCTTTGCGCGCTCCAGGCTCGCTCTCGCAGCTGCCGTGCCCGTGGGTCGGGCGGACCCGATGTCTGCTATTCCTCTGCTATTTTTTAACCAGAAAACGCCGGCGCTAAAAACCACTTCCCGTCCGGCGTATTAACAAATGATGTCCGGGCGGGTGGTTCATTATCCTGACTGGACGTCTATTGTCCTCAGGATAATCCGCGATCGCATGCCCACGAGGGCGCGCATTGCGCCGATCGGTGGTGCCGTGGGTCAGTTTGACCCACCGCATTACCGTCCAAGGTAAAAGGCCGTGACCAATCATGGCTGATCACAGTGTAAATAGGAAGAGCCATTTATCGCCTTTTCCTCTGCTCAGGTCTGCGGACCTGAGCAGTGGAGAGCCGATCGGCTGAATGTTTATCAGCGCAGCCATCCTCAGGATCACCAGGGAGCCCCCCCCCCCCGAACACCATGAGGAGGCCACCCAGGACCACCAGGGAGTCCCCACTAGACCACCAGGTAAAGGCAATACAGTGCACTGTAGGGATGGCACTGTGCCCATATATGATGCCTGCAAGTGCCAACCCTAACAGTGCTATATGCACCAGTGCCCACCAGTGCCACCTATCAGTGACCACCTGTGCCCACCTGTGCCACCTATCAGTGCCCACCTGTGCTACCTAAAAGTGCCACCTATCAGTGCCCAGTGCCACCTATCAGTGCCGCCTATGAGTGTTCATCAGTGCCGCATATCAGTGCCACGTATTAGTGCCCATCAGTGTTGCTTATCAGTGCCTGTCAGTCTAGCCTCATCAGTGCCCATCAGTGTAGCTATATCAGTGCCCGTCAGTGAAGGAGAAAATGTACTTATACAAAGTTTTGTGACAGAAACAAAGAATTTTTTTTTTTTTAATTTTTCGGTCTTTTTTAATTTATAGCCCAAAAAATAAAAACCGCAGGGGTGATGAAATACCACCAAAATAAAGCTCTATTTGTGTGAACAAAATGATAAAAAGTTTGTTTGGGTACAACGTCGCACAACCGCGCAATTCCCATTCAAATCGCTACAGCACTGAAAGCTGAAAATTGGTCTGGGCGGGAAGTGTTCTAAGTGCCCGGTATTGAAGTGGTTAACATCGCTACAGCGTTAATGAGTGTTTTGCTGGCTCTACGTCAAAAACGTCACGCGCAGGTCCTGCGTTCGATTTACAGCTTAATAACGCCGACGCCATCAACAGCTCAAAAGCGTCTGCGTTTTTATGGCGCCATTGAATAACATAGAGAGCTGCAAAAAACACTAAAAAATGCGGCGCCAAAAAACGTCCGTGTGTATGAGGTCTTACTGGCCCTAAAAGCAAAAAAAAAAAAAAAAAAAAAAAAAAATGTATAGCAAGTTTAAGAAATAGTTTTCTTATCTTTTAGATTGTAAGCTCTCTGGATCAGGGCTCTGCTAACCTTCTTGTCTTGTATTGTGTTCTCTCTATTTTGTAAAGCGCTGTGCAAACTGATGGCGCTATAGAAATCCCATATGATGACACTATGGACGCACGTATTGTTGGCGGTGACAAAAGAGTTACTGGGAGAGCTGGTGACATAGGATGCGGCAGATGGGAGAGGACCAGGAGGGGGCCCAGCATAGAGCGCAGTCCTTGCAGAGAAGAAGTAGGCTGATGTATAGGGAGGAGGAGGTTTTTACAGGGGAGGGCTGGAGAGTTCCAGGGGAGTTTCTCTATTCTCAACGAAACAGGAAGTGTCTTACCTGTCTGCATGTAAAGAGACGGCTCAGTGACAAGCAGCCAAGAGAGACACCTTCCATCCAGGAGGAGGAGGGGAAGAACAAGGAACAGGATCCAGGGGGGCTTAATTAATTCCGTCCCATCGCTCCATCCCTACACAGCAACCATGCCTCTGGGACTGAGAGGGAAGATTAGAAGGAAGGCTAAGGAGGTCTCTTCGAAGTTGGTGGAAAGCGAAGAGGTGGTGGACAAGTCGGCGGGCAGCAGCGCCGCCAAGGAGCTCCCCGCTGCCAACGGCGCGCCCGGTCTGCCTCCCCCACCCGTCAACCTGCGCCCCAAACTGGTCTTCCACACCCAACTGGCACACGGCAGCCCCACCGGCAGGATCGAGGGCTTCACCAACGTCAAGGAACTCTACGCCAAGATCGCAGAGGCTTTCCAAATCACCCCAGAGGAGGTAAGACCATCTTTTTATTTTTTTTTCCCAGAGAATTTTCAGAGCTGAGAAGAGTTGTTGGTTAACCTGCCAGGGTTCAGAGTTTAACTCACCGGTATAAAGGTCACCAGTGAGTCGCATTACTCGGAAGCCTCACCCATCGGCGAGGTGCACTAGGAATTGGGTGCCCATGACCAGTCTCCTTCTACTGAGTCACTGTGTCGTTCTCATCAATTAGTCAAAGACGTCAGACCGTTCTTGCTACATCGTTTCATGAAAAGTAACAACTTTCTGTGCCAAAAAAATGACGCAAAGGTGCCAGGTGAGATCCAGGTACAAGAAATACGCACGTGCCTGCTATACCATCGCCTAGTTATCTTCACTGAATATAAACGGGGGTAAAAAAAAAGCGAGACAAAAAAAAAACCTCCCAGCTCTACAGATTGATTTTATCTGGAGACGCGCTGTTACGAAAAAAAAAGCGTTTGTAGAGAAATCGCCGTTTCTTCACACGCTATCTTATGTCGGGAGGGGGGCGACGTAACGATCGCTCTCCGATTTCCAGGGCTCAGGTTTGTAGGGCTCATCCCTGGGGACGTTTTCTGACTTGGCCCCGGTTTAAACATTTTTTCCCCAGAACGTTACATTCATTTTTTTTTTATTATCTTTGTGTTTTTCTTGGCTTTGTAGCAATTTTTTTTTTCCAATAGGAGGATTTGCAAGAAAAAAAGAATTTGATAATCTAAGTGACAATAGAAAAAAATTCTATTCAAGTATTTATTCTTTAGTCGTTCTAAAGGCTCAAGGTTTTTTTCTACCTGAATGCATTCTATGCATTGTAAACGATCACCTTGTAAAATAACCCATTCAGTTTTAAAAATGAAATGAAATGCAAAACATTTTTGCATAGATATAAAAAAAAACATTATAAATACTTTTTTTTTTTATTTTTTTTTTATAAGCGATCACATTCCCTCTGTTCTCAGCTGCATAAGAGCTGGGGGGAGGAGAAGTCGCAGTACACTAAGCTTCCCAGTGAACTACTGTATGGTCATTGGAGGAGAGCAGGCTGAGTTCTCAGCACAGCTAGAGAACTGACCACACTGTGCTCTCCTGCTTAGTGTGGTCAGTTTTTAATAGGAAAGCAAGGGGGCTGGCAGGATCACCAGGCATTTCACACAAAGGAAGCAATACAAAGAGAACAGGAGACTTTCTCATAAAAGTACATGGTACAGCAGCCACATATCAGGAATATGAAGTGTTGGGGTAACAAACACTTTAAAGTGATTCTAAAGGAAATAACAAAAAAGCAAAACAAAACAAACTTTTTATACTTCCCTGCTCTGTGTAATGGTTTTGCACAGAGCAGCCCCAATCCTCTTATTTTTGGGTCCCCCGCCAGCTGAGTGCCCCCCAATAGAAAGCCTCGCACACATGAGCGCGGTCTGGCCCCACCCCCTGCTCTCTCCTCATTGGCTCACTGGCTGTGTTTGACAGCACTGGGAGCCAATGGCTCCAGCTGCTGTGTTTGCCAATGAGGAGAGAGAGCCCGGGAGAGCCTCTGCTCTAATGCACATCGCTGAATCTACATGGGGCTCGGGTCAGTATGGGGGGGGGGGGGTTTCCCTTAATGCCTTAAGTCTGCTCCAGTGCCCCCATATCAAGAGGCTTTTTATTGGGGGCACTCAGCGGGGGGGGGGGGGGGGGGAGCCAGGACTGCCAGCAGGGGACCCAAAAAGAAGAGGTTCAGGGCTGCTCTGTGCAAAACCATTATACAGAGCGGGGAAGTACAATATGTTTGTTTTTATCTTTGAATAATTATTAATGAATCTATTTAAGGGCCAGTTCACACCATAGAAATGCAGTCCAGATGCGTTCCAGGTGCTTTTCTGCTGGCGCGTTTTTGACACGTTTTTGATGTAGTCCAGTGCTTTTCCCCCCTCTCTTTTCTTAACCTTAAGGGCCAATTCCGGTGCGTTTTGTATGCTTTCCGGTGCGTTTTTGGTACATTCCGGTGCATATCAATACAGTTCAATGCAGAAAAAATGCAGCATGTTCTACTTTTTTTTCTGGAACTGGAACGTACTGAAACTGACCGCACTGATGTGAACGATGCCATTGAAAACCATATAATCTACTTTCCATTGCTTTTTGATACATAAAAAAAAACGCACTGGACCGCATGTGGTGTGAACTGACCCTAAATCAAAAAAGTTCCTTCTATTGCTCTGTGCCTCCTAAAAAATCTCCATTTTTTTTTGTTACTTTGATGTGACTTCCTATTAGACGATGGCACCATTTGTTCTCCATGGTCCCACTCTATGGAGAAAAGGAGAGGTTTGGTAGCTCATGGAAGACGTTTCAAGGAGGCAGAAAAACATAGTAAATCTAAGTTCACACGCTGAATCACCTATGCATCGCACAGGAATGTGTACCACATTCCTGTGCAATTCAGATGCAATTCTGTGCTGTGCGATTTGAGCCCATTCAGTTTGAATAGTCTCAAATCGTACCGCATCACAGCAAAGCAGTGCATGCAACCATGAGATCTTGTGCAGGCAAACGCACTGTGCTTGCATCCTGTGTTTGAGGTGTACTTAACATTGCACTGACACCCTGTTTCCTGCACAGTGTTCTTGTGTGAACCGGGGCTTAGAAAAAATATAATAAAAAATAGATCACACGGCCATTAAAGCGGCTCTTCAGTCATTTTTTCATCTTTTCATCTATTAAATCTTCTGCCCTTGTTTTAACTTTGGATAGTAAAACATTTTTTTTTTTCCTGCCAGTAAATACCCTATACAGCCCACTTCCTCTTTCTTGTCTGGTCATTAGCCTAGGCGTATGACATCATGCACAGCTCTCTGTCTCTCACTCTTGTCAGAGTTTGCCAGAATGGGAAGGGGGATGAGTCATAATAGGGCCAATGAAAGGTGCAGGGCTGCCGAGCTGGAGGTGTGCCTCTGTGTGTCTGTGTAAATCCAGGAAGTGAGCAGGCAGCAGCTTCAGCTGCCCACAGTTAAAATGGATGCAACCAGAATTAGGGAAGGGAGATTTCTGCAGCATATTTGCAAGTACAGAATCACAGTATATATAAAACAATATGCAAAGTGGTTGGAGGGAAGCTTCATAATGGCAAAGATGTTTTTATTACAAATTATGTGAGCAGACTGCAGTTCCTCTTTAAGTAGTAGATGTGTATGGATGGTTTTTGGAGGATAATTATATCATTATGGAGTTGATTTAGTAAAGCTGGGGAGTGCAAAATCTGGAGAAGCTGTACATAGAAAATAATCCGCTTCCAGGTTTTATTGTTAAAGCTTAAGGCCACTTTCACACTGGGGCGTTTTTCAGGAGCTTTAGGGCTAAAAATAGGGCCTGTAAAGTGCCTGAAAAATGCCTCCCCCATCCACCCCAGAGTGAAAGCCTGAGCGCTTTCACACTGGGGCGGTGCGCTTGCAGGACGGGAAAAAGAATCCTGCAAGCAGCATCTTTGGCGCGGTGCGAGAGCACTGTATACACCTCTCCTCCACTGCCCCTGTCATTGAAATGAATGGCCAGCGCTTCTGAAGTGGCTGAACACCACGTAGGAAGAGCTGGCGCTTTTAACCCCTTTTTAGCCACTCCTGGGGGTTAAAAGAGCCCGCTACCGCCCGAATAGCGGCACCAAACCGTCGCTATAACAACGGTAAAGCACCCTGAATCTAGCGGTGATTTACCGCTTCCGCCCCCATGCCCCAGTGTGAAAGTAACCTAACTGAACAAGCTGAAGTTAGAAGCTGATTGGCTACCATGCAGAGCTGCATCAGATTCTAAATCAGGGCTGTCTTAATGCAAGGGCACCCAGGGGCCCCGGGTGCATGGGGGCCCCGTGATAATCTTACATTACATCATACTTGCCAACTGTCCCGGATCTGCTGGGATAGTCACTCTTTTTACTAAGCTTTCCAAGGATTGCCAGTGTCCCGGAACCTGTAATTTGCCCTCCTGATCCCAGTATCTATCAGTAAACAACACGGGGGGGGGGGAGCCTGGACAGTAGGGGGGAATCGGCACCGCGCTGAGTGATTAGGGCCCAGGCACACCCCCTGCGCACACCTATGATGTGCTGTTAGAAAACTGAAACTTAACCCTCCCCTTAATACATTCTATGCATTCAGATGAAAAACCTTTTCTGTTGCAGCAGCCCCCCAGACCCCCAGTTTACTTACCTGAGCCCGATCGTTCCCGCACCGGGGATGAGCCTAGCAGCTCCAGCCGGTGTCTTGGGTCCTCATTGGATAGACTGATAGTAGTTCAGAGCTCAGCCATTGGCTCCAGCTGCTGTCAATCAAGTCCAGTGACTCAGGAGCCAGGGGGGTGGGGCGGAGTCCTGCTGTCTGTGTCAAAGGACGCAGCAACAGGACACGGGAGCGCGCCCCCACGAGTGACCCCAGGGAGAGCAATTTTCAGATTGGTCGCTCGATAAGAGGAGCCAGGAGCGCCGCTGGGGGACCCCAGAAGAAGAGGATCGGGGCCACTCTGCAAAACTGCTGCACAGAGGAGGTAAGTATAACATGTTTGTTATTTTAAGGGAAAAAAAGCTAACTTTTAGTATTGCTTTAAGGAGGGGGTCTAAAGCCTACTACACACGATGAGAAAATACTGCTTACGTATCGATCGTACGATAATCTGATCGTTAGTACACAGCTTTTGAGAGCCGATCACGACAGTTCATCCAAAATTATCCGAAGGCACAAATCTGAAATTTTTTTTTTGTCCTATGCCAGAGTGCATGATTTTCATTTAATTAGTATGGTATTTGTCCGGAAAAAAATCAGGAGGGCAAGACCACGCATGCTCGGAAATGAAAGAATACAATACAATGCAATACAATCACACGACTTCCCAAGTTGTATTCTGTCATACAAAAATTTTCATAAGTTCATAAAATCTTCATCTTTGAGATGAGACTAGCATGCAAAAAAAAACTGGATAATCATTCATCCGATTTTCTCATTGTGTGTATGAGGCTTAAAGCGGAGTTCCACCCAAAAGAGGAATTATTGGATTCCTCGCCCCCTCTGGTGCCACATTTGGGGATATCTGTCTTTGATAGGTACCCTGTCTCCACTTCCGGGAGACCGGGCCACGGCGAAGTACGCCAGCAGCTCGGTCCCCCTCCCTCCCTCGCCAGTGAGAGGGCGCAGCACGTCTTGTGCATGTGCAGTAGGGACCCGGCCGTGAAGCTAAAAGGCTGCACTGTTGGGTTCCTTTACCGGCAATGGCGGCGGCAGCACCTGACATCGCTGGACTCCAGGACAGGTAAGTGTCCTATTATTAAAAGAGTTTTTAAACAGTCATTTTTAAAGGGGCGGGCGGATCTCCTCTTTAAGTTGGGTATTTGATTAGACAAGTGGTAAAATGGCAAAGAATGAGGGTGGGTAGGAAACATTTAAAAAATAGGAGGGAGAGAGGGTTAAGGAAAAGGGGAAAAGGGTGGGGGGGTGCACCCAGTAGGGAGCGCACAGGCAGGGTGAGGGGAAGAAATACTCAACCATTGAACTGGTGGTATTGAGGGGGGAGGTCTGCAATCCCAAACAGACCATCCCCATCCTGCACTTGATATGAGGCAGTTTAGTTATTAGCCACTTGACTTTGGAGTGCAACTTTGATGCGACTTTGGCTTTGACCAATGATAATGTACAAGTGTTGCACAACTTTCACATGTATAACATTCAGGTGTGACTTTCATGTGACTTTTGAGGGTTTACATTGCAGTCTATGTCGCATGAAAGTCAAACCAAATAGTGCAGGAACCTTTTTTCTTATTACAAATGCTTTCTATTGTGTTATAATAAAGAAAACCATGTACAACGGTTAAGATTCAAACCAAGAAGGCACTGAATGGTTATTCCAATCCTAGTCACAAAACTATGCGATATACAATATTCATGCACCTTGTACAATAATATAACTAAACAAGAACTAAATAAAAAACAACAGACATAAAGAAGAGGTGAAAAAAGAAAGCTTGGCAAGCAATAAAAGGCCTCATACACACGGGCGTAATAGCAAAACGTCAGGACCGACGTCAGGCAAAAATCGGTGTCAAAAACGCAATTTTGTTGGCGTTTTGCATTGCGTTAGTGAGCGTCAGCGCTACGTCGCTTTTTGTTAAAAAAACATTCCTCTGCTATTTTTAAAACTGAAAACGCTGGTGCTAAATATGCCGGTTAACGTCGCTACGGCGTTAATGCGCGTTAGTGAACGTTTTACCGGCTCAGCATCAAAAACGCCATAACGCTACTGCCTCAGAAAGTGTGGGTCCTGCGTTCGATTTACAGCTTAAGAATGCTGATGCCATCAACAGCTCAAAAACGTCAGCGTTTGTATGAGGCTATTGAATAACATGGAGAGCTGAAAAAAACGCTAAAAAACATCCATGTGTATGAGGCCTAAACATTAGCGTGATGAAGTATGTCCAAGTTAGTGAACCAAAACCTCATCGGTCTTATTAAAGGAGATAGGAAAAAAAAAAACAAACAATGTAAAAAGCCCCGAAGATACCACTAGTCCAGATCTTTATTAAAGCCATGTACATACGGTACAACAGTTGTACGACAACAGCCGTACAACCAGCTTGTTGTACGATCATCCGACCATGAAGTCCCTGCCCGTCTCAGCCTCCCATTGTATCGTAGTTGAGCATCTATCCGGGAGACCATACTCGTTAAGAAGTTTATATATCATTGAAATGGTGCCTCTATCCCTAGAAGAGGCATTGCACATTTGCTCAAACACTGAAGCTTCGTACACACGGGACGACGATCGCATTCAACACGTCGTACTCACGACCGTTGTATGCAAAATCGATCGTTCGTATGCGCGATTTCAACAGTCGAACATACCACGGTCGTACATGGGAGTTGTATGAGCAGACTACAAAACTTGGTCGTACCAAGAAGCTCGCATACGACCGTTGTATCGTGTGTAGAGCAGTTGGGTACAACAAGTTGTATTGTACTAAACACGCATGCGCCAAGTCCACTTCAACTAACACGAAATTAGATGAAGTAGCCCAAAGGGTGACGCTATGATACCAGCACTTCCTCTTTATACGCTCGTTCGCGTCATCACGTTCGGCCGGTCGCAAGTTGTATGTACGACCGTCGGGTGCACGTCAGTATGCTACATACAACAGCCAACGTACGATTCGACACGGTCGTACGTGCGATCGTCGTCCCGTGTGTACGGGGCATGAGGCTTGTCTCCCACACACCAATCTATACCACTGTCTAAGTTGGAGGTACCTAAAAAATTTGAGTGTGGAATGTTGTAGGAACCTTTTAAAGTTGTCGCACATATTTCAAGGTTGTCATTGTAAAACATGGGGTGCAAAGTTGCATGACAAGTCGTACAAGTGTGAATGGAGCCTAAAGCCTAGTACACACTATGAGTTTTTGTCAGCTCCGGCCGGAGCCGCTGTACTAACGATCCAATGTTAGTACAGCGATCTCCCCCGCTATGCTGTTGTGTTCTGAAAAGGGGGGCGGCCACCCCATCAGAACACTCCGGTCAGCGCTCTCTGCCATTTGCTGAGAACACTGATTGGGGGCTGGTTTTCCAGAATGCACGTCCGGCCGGCTTCTGTCGTACCTTCTGCCTTACACACGGGCCAAATGCTGCCCACCATTTGGCATGACTCTCCATCTCCTTGATATCCTCAACCTATCTGATTGTTGGACTGTAGCCTGTTGAGGGGATGTCCACAATGCTGGTATGCAGAAGCTGCGTTGAACAGGTGGTGTAGTACTGAGGTTTTGTAGATGGCTGTCGGAGTTATGATGTAGGAGGAAAAATTCTGGTGTTTTGGGGAGTACCCAGTCTGGGAATTTTTAAAAAATAAGTATTTTATTTTTCACAATCAA
This sequence comes from Glandirana rugosa, assembly GCA_018402905.1. Taxonomy (NCBI): domain Eukaryota; kingdom Metazoa; phylum Chordata; class Amphibia; order Anura; family Ranidae; genus Glandirana; species Glandirana rugosa. The sequence continues at coordinate 384,785 of BLSH010279183.1, forward strand.
CTGACTTTGTTGTATTGGGTTTCCACAGTACTTAGCCACACTTCCCATGGCCTTGCCTAGACACCATAGAGATCTCCGATCCATGGGATCGAGCAGAGGCTGCTGTTCAATACAAGGCAGATGCAGTGCATGGCAAAGACTTTGCATAAGAAGGTCAACATAGTTGAGTGCTGTCCATGATACTTTTTTTATTTGCTGTAACTGTTACATTTTCCAAGCAGTACTCATGGAACACAATACTCAACTGTTTTTTTGCTACAGTACAATAATACGGCCACAACAACCTTATGTAAGAAGGTCCAAACTCTTACGCCGGACTATATTTGTAAGCTTTCCTATGGTCATGCTCATTGCTGTGTAGAGATCGGTTCCTGAGCAATAATGAGCAGTTACAAGCGTAGTAATTACACACAGAGATTTTCCAACATATGTCTGTTTCCGTGATCTTTTCCCAAAGGAACTGGCTAGCTGTTTCTGTACGCAATGTAGCTACATACTGGATGCTCTGTGATATCCAAGATCTGGAATACCTGTGGGCAAACTGGACCATACCAAGGTTTGTAGTTAGATACACTATAAAAAGTTTTTATGATAATTTTGTGAATATACTTTTTTCTTTCTTTTAGATTTGCCCAAAATAAAATAATACAGAAATATTAATACTCTATAGACACCCCTTGCTTTAGAGCAGTGGTTCTCAACTCCTGTCCTCGGGACCCATTAACAGGCCAGGTTTGCAAGATAACTGAAATACATCACAGGTGATATCATTGGCTGCTCAGTGATTGCAGTATTCTAATCTGTATCTCTGTTTGTCTTTTAATACTTAAAATCTGGCCTGTTAGTGGGTCCTGAGGACAGGAGTTGAGAATCACTGCTTTAGAGGTTCAGTTTTTTTTTTTCAAGTAGAGAGGTTCAGGTTTTAAATTAGAGAATAATATACTATATTGCCAAAAGTATTGGGACGGCTGTCTTTGAATGCAGATGAACTTTTTTTTTTTTTTTAAAGTATGTTTTTATTAATTTTTGACAAAGTATAATTACAATAGTTACATTAGTCGTAAAAACACATGGCAAGGAGATATACAGATTACAACCAAACCAGGGCCGAACATGGCCAACAACATATCTCACAGTAATAGTCCGCCATCCCCTTTGTAAAAGGGGGGCGGTTAGAGGAGTTTAACCAAAACCTGCCCCTCCGACCCAGCCGGATCGGTACAGGAGGTCAAAGGAGTGTACAGAAACACAAAAACTATACTATACTATAACCCAAAAAAAACAAAAAATAAATTTCAACTAACACTCACCCACACACACACACCATCCACTCTTCAGATATGCAGATGAACTTTAATGGCATCCCAGTCTTAATTTGTAGGGTTCAATATTGAATTTTAATGGCATCACAGTCTTAGCCCGTAGGGTTCAAATTGAGTTGGCCCACCCTTTGCAGCTACAACAGCTTCAACTCTTCTGGGAAGGCTGTCCACAAGGTTTAGGAGTGTCTATGGGAATGTTTGACCATTCTTCTAGAAGCACATTTGTGAGATCAGGTACGGATGTTGGATGAGAAGCTGCAAAGGGAGGGCCAACTCAATATTGAACCCTACGGGCTAAGACTGTGATGCCATTAAAATTCATGTGCGTTTAAACGGTTCCCGAACGCGCACTGTCTATTTATGGCGGCAGTGTGGACATGTCTCGCAAATCTCCGCCTATTTAACAGCTTCCCGACTGCGCGCCGTCTTTTCACGGCGGCAGTCGGGGAGCCCTGCGCAAATCGCCGTAAATAAGTGGCGATTCGCATTTGGCCACCAGGGGGCGCGCGCGCTCCCGCCGCACTCCTGGGGAGTGTGCCCGCGGCTCGGGCGGACCCGATGTCCGCCGGCGAGCCGCGATGAGCGGCTACAGGGAAAGAACGGGGAACCGCCGATGTAAACACGGCGGTTCCCCGCCCTGTCAGTGGGGCATGAGAGATCTACTGATCCCTGTCACTGGGATCAGTTAGATCTCTCATGCCCATGTTAGCCCAACCCCCCCACAGTATGAAAACACCCAGGGAACACTATTAACCCCTAGATCTCCCCCTGCAGGTTAACCCCTTCACTGCCAATGACATTTATACAGTAATCAGTGGACATTTAAATTTCTGATCGCTGAATAAATGTCATTGATCCCAAAAAAGTGTCAACATGTCCCCCCCAATATCGCATTACCGCTAAAAATCGCAGATCGCCGCCATTACTAGTAAAAAAAATAAATAAATAAATAAAAACCCCAGAAATTAATTCTCACCATCCGTAAATGCGGCCACTTTTGCGCAAACCAATCAATAAACGCCAATTTCAATTTTTTTTATCGCAAATATGAGGAATTATATAATTCGGCCAAAAACGGTGAAAAAAAATGTTTTTTTATATTTTTTTTTGGATTTGAATTTTAGCAAAAAGTAAGAAATTTGGGTTTTTTTGCAAAATGGTCGCTCTTCTTTTGTTTATAGCGGCGATAAGAAATGACGCAGAGGCGATCAAATACCACCAAAAGAAAGCTCTATTTGTGGGAAAAAAAGGACGCAAATTTTGTTTGGGTACAACATCGCACGACCGCGCAATTGTCAGTCAAAGCGACGCAGCGCCGAATCGCAAAAAGTGCTCTGGTCCTAAAGCTGCAAAACCTTCCGGTTGGTAAGTGGTTAAGGCATGCACAGCTAGAGGGCGAGAGCGCGCCGCCGGCGGTGCGCTCTCATGCCCGGTGCGCTCTGGAGGAGAGTGCCCACGGCTCGGGTGGACCCGATGTCCGCTGATGAGTCGTGATGAGCTGCCAGAGGCAAAGAACGGGGAACCGCTGATGCAAACATGGCGGTTCCCCATTCCGACAGGTGGCAAATAAGAAATCTACTGATCCCTGTCACTGGGATCAGTTAGCTCTCTTATGCCCATAGCAGCCCAGCCCCCTCACAGTTAGAACACGCCTAAGGAACACAGTTAACCCTTTCCCTGCCCCCTTTAGGTCAACCCCTTCACTGCCAATGACATTTATACAGTAATCAGTGGATATTTAAATTTCTGATCGCTGTACAAATGTCATTGGTCCCAAAAAAGTGTCAAAAATTTCCGATATGTCCCGATAAAAATCGCAGATCGCCGCCATTACTAGTTTGCGATTTTTTTCTACCAACGGAAGAATGTAAGTTAGCCAAAACCCATGAATAAATGTGTTTTTTTATATATTTTTTGGATTTGTATTTTAGCAAAAAGTAAGAAATATTGTTTTTTTTTGCAAAATTGTCGCTCTTTTTTTGTTTATAGCAGTGATCAAAAATGATGCAGAGGCGATCAAATACCACCAAAAGAAAGCTCTATTTGTGGGAAAAAAAGGACGCAAATTTAGTTTGGGTACAACGTCGCATGACCGCGCAATTGTCAGTTAAAGCGATGCAGTGCCGAATCGCAAAAAAGTGCTCTGGTCCTACAGTAGGAAATCCTTCCGGGGGTGAAGTGGTTAAAGGCAGGCTTCACAATACTTTTGGCAATATAGTGTGTATGAAATGTGACCTGTACTTAAAGTTGTCCTTCACCCTCCCCCATTTTTTTTCTTATCCCCTGCTTACCTTGTTGTGGGTCCTGCATAGATAACATACACACCAGAGGTGTCCTACTAAGATGCTCCTCCCTTCTGCCCCATGCCCGACCCTGTGCCACCATCTTCATGCATGACATAATCGACTCTCCCAATGACTCACCACTAGGCCCATCCCCTTCCACTTTTCTCAGTGCAAGCTAATGCCTCCTGAGGTATGTGACGTGCATATCCCAGGAGCAGGGGAGGGCTGGCCCAGGGGGTAGGGTGGCAATTGCCCCCCAGGCCACCCTAACTTACATTTAAAATGGCCGATGGCTGCTGCCCGCTTACACTTTTTTTTTCTTTTGGAGGAAGGAAATAGGGCCCAGGGGTGCAGCCACCAACTAACTGCAGGCAAAGTGGGGGACGCCCAGGGCCGGCCCTACCATGGATACCGCTAGGCCCATTGGGTGGGCATGGATGGTGAGCTGATTCGGTGGTTCAATGGGCCACTTGACTGGACTTGCCCCCCAGGCCTACGGCTGCCAGCCCTCCCCTGCCCAGGAGGCACAGCAGGCAAAGTACACTTAATTCGCCCAGCGAATGACGTACACTGGGAGGGCAGGCCAGAAGAGTTTGTAAAAGAAAAGCAATAAAAAAAAATAGCCAACTTCGATAGCGGAGGAGAAGAGAGGTGCAGAGAAGGGAAGAGGGTGATAGGGTGACAACTGTCTCTCAGTGGAGCTCCTGCGTTGTCACCCTGTCATATGAGCTTCTGCTGGACAATAAAAGCAGCCATGCTGACACATATTGCAAGGGCATGATGCACTAGTGTCATTATCAAAACATTGTGGCTGTGGCATGTGTACCACCTTCGGTTGTCATATTAGCGAAAGTGACCCGCGCACTAATAGAATTTTGGCCAAACTTTTTCGTTTTAAGAAAGTTTGTTAGATTTTCTAATTGTAGTGGGTTCAAATTGACGTTCGTGTTTGACAGCAATGACAAGAAAATTCAAAGTTGCAGCACTGAAAATTTTCTCGAATTAAAGAATTTGTGTATGGGACTTTGGTTTGGTAAAGGCTATTTGTTCCAAAATTGAATGTTAAAACTAAGTTTGTAGGTAATTTTGAACCACATTCATCAAGTCATTAGATGTACTAAGAATTGTCCTACGAACTAGAATTTTCATACGAACATTCATTTGACAACCTACTAGGGCAGGGTTTCTCAACCAGGGTTCCGTGGAACCTTAGGGTTCCTCCAGAGGTTGCTGGGGGTTCCTTGAGCAATGGTCAATTTCTACCTCTCAGATAAATTCCCACTGTCATCATTGATCTTTTTAGCTGTCCGTAAGGGGGGAATTCTTCCCAATGACCACAAGTGTAAGGAGCATTCTTCCCATTGTCCATCACACTAATGTATCATGAGTTGTAGATTTTACATTTTTAGCAGCGGTTCCCCGAGACCGGAGAATCATTTCAAGGGTTCCTCGTTGTTAAAAAGGTTGAGAAAGGCTGTATTAGGGTATGGCCAGCTTAAATGTCATCAACTGAGGGTTTAGATCTATTATGTGTCTTGTTCCGTAGTGGCGTCTAATGGTTGTTCCTTTGATAGATTGTATCTGTTCTAGGAAATGGATTATAATGACAACTAGTAGCTGTAGATAAATTGATAGGTAATTAGGCTGATTAGCACCATCTGTCTCCATGGGAAGGGGGGAAGTAAAGCCATAAATACCAGGTCTAACGAGGACCTATAAAGTGGACAGTCCCAACCTTGGAGATAATGCTGGCCAGTTTACAATGCTTATTTTGGGTGGGACTGGCTATGCGGATATGTTTCATGGGAGTGCCTGATATCTTTACTAATAGATTCCTCAGGTAGGGTGCAGCTTTATGTGATCACCTGAAGGCATAAGACGAGGTTGGAAGGAGTTTCGAAGAACCAGAGGGAGGGGGAGAGCAACGGGCCTGAAGCTACATGTTTGAAATGCCCAAAAGTGTAGCCAAAACTTTCAGTTTTTTTTTCAGTTTAGTGTGCAGAATACTTGCAGTATAAAGCTGGACATAGATGGTTCAAATCTGGGCCCGTTCAGGTGGGACTGGCCGAGTTTCGAACCATGTATGGGCAAGATGATTGCACTTATTATATAGCTGCTAGCTGTAATGACTGTGTTCTCCCGGTGGGGACTGCTTCCCCTGCCCACAATGGAGGGATCCCCCCTAGCCACACTGACTGTGTTGATGGGGAAACGGAGCAATTTTCTTTCTTGCAACCCGTGGCTCCATCTATGGCTGATCTTAGTCAGTGTTTCTCAACCTTTTTTTAAGTTGAGGCACCCCGTTCTAAAATGTAGCAAACAAAACTAATAGTTGTACATAATACAGCCGCATCCAAACACGTAGGACACCCAATGTCAGAGGTGATTTTTTCTTCCAATACAAATACACCTTTGCACACTAGTACTGATTAGTATACCAATGTTTCTCTTCTCCCTCAGTTTTTCTCTCACTCAGCTAACGTGACCCCAATGCTGACAGAGAGGGGCAGGGGAGGGGCAATGTGCAGGCTTCCGATGTCCTCCTTTGGTCCATCATTGGTTGTTTGGACGCTGGTGGCAAGAAGGTTGTTATGGTGCACAATGAAAACCTGTGGCTTTGTGTAATTAAAAGGCAGGCTCTGGCTTGTATACAATTTTTGGGCAATTTTTAGGCATTTTGCAACAGCACCCCTGGAGAAACTTGAAGACACCCCGGGGTGCTACCTTTCATTGGCTCAACCGATCAAGTTGGGAACAACCAGCCTGTCGGATTGGACATGCGATCATCGCTAGCGACTGTTATAGTGCTAGCAATAATCACTGTGTGAACCCCCCTCCTGAGAGAACACAATGGCTCTGCGAGAGGGGTTCCCCTGTCAACACTCTCTGTGTTGATGGGGGGATTGAGCGAATTTCTTCCTGCAACGCATAGTTGCAGGAAGAAATTCGCTCCATCTATGGCCGGCCTAAGAGTGATCTGATAATCCTCATTATGGTCAGATTCGGTGAGAGGTGGAGCATCATTCCCCATACAAGGGCTTTTCTGCTGGAGCATTCACGTAACTATTATCAATGTACCTATTTTTAGGTGTTTTTTACATGATAAAATAAAATAATTCTGATCACTGTTTATTTTTTGCACTGTTTGGTTGTAGTTGGTGATCACTACTTTTTTTCCTGTGGGTATTTGTAGTGGTTTTCGACTGTGTATACCAGACTTTCTCAACTTTTTTACCCCATAAGAAGCCTTGAAAATTATTTTTAGCTCTTGAGGAACTTTTGCTAAAACCAAATCATTGGGAGTCCGTAGGGAAAAAATGAACTCTACATTGATGGTTAGTGGGATGAATGCCCCCCTTACAGCCCTGGAATTATGCAGGTGCCATCAAATGGGAGGTGAGTTAGCTAAAGTTCAAGGAACCCATAGCAGCCTCTAGAGTAGCATTTATTAACCAGGGTTCCTCCAGTGGATGCTAGGACTTCCTTGAACAATGAAAAATTTCTGCCTCCCAGATAAGTAATCACTGACAACTATGATGTTTTTATATATTTGTATGGGGGGGTTCTTCTCAATGACCACAAATGTAAGGAGCATTCTTCCCAGTAATCATCTTGCTAATAATGTAGCATGAGCTGCAGACATAGTAAATATTATCAGGGGTTTCCTGAGACTGAAAAGTTATTTCAAAGGCTCCATTGTGTTAAAAATGTTGAGAAAGGTTGCTCTAGAACAGAGGTCTCCAAAGTTCTGCCTGCGGACCAAATATGGCCCTCTGCTTGCCTTTATCCGGCCCTTGGGGAATCATGTGGTCTATTGACACCAATGACGGGACACCATTCCTCCCACAGACACCAATGATGGGACAACATTCCTCCCACAGACACTAATGATGGGGTAGCATTCCTCCCACAGATACTAGTGATTGGGTACCATTCCTTCCATAGACACCAATGGTGGGGCACCATTTCTCCCACAGACACCAATGATGGGGCACCATTCCTCCCACAGACACCAAGGATGGGGCACCATTCCTCCCACAGACACCAATGATGGGGCACCATTCCTACCACAGACACCAATGATGGGGCACCATTCCTCCCACAGACACCAATGATGGGGCACCATTCCTCCCACAGACACCAATGATGGGGCACCATTCCTCCCACAGACTTCAATGATGGGGCCCCATTCCTCCCACAGACTTCAATGATGGGGCCCCATTCCTCTCATAGACATCAACAGCGGGGCACCATTCCTTCTTTGATTACCAGCAATGGGGTACCATTCCTTCCACTAATACCAACTATAGGGCACTATTCCTTCCACTAAAACCAATACTGGGGCACTGTTTGGTCTTACCTACACCACAGCGTTTTCTAATCCCACTGGCCTTAGTCTGGCTTTCCTAAAGCCTTAAGGACAGTAAACTGGCCCTATGTACAGAAAGTTTGGAGTCCCCTGCTCTAGAAGAACCCTTGCTGAGAGTACCTGGATTACACTATATTGGTTGACCCACAGGCAGAGCACACCATTACCCAGTATAGTTTTGCTTATTTCAAGCCTGTGAAATAAAAAAATGTCGATATAACCTTTTCAAACGCTTTACAAAATATTAAACCGAAAGCGGAGTTTCACTCTTAATCGACATTGACTAGTTTTAATCCTTATACTGCTAGCTTTAATGAATTAATAGGAAAGTATATTATAAATACTTGTGTTAAACTTTTTTTTACATTTCTTCAGCTACTTCCTGGTTTCCAGGCCTAGGCAAATGATGTCATACATCGCAGGAGTATTCAGGAGGGGACGATGGGTTTTCTGAGCCAAGCACACCCTCCTGTCTGCGTGCCTGAGCTAACGGCAGATGGATTCCAGGAAGTAAATGCTACATTAATCATCTGCCTGCACTTATGGTGGCCATGGCTAGAAAGGCTAGGAGGTATTTTTTAAAGTGATTTCTCGGCAAAATAAAGCATGGAGACATGGATGGATCATGTGTGAATTTGCTTTGAATATTAAAAATAAATGAAATAGATACATATGTATGCACCGAGAGTCACTACACCAAGTCCATACTTCATACACCTTATCCCAATTTCTCTTAATAAATTATATATGATGCACTAGATGGTTTTATTGGCGACAATATTATAATTATAATCTGGATTCCTTACCTATGTGTAACTCACGGCAAGTAACTTTTTTATAACTGAGCTAATCCATGAACGATTTTGTATTTATCGCCTTATACTACATACCTATGTCATGTTCATAAAGTAAAACTGTTAATGGTTCATGAACCATACATAATGTAATTTTCTTGTATGACATGTGAAACTTTTCAATAAATCTTTATTGAGTAAAAAAAAAAAAAAATAAAAATAAATGAAATAGTGTCGTTCCATGCCAAGTTCAGTGGATTTTTTTATCAGCACCCTGGTATAGACTACAAGTGACACTGATGGACATAAGATGGCACTGATGGGTACTGCTGAGGCTGCACTGATGAGTACTGCTGAGGCTGCACTGATGGGTACTGCTGAGGCTGCACTGATGGGTACTGCTGAGGCTGCACTGATGGGTACTGCTGAGGCTGCACTGATGGATACTGCTGAGGCTGCACTGATGTGACTGCACTGATAAGGCAACATTGATGGGCGCTGATAAGCTGCACCGATGAGGAGGCACTGATGAGGCTGCACTGATGGGGCTGCACTGATAATCAGGCACTGATGATCAAGGCCCTGATTATCAGTTTAAACAATGTACTCACTGTGCCCTGTCAGACTTGCCAATTATCAGCTCTCCTTTCCTCATTACTTATTTTTCAAATAAGTAATTTTTCTTCACTGATATGCACTAATGAGGCTGCACTGATGGGCACTGATAAGACGGCACTGATGAGGCTGCACTGATGGGCACTGATAAGACGGCACTGATGGGGAATGATGAGGCTGCACTGATGGGCACTGATAAGACGGCACTGATGAGGCTGCATTGATGGGCACTGCTGAGGCTGCACTGATGGGCACTGATGAGGCTGCATTGATGGGCACCGATGAAGCTGCACTAATGGGCACCGATGAGGCTGCACTTATGGGCACTGATGAGGCTGCACTGATGGGTACTGCTGAGGCTGCACTCAGGGCCGCTATTAGAAACCATGGGGCCCCATATAGCCAAACTGACAGGGCCCCTCTCCAGATAAACACAATTTACTATGCTCCAGTTATGAATGTATACAGTGAGTGATCTGTACTGATCACTCACTGTGTTCATTCAAGAAAGGAAGGGGCTGGTAAATATGACATATTTACCGGACCCTTTCCCCACTGTCCATCGTGAAGGATCCTATTGTGTGCTTGCAGCTACCGGCAGGAAGGAGAGGAGGGGAGCAAGCTGCATTGCAGGGGACAAATAGAGGGGGGGCCAAGGTAGCAGGGGGAAATGTATGGTGCAGAGTGAGGGTGATCAGTAGGGCTGGGAGGCAATTACTGGGACCAAGCCCCTTTATGGCTCTCTCTGTAGCAACTGAAAGCTGGTGGGAGGGAGAGGCGTAGAGCTGGCTTTCAACAGCCGATCACCGTTCCTGCCCACATAAGATTCACCCTGCTGCCTGGGCCCTGTACAGGAAAACCATTGGTACCCCCTTATCTATGGCCCTGGCTGCACTGATGGGTACTGCTGGCTAGAAAGGCTAGGAGGTATTTTTTAAAGTGATTTCTCTGCAAAATAAAGCATGGAGACATGGATGGGTCATGTGTGAATTTGCTTTGAATATTAAAAATAAATGAAATAGTGTCGTTCCATGCCAAGTTCAGTGGATTTTTTTTATCAGCACCCTGGTATAGACTACAAGTGACACTGATGGACATAAGACGGCACTGATGGGTACTGCTGAGGCTGCACTGATGAGTACTGCTGAGGCTGCACTGATGGGTACTGCTGAGGCTGTACTGATGGGTACTACTGAGGCTGTACTGATGGGTACTGCTGAGGCTGCACTGATGTGCACCGATGAGACTGCACTGATAAGGCGGCATTCATGGGCACTGATAAGCTGCACTGATGGGGCTGAACTGATAATCAGGCACTGATGATCAGTGCCCTGATTATCGGTGTAAACAATGTACTCACTGTGCCCTGTCAGACTTGCCAATTATTGGCTCTCCTTTCCTCACACAGAGACAGCATGAGGAAAGGAATGCCGATAACTGCCAAATCTGTTTACATGTGATCAGCTGTGATTGGACACAGCTGATCACATGATAAAGACCCACTATGATTGGCCTTTTACCATGATGTGTGATCAGCTGTGTCCAAAGGGCACAACAGTCACATAGTGCGTACAGGGGGATCGTGGGAGGTGCACGCGTGGGAGGACATCCGTAGAGGTCTTTCCAGAACTGGAGGACCATGCTGTAGCCGTCTTTCGACTATAGTGTGGTCGGGAAGCAGTTAAAGACTACATAAAGATAAAAAAAATGGAAAAAAAGGCCTGTTTACCTTTTATCCTTTAACATGATTCTACATGCTGAGAAAAAAACACCTTTGAGTGAAGAAGCCCTCAGGTCTCAGCTATATTTATGTAAGTACATTGATTGCCAGGCTCCTGGGATTTTTTTCTGCATGTACACATATCTCTTATAACACTTTCTGAAAAGTAAAAGTTGAGCTATAGGATCATTTTTGCCAAGTTGCACACCCTGCTTCTTTAAAGCGGAACTAACCCTCCGAAAAAGAAAAAAAAAGTGCCCAGGAGCTTTGAGCTATAATGCTGGTATGTACAGCTTATTACCACCATATGGCAGACTTCCCTGGCTAGTGATCCCCTCCAGCACTGCGCTGTCAGTGCCCATGGAAGCTACCATCTTCTCCCTGTCTTCCTTCTGGGTTCTGACTCTTTGGTTGTCTGGGGATTAGAACCCCTGTCAGTTTTTATTGCTGTATTTGCCCCCTCATTAGAAAGGTTCCCCTCTCTATTTGTCCTGTTTACTGTTATCATTGAAAATGAAAATGAAAAAAATCCCAAATTTTTATGTTGACCCCAGAAAAGTAAGAGGGAGAAATCCTCCAAAGGGGACATTAGTTCTGGGCCACTTTGGAGGGATTTCCTATCACTTTCTGTTTTGGCTATGGGACACTAAATAAAGGGAAATCTCCCCAAAGAGATACCCAATGAAATCTCCCCAACCTGACAGGGGTTATAACCCTCCCTTACCCTGTCCAAAACGGGAAAAAAAAAGTTTTGCTTTTAGTTTTACTTTAAAGTTATTTTAGGTTCAATAGTTTTTTTTACTGATTTGTTTTTTCACATAAAAAAAAGAAAATATACAAAGAGTATAGAAATACAGAACAAAACCAAGACATTACGTGACCAATAGGTACATTGGGTCATAGGACACGAGTCGTTCGGGTATCCAGAAATGCATGGTACAGTATATTTGAACATGTAGTATGTTGAACAAAATTATATAAGTCTGAGTGACAGACCAATTTTGCAGTAAATGTGGCGGGAGCCCACCCAGACACCCCAGGGGAACAAACTGTGTCTTAGGGGGTGGGGGCGCCTCAACATGTATTGTTCAAAGTTGAGTTATAAATCTATAGATAAGTCTATCGTTGGTACCCATTGAGTCAAAGAGGTAGAAAAGAATAGGAGAGAAAAAGGAGAGAAAACCTGGGTTAGAGGAGAAGGAAAGAGATGAAGTTAGGGATAGAGATAGGGAGAAAAAGAGGAGTTTGAGAGGGGAGGGAGGGGGAGGGGTAGATACAGCGAGCTTTCGTCAGGGAGAAAAATGAAGGAGAACTTGAGGGAGAATAGGGATGGTTCAGAGGGCTTGGAAGATTTGAAGGATTTAGAAGCGATTGGATATTATGGGGGGGCAAAGGCCTTAGCCCCATTGACCCTTATGGGCGTTACTGAGACACTCTGTTTTTTATTTGTTCAGACGAGGAGTAGTGCATCCATATGGCCCAAGTGGTTTTGAACTTATCTGACTTATTCAGAGCCCTTGCTTGCATTTCCTCCATCAGCATTATATCATTGATTTCTCTAACCCAATCTGAGAGGGATGGGGGAGAGGTAGTTTTCCAGTGTCTAGCAATTGATTGTCTCCCGGCACAAAGAAAAAATTTAAGGAGGCCGGTCTTTTGTGACTTAATTGATCCCGGGAGTATGGACTGGAGGGCGATGGACAGGGAGGGTATTAGGGGTTCGTCATAGATATCGGTGAAGATTTGAAAAATCTGCTGCCAGAAGGAATGGATACTGGCACACTCCCACCAGGTGTGTAGGTATGTACCTTTCTCCGTCTGACATCGCCAGCATACATCCGCTGTGGATGGGAACATGAGCTTGATCGTAGTTGGGACTCGATACCACCTTGCCACCACCTTGTAATTCTTTTCTTGGGTGCAACTTGAAATGGAAGACTTGTGGGTAAAGAAGAAGGCTTTATGCCAGTCCTCATCTGATATATCTGTCCCCAGCTCCGGAGACCAGGCCCTCGTAAAGGTCAGTAAAGAATCGTGTGTATTGTCTATGATCATCTTGTAAATCACTGATAGAGTATGGCGAGGAGTTTCGGAAAGTGTACATAGTTGTTCAAAGTTAGTTAGCGGTCTGTGTACTTGTTTAGAGTCAAATAGTGATTTACAGTAAGAAGATATGTGAAATCTTGTTAACCAGGTCATTTTGGTTGAGCTGGGGATTGGCCCGGTCACGAACGTGCCCGAGGTACTGTGGACAAATTGTTTCGCTGTAGGCCAGGTGGATCTAGGATAGGTGTCCAGGTTTAGGGTGTCCCTGCCTTACGGTACAGCCGGACTGTTGAATAGGGGGGTGAGCTGGCTGGGTTCGGTAGAAAGTGAGAATCTGTCTCTAGAACGATACCAGATTGATAGCGTGTCTGTTGTCAGCGGGGAGAGGATTGTCAGAGATTTAGGGGTCAGACCATAGCCCCATAGTAGGGCGCGTAGATCGACCGGGGCCATGTCCTGTTCCACTACTGTGGAGGCTTTAGTGAGTGGGCACGGAAACCACTCCAGGGTGCGTGAGATCACAGCAGAGTACTTTAAAGTTATTTTAAAATGAATCTGACCCAGACTAAAGTTTTTCTATAGGGACAACCATGGCTGCATGGCATGTCCTAGAGAAGGTTTCCTGGAGGTGATGACAGTGGACCATACCTGTGTAATATGTGCTAAAACATCTACTTGTAGTCTCCGTTGGAAGAGTTTGGGAGAGGTTGGCAAAACAGGAGCACAAGGACAAGCAAGACCAATGTTGTCACACTAAAACAGGAAGAGCCTCAACAAGGACCTTCATGTCAGGATTACCAGGTATTATATTAACCGCTTGCTGACCGTATAACTTAGATATACGGTGGCAGAGTGTCACGGGTGTGCTGGATCATGTAGCTAGTACGCAGCAGCGGCCAGTCCGTAAGTGGGCAGGGGTACCACCCCCTCTAATCTCTATGCGCCGGCCCCTAATCTCCATGCAGGGCACCGGACGCATTGAATACTACAAGGTTTTTTTTTTTTTTTGAAGCACATGATTAGAGCCTGAGGCTCTAATTGGCTTCAAAAAGGGTGGGCTCACCCACTTGTGACATTAGCGAACCAACATTCGCTATTGTCTTCCTGCTTGTCCTCCTGGCCATTCAGGACAGGAAGCGGGTCCTAACACCGGATTGGCCAGAAGGAGAAGCTGCCGATGCCGCCCGCGACCTGGATGGGGTAAGTGTGGGGCTGGTGGGCTGGTGAGTGTGCAGGCGGGCGGGGTGGAGGGTTTGTTTGCCCCCCCCCTCCAAAAAAAAAAAATGGAGCATCAGCCGCCACTGCTAGTACATGATTCAACACTTCTGGCCCACTGGGATTATACACAGCGGGAGCTGATCGCCGGGTACTGCAGACTTGATGTCTGCCAGCACCTGCTGATCCTTTGGTACAGAGGGAGAATGGCAATCTGTCTATGTAAACAAGGCAGATCACCGTTCTTTCAGTACAGAAGGCATGGATCCTGTGTCTCTGCAAAGTAGGGGCACCAATCCATGCCTCCCCCTAGTACAAGCACCTCCCCCACAGTAAAAAAAACACCAGCTAGGCGCACAGTTAACCCTTTGATCGCCCCTGATGTTAATCCCTTCCAAGCCAGTGTCATTAGTGCAGTGACAGTGCATATTTTTTAGCACTGATCACTGTATTCGTTTCACTGATCCCCCCAAAAATATCAGTTAGTGTCCAATTTGTCCGCAGCAATATTGCAGTCTCGCTATAATTCGCTGATATTACTACTAAGAAAAAAATAAGCATAAAAAATGAATAAATATATCCCATAGTTTGTAGACTAGCTATAACTTTTGCGCAAAGCAATCAATATATGCTTATTGGGATTTCTTTTACCAAAAACATGTAGCAGAATACATATTGGCCTACATTTATGAAGAAATTTGATTTTTTTTTCATTTTTTTATTGGTTATGTTTTATAACAGAAAGTAATTTTTCAAAATTGTTGCTTTTTTTTTTGTTTATAGCGCAAAAAATAAAAAACGCAGAGCTGATCAAATACCACAAAAAGAAAGTTCTATTTGTGGGGAAAAGGGGACACCAGGTTTATTTGGGTACAGCATTGCACGACCGAGCAATTGTCAGTTAAAGTAAAGCAGTGCCGTATTGCGAAAACTGGCCTGGTCATGAAGGGAGTAAACCTTCCAGAGGGCAAATGGTTTAACTGCTTCCCGACCGCGCGCCGTGTATTCACGGCGGCAGTCGGGGAGCTGGGCGCGAATCGCCGTAAATATACGGCGATTCGCATTTTGCCCACCAGGGGGCGCGCGCGCGCACCCGCCGCACTCCCGAGGAGTGTGCCCGCGGCTCGGGCGGACCCGATGTCCGCCGGCGAGCCGCGATGAGCGGCTACAGGGAAAAGAAGGGGAACCGCCGATGTAAACACGGCGGTTCCCCGCCCTGTCAGTGGGGCATGGGTGATCTACTGATCCCTGTCACTGGGATCAGTTAGATCTCTCATGCCCATGTTAGCCCAACCCCCCCACAGTAAGAACACACCCAGGGAACACAGTTAACCCCTAGCTCCCCCCCCCAGGTTAACCCCTTCACTGCCAATGACATTTACACAGTAATCAGTGGACATTTAAATTTCTGATCGCTGAATAAATGTCATTGGTCCCAAAAAGGTGTCAAAAATGTCCGACATGTCCGCTGAAATATCGCAGTACCGCTAAAAATCGCATATCGCCGCCATTACTAGTAAAAAATAAAAAAAAAATAAAAACCCCAGAAATGAATTCTCATCATCCGTAAACGCGGCCACTTTTGCGCAAACCAATCAATAAACGCTGATTGCAATTTTTTTTATCGCAAATATGAGGAAGAATATAAATCGGCCAAAAACGGTGAAAAAAAATGTTTTTTTATATTTTTTTTTTGGATTTGAATTTTAGCAAAAAGTAACAAATTTGGGTTTTTTTGCAAAATGGTCGCTCTTCTTTTGTTTATAGCGGCGATCAGAAATGACGCAGAGGCGATCAAATACCACCAAAAGAAAGCTCTATTTGTGGGAAAAAAAGGACGCAAATTTTGTTTGGGTACAACGTCGCACGA